>JASJOG010000006.1:1067500-1667500 GCA_030142905.1 Heliopora coerulea | reverse complement strand
AAGGAAGGAAGGAAGGAAGCAAGCAAGGAAGCAAGGAAGGAAGGAAGCAAGCAAGCAAGCAAGCAAGCAAGCAAGCAGGAAGGAAAGGAAGAAGGAAAGAAAGAATGGAGAAATGAAAGAAAGAAGGAATGAATTAATGAGTAAATTTATCTCTGTAACCAGATGCAGATGTCGAAACTCCATTGCAACGCAACAGATCACATACAACTGACAAGCAACATTGACTTCGACGTCGCATTTCAGTGCAACTTAAGTTGGAAGTACGTTTTTTAATCGGACTTAATCTTACTCACAACCTGCGACCGAGGGCAAAAATGAACTTTTAATGCTTCTCAAAAAAATTGTCTTTTAAAAATATCGGGGAATGAAGAAAATCTACAGTTTATGGAAAACTGGAAATTAAATTAATGAAGACAGGTAATTACAGTTTAACGAGTTAAACATAAGTATAAGAAAACTACCAGAAAATAAAGGTGTTCGACTGTATTTATTTTGGTAACGATGCTACAGAAACACAAATCTTCGAGACACTTTCGTCTTAAGTACTAAACTACGTAATGAATGAAACTGAGCAGTGTTGAATATCAAAACTTACAGTCGAGAGCATGATCACTATGCGCGCTCCCATCAACAGCTACTATAACAAGTGTATCTTCGCCAGAAGTCGCCATGGCCTTTGTTAATCTGTAGCAAGCTTCGCTCCTAATCATAAACTTGTTCTCTTCAATTATAAATTGGCCCACTTTAATTGGCCGAAGGAGAACGGAGATAAATTATTTATCTTCCACAAATGTCAATGGGTTTACAATAAGCAGGATAAGTTGTTCAATGGTTAATAAATTTAACTCTGGTTAGTCGGTTTTCAGCATTAGCTCATATTTATAAATACTGGATGTTGGGTTGGTAATTCTTGAACATCGAGGTAATATTCCATTGGACAACAGAAGACGCTATGTGCGTGACAGAGGGCACAGTCTGTTGTGACAACAGGTAAAAAATGATTGGTTGATATGAAAAAAATAATTGGCCATTCGTGTGAAAGTGCACGTCTCTGCAAGAGATAAACTGTACACATCGGAAAGTCTGCACCATTCATTTGTCCTCCATTGAGCGTGTTGCAGATTGTAGTGTATCACAGTTCACGTATTTTGGTATATAATATAAAGCTTTCGAGCGTTATGGCTGAGCAAGCAGACGCGACTCCAAAAAGGCTCCTTATGATCGCAGTAGATGCCAGCAAACACAGTGAGGATGCTTTTGACTGTAAGTTATCTCATAATCATTTTCACTTACCGCTTATTTACACGCAACTTTGTCGTCTGACAGCTGATTGGTAGATAAAATGGAAAAGGGCAGATGAGACTTGACAGGGCCGTTTTCATACACGAGAAAAATAACGTGGCGGGTCACGCGAGTTGCTGAAGACGCCTTCGCATAAGTCACCAAACAGTTGTATAAACAATATAATAATCACGTTTGCATACCACATAAGCTGCACCTAATAAAAGATGCAGCGTCGAAATCATAATCCTCAGTTCATGTTTAAGGCGTCATTGTGGATCGTATTGATTCGTATACTTCTCCAAACTGATAGCACCAGAATAATATTACGGTTATGACCTCCAGAGACCCAAGCTCACAGGAACATAAGCGCATTTTGTCTGCTCGTCCCACGTCCTCATCTCGACCCTTGTTTTTTCTCAAAAACAATATGGCGGCAGGAAAACTAACTTCAGTGGGAAAGATAATTATAAGCTCTGCAGTTCTGGTTTTATTTCTGCACTGTACAGCTATTTTCAGAAGTGAAAATGGCTGCTGTATATGAAAAAAAAAAAGTCAAAAAACGAGGCTGTTTTTATCTTCGAGGTAGAATGAGTCATTTTTCTTGGCAGTATTTAATGTTCGTCTACAAAACCTTCAGAGTGTAGAACTCTGCAAAGCATTTTTTTGGCTACCGGTATATGCAAATGGCAAAAACACTGGAAGTCTCACGCCAAGTAAGGTCGAAATTCAGAATTTTTCAAAAAGGCTACTTACCAACACTTTCGTTTTCAAATCAGTACAATCGTATTCTCCTTGCAAGAAGTCATCATACTAGTAGCTAAAATGACACAGAAAGTCGAAAGATTAGTACAGGTGAATTAAACAAACCTAACTAGCAAACACGGATGAAAAATCAAACAGCAACTTTACTGCCAATTTCACAAATTTAAATTAATTGTAAATTAAAATACGTATTACCGCTACAATCTTACCTGATCATCATAATAATCTGCCAAGAGGGATCAAAACTATACTCATGATGCTGTAAGCATTTGAATCACTCTGGATCACTTTCTAATAAATCCACCATTTTTTGTTTGAGAAATGTGAGAGCTTGGATATATCTTAACCAAGGTATAGGAAGTGGGGGGGGGGCAAGGGGGGCAATTCCCCCCTCACTTTTCAAAGTGGGGGTGAACATATGTATTTGCCCCCCCTTTTTGGCACGGTGAACATTTAGAAACATTCTGCACAAATTTTATGCACTATATAGTACTTCTAAAACTTAAAACACATGCATGTCATTCTATATTTGGCTCTGTATTTGGACTGAAAAAAAGTCACCGATTGCTTGGCTACCAGATGTCCAGTTTTTGCCCCCCCCCCCCACTTCTGAAGAACTTCCTATGCCTCTGCTTAAGCAAGATGAATGATCGTCAAGCCCTGTACTCAGAAAACGATTCTGAGCCCCAGATGGGGATCGAACCCGCAACCTTCTCACCAGTCATCAGAAGGTTGCGGGTTTGATCCCCGTCTGGGGCTCAGAGTTGTTTTCTGAGTACAGGGCTTGATGATCGTTCATCTCGCTTAAAAAATCCATCATTGCCATGCACCCTTCAAGTCTTCAACTCTTCTACTGCTTGCCTTTGCGGATGCACAGACAAAATGCACCTGTGTTGCTCACAGGCATAGAAACCAGTGTCTTCTGGGTTGAGACGTGATGTGCCACACTTTTTAGAGTCTTTCATGGAGGAATGCAATCATTCCATTGATAAAATCAGGTGTTTAATGCTAATCATATATTAACTATGAGCTTGTCTAGGATCACCACTCAATGGATGGTTAATTTTTACTTCTTTTCTTTTGTTCCATATATTTTTGAGAACCTTGTCAAGTTGAAATTTTGTAGAATATAACCTTTTTTTAACATGCAGTCCATCAAGGAAAATCCCAACTTTCTTTATCAATGAATGTGCTCACATATTGCCTACAGTATTTTCCCTGATCCAAAATTAAGCTAATTCCATTGACTACTGATGAAAATAGGATGCTTTTGCATTGTGTGCTGAATGCATAATGATTACCTTTGTTTATTCAAATCAGACACAACAGGGGAGAGTCAGGCATCGATCATAAAAGCTACATGTTCAGTTGGTGATGGTAGATCATCCAGGTTAGTGCAGTCTTGGGAACAACTGTTTGTGACTGATGTTTCAACGGCCTCAGTGGCAGTCAACTTCAGAATTGATCCTCATTTTTGACTTTAAAGATGACCACTGCTGAGGTTGTCAATACATCAGTCACCAACAGTCTGCCAAGGCTACATTAACTGGGATGATCTACCATTGCCAATATGTAAAGAATCTCCTGGGTTCAAACTATTTGCTTTAAAACATAAAAGCCTTATGAATATTGACTGTTGGATAACAGCTGATTTAAACAGAAATTGAAGAGCTGTCTAAATGGAACAAATCTGTTCATTTCAATTCTAAAATTAGGAAGATGAAGACCAAATGTCATGATAATATATGCAACGTTACTAACAATATTTTGTCCTTTTAGGGTGTGTGGATAATGTACTACAAAAAGGAGACAAACTGTTGGTGTTTCATTGTCATGAACTACACCTACCTTCATTTCCACGTATGTAAACTCTGCAGTAGTGTATGCTGAACATGTAAACGAAATTTGAGTTGAGGTTTGAAATGAAAACCACTTTCATTTCTCTTTTTAAATAATAGTCACTGCCAAACGTCAAATCTTACGACGTGCATCATGCAGAGAAGACTTGCTGTTGCAGACAGGGTTCACAAGCCTAAATAACATCTGAGTAAAAGCCTGAGAAAAAATCTCGCACCAAGGGCCAACAGCCGTATGATGAGCAAGGGCGGAGACAGCCCAAAAAGTGGGGGGGCTAATGGCTATAGGAAGTAACTTAGCAGAGAAGGCAAATAACTTACAGAAGAATTTTTGCAGGATATTGTTCCAACAAATGTTGTAAAGCTCTACGGCTTTCATAAATTTTAGGAAACCTTTTTGATTTTTAAATTATGCAACCGCATGTCTACGTATCTTACAATAATTTTTTTTATTATAAAGCTTTGAAATAGAACGGAAACTCACACAAAAAACGGTGACGGAGGCCCTAAGTGTACTACCACATGCACGTTTTAAACATTAAAATGTCCAAAGTACTTAATCCTTTCATCATGCAAATCCACAAATCCTTTTTCCTTTTTTCCCCTTTTTTTCTCTTTCCTCTGTTTGTCTGGTAGAGACCACATATTGAACAAAGTACGCTGTCTTTTTGCCATCGAGCTTTTGTTTACGAGAAAAACCACGCCAAAACGCGTGTTTTCTGATGGCTGGTAAATACTAGCACGAACATTTCGGGACTAGGCTTTGGTAGATTGTGCCCGAAAAAAAAGCATATTATGCTTTTAGCAGTGCTCATATTTTTTAGAAATTATGCCAAAATTATGCTACTTTCTGAAAATTATGCTCTCTGTCACCGAAATTATGCTACTTAGATTTTAAGGAAAATAAAGATCACCAGTAGCTTAACTCTATCAATTTTGACTTTAATGAACATTCATATAGTCCACCTTCCAGTCTTACAGTCTTTAGCATCGCAAATACGCATGTGCGCACCTCGAAAAGCCATATGATTAACAAATGATATCAAAATCAACCGTTTCTGGGTTCTGAATCCGGGTCAGAAAGTTATAGCCCGCATACTTGTTTTAGACGCCATCCAGGCAAAGCCCTCAGTTCAGTATAAAGACAACTATGCATGTTGTTAATCTCTGTGTTATCGGTTATTGTACTGAAGCATTACACAAGCATGTAAATAGTCCACGAGAGCATGCTCTTGTGAATCGTTGAACGATGAGTTAAGAATAGAGAATACTCGTTCAGCGGCTGCAGACGAGGGCTGCACCAGCAGAACCTTCATAACTGCAGAAGACCAATGGCGTAGGTTATCAGATTGTTGCCTCCACCACTGATATCTTAAAATTTTATCGTCGATAGGTCGATGACACTCTTGTCTTAGTTAAACCTACTGATATCCCCCATTGCTTTGAGCAAATTCAACACTTTTGATACAAACCTTAACTGTTGAATATTTTAATGATGGGTCTGTTCATTTTTTAGATCTTAATGTTACTGATTCGAGTATTGATATCTTTTGCAAAGATACTCACACTGGTCAGTATACTCGTTTTTCTAGTTTTGAACCTTGGGGTCGCAAAACAGCATGGATCAAATCTCTTCTCTATTGACTGGCAATCATGATTTGCAGCGAACCTTATCTCCTTAATAACCAAATCACAAAAATTACCAAATTTATGTCATGGGACTGTTTCCCCGCTAACATCAGAAAATCTATCATTTCCAAACTTAGAAATAAACATCTTTCCGGTATCTCCAAACCAGTTACAGAACGTGATGACTCGCTGCCTAAAATTTGGTTTCGTGTTCCATACCTCGGTAAAATTGGTGAAAGTCTCGTTAAAACCAGTATTAAGAAAATACACCGAAATCTAAATAAGCTGGTCAAATTCATTGTCGTTTACCAAACTAAGAAAGTATCTTATTTTCTTTCGAACAAAGACAAAATTCCAAATGTTTCTCGTAATAACGTAATTTATGAAATAACTTGTCCGGGATGTAATCGACGTCACATAGGTAAAACAGAACGTTGCTTAGACAGACGACTTCTAGAACACTCTTCTGACTTCCAAAACAGAACTGTTGCTCAACACTTTTCCAACTGCGATCACGTCAATTATCTAACCAATCTCAATGATCTTTTTGACAATCTCAATGACATGCCTCCTTATATATAAAAATCTTATCAGCAATAACTTCAGAATATTACATTGTTGTAAAAATAAAAATCCTAATTTATTATAATTTTTAGAAGCTCTGTTTAAAACGTTTTAACAGGCCAGAGTTAAATAATGGCCTGAAGGCATCCAAAGAACTAACACTTTTTCCTTAATATATGGTTTTCTTAAGTGGTAAACAGTCAGCGGTAGCTTCGTATTCATTCACGTGTGTCCCCTGCATTGCAGTTGATGATGTCATCGTTGTAACTATATAAATTGCATTGCTTGCTTGTAATTCATTCCGATTTGACAATGACTTTGCAATTAAGTCAAAATATCATCGCAATCATTCGTCGCCTTGTTATTGACTCATATCTTGGGTTTTCAAGATGTCATTGTTTTTCGGGATTTGTTTTTACTTTGTTATTCTTTTCTCATCTTTTTTGTTCTGTGTAGAATTGTAATTGACGGCAAAATAAGAAAAGTAATAACAGTCATATTGCAGGCTGATGCACAGTACAGAAATTTTAAAATGTTTTCTGAGAATTACTATACTCATTTTATGCAGAGGCACTTGGAACAGAAGAATGGAAACATGTTACTGCAGTCCATGAGAAGAAGTTAAAAGAACTCGAGGCAAAATACAAAGCAAAATGCGAAGCAGTACAGGTTGGTGTGGTTGACATTTTTATAAGGTCATGAATGTTATTATAATTTGATAAAATAATTATAATTTGCCAGCTGTATGATCTATGATTCTTGGCTACAAGAGTAAGGTTTGGAACAGGATGTGAGGATTTGCTTTTAAGAAATTTAGATATGACTCGTTACAATTGTTCAAACCATTACAGTACTACAGTCACGGAATCATACGAAATTAAATGACTTGTTCAGCGTTTTGCCACAAAACACAATCAAATCTCTTTGCTGCACGTTCCTTTTCAGCGCCTAAAGCTCTATTTCTAAGGGACATAAAAAGTTACTTGCAGCTTCTCTATCAAATAGTTTTCTAGCTGAACAGCTTTTTAGTCAATTTTGCCCTAGAAGTTCGTCAGATAAAAGAAATCCCAGGGGCGTACAACTGTTTTTCCATTCGGTGGAAATCTGGCTAAACTTTTGACAACCCAGGGACAACCTTAAGCTATGACATGCACTACAAATAGGAATACTCAACTACCCGTCGCCCATGATTCCATTATATCCCTTGATCAATACAAACAAGGTTGATGGGCTTTCAAGATTGTGATATAGCCTAAAATTCGATTGAACAATCGTCCTTTAACTGCAACATAGATAAAGTTATCTGTTAGCCGAAAGTCGTTTTAAAGAAATGGCAATTATCAAATACAACCCAGAAACTGTTGATAATCGAGTACTCCCTCGTAACTTGAACTCTCGTGCTTGCAGTCTGCCATGGCGCACGCAGCAACGATGGAAGTGAAAAAGACAGCTTACATCCGAATTTTCCCGGAATCGAAGACGTCGAGCGTTCAATAAATGGATATAACGAACGATATCTAAAAACAGTATTGACCCAGCACTGGTGCTACTTGTTTGGGAGGTTTCGAAACTCACGTCGAGTTTCATATGTGAATCAATGTCGACAGACTTTGCTGCATGTGGTCTTTCAAACTAATTATTTTAACCATCTGTCTGATTATGATTGGTAATTTCTATAATTGATTATTGTTGTAGGTCCCAGCAAAAATAGTGGTTCGTGGTGGTTCTGCAGGTCAATCAATCTGTGAATATACCGAAAAGGAATCAGTCAACTGTATTGTGATAGGCAGCCGAGGGCTTGGAAGCATCCGGCGAACTATCTTGGGAAGTGTCAGCAATTATGTCTTACATCATAGTCACGTTCCAGTTATTGTTATTCCAAAGTCCAAGTAACTTATAATGAAAATGAAATGTATGCACGAAGGAGAAATACTGGGCTCTTAAGCAAATTGTATACTCTACAGTAATAGATTCGCTTTAATGTCTTGAGTTTAGCCCAAGCCTTGAAATAAATCTTGGAAATCTACCGACCACATTTGCCTTTTTCGTTTGTGACCCAATAACACTGAAATACAACGTAAACTTGTGTAGCCGATGTAGGTTACTCAACTTACTGAACAACATGAACATTCTCCATAAAATATGTTCTATCTTTGGCACGAAAAAGACGAACGAGGAACCTTTTACTTATGATTTATAACAAACAATATATTTACTGCGTACTACGATCGAAATTTTGGTAACATTTTTGTAATAGATATGGACACGGTTGTTCAAAAGGCGATTAGCTTAATCCAGGATTAGCGAAAATTTTGCGGACAACTTACCGATCACGCTGCTAAGAAAAGTTGGATTTTTCTTTCACAAGTTTCAGGTGTATACAACAGGGTTTCAAGCAATGAAATCGGAACTAGATTTTTCAACCAAGGTAAACCAAACCAAAGCAACAGACTATAACTGGTAATCCTAGATTTGCGCTAATCGTGCTTTGAACAACTGGCCCATGAGGTTTTGAGATGCGAGACATCCGAGTTTCCGTAATGCTTGAGGCGTTTTGAAGGGCGAGACATCCGCTTTTTCCCGAACTTAACGCCTTCCACGATTATGAAAGCAACATTTTCCAAAACAAGAAACCCTATCTCACTCACGTTTTTTATTTTAAAAAAAAAATTACCGGTCATGGATGACCGGTAAGCGACGATATTTGCCGGTCAAACAGGATAGTTTTGCCGGTCAATGACCGGTGACTGGCACCAATTTCGAGGCGCGGTTTAACCAGTGATGGTCTTTAATACATATATTAGCAATATAGCACTTTAGTATAATCACACAGGTGATTATCGAAAATTCCGAGTGGAGATTGGTACGAAAATTACATCGTAATTCTCGACATTACCTACAGGTGAATACAAAGCTGGATTTCCACTTAGTACAAAATATCTCGCGCACGACAGTTGTATTGTTAAGACAATAGATGTCTACTTGGCTCCATTCGAGAGCTCCTGAGACAAAAGGAAAAAGTCGCGCGCGCGACATTCTGCGTCAAGTGGAAATCTACCTTATCAGTGAAGGTACTAACAGAAGAAGCGAAATGGCGGCCACCTTGTAAATGTTACCGACGAATTTTTTAAAGCAACTCGTTCACTACTTTCTTTCAACAATATTCACTTTGCCTTTGGCGAATAGCTGTTAAATAAAATATGTAATATGGGATCTGGGCAATAAAAAAGAACACCAGTCTGTTTTGCTTTTTTTTACTAGTGAACCTGTAAACGTTGTCTTTTCCATAAATTGAAGTTGAAAATCCGTCAGATCGATCAGTCGACACATTCGATGAGTAGATTTATTCTCAATTTCGTTAAGAAGTGCGTTTAATCAAAGTACCCACAGAATGCAGTTAATTTAGTTGAAGATTTTCGCTTACAAAATTAATTTTTAAGTGAAAAGTGGGATATTTATCTCATGTTTGGTCTGCGTAACATAAAATTATGAATCTCTGTTTAATTTCCTTTGGAAATACTAATAAACACCCGCCAATTTTTTGGTATTTTGATGTTTTCACGTCAACCCAATGATTCAGTTTGTTCCTTGAGGAACTGTAAAACAAACCTATACCACACACATCTTCTGAATCCAGTAATTTACAGGATTCGAAACGATTTCACGACTCAGTGATTCATATGCCAGGGAGGAAAGGACTGTCTAATCGGTATTTCATTTTTCAGAAACTGGGAGAAGGACTTGCAGCAACTCAGCGACCTTTTTTTTTTCAAACAAATATATCAATTCATTTACAGATGAGAGGAGGGAAATGAGAAACACATTTTTTTGCTCCCTTGTAGGGTCACGGAGCGATGTTTTGGAAAACATTTCTGTTCAAGAGAAACGAAAATGTTTCGTAGAGCAAACAACGCAAATCTTTTTCTTTTTTTCTAACTTCTTTTAAAAAGCTTCACTATCGTACTTATTCGATTATGTGGACGGTGCGCTTATTCAAAATTTTTACCTTTACGGCTATGCGGGTAATTGAAACGTGCGCTTAAGCGAGAGAGTGCAGTTATTCAAAACCTCAAAACATTGGGTGTCCTTTTAATGTTTAATAACAAAACCATCAACACAAACACAAAGGAAGACAAGATAAAGTAATGCCTTATTATCATAAAATATAGTAATACTACTTTCCATCTCTGCAATCCGATTTTCTGGTTCGGCTCCCTCTACATCACAGTCGTTAGATTCGCAAACGGACCGATGACTCTGGACGACTCCAGGACTATTATTTAATTAGCACATATATTTAGTATAAATATAGTACAAATCGAATTTAGATAATACACTTATTCAAAAACAGCACCACTTGCACGGTGCGTTTAGTCGAATAAATACGGTAAATTGTATAGGGGCAAGGATTTTTCCCTAGCAATACGAAGGCAATGGCCTCGGGCCACTCGCCTTCTTTAAATGTGATTAACAACCAAGATTTCATATCTTGGCTGTTTAAATATTCAATACTTGTTTCCTGCATTGGGAGCTATTTCAGTTGAACCACAAGTTAGTTATCCTCCAGTTTCAAACAGCTACTAAGCGAGGTCTTCAGTAGATCAATGCAATGCCAGAATGATCTGTTATGCCCGTTTGCATGTAAGACCACTGAAAATCATAACTGCAACGATTGTTGGTTTTGCTAGAAACTTTATTTTCTCTTTTTCTTGTATGGGTATTTATTTTTGTATTTTTGTATTTTTGTAATTCATCACCTTTAAACTGGGTTTCCATCATCACGTTTTTCAAGATGGGGGATCAACCTAAAACATTTTGAGATGTTGACATGTCATCTCCCGTATTCTCGATCATTTTTGACCCCAGATCATTTGTTACGAACTGTGTGACCCATAATATTTATAGTTAAAATGGAGTTGGGAATATAACAAGCTACCGACGCTTGCCCAAAGCGACTGTTGCAGCATTGGCAAATTACGGCACGGGGTGGTATTCATAGTTTGTAATGAATCCTTGGTGATTCAAATGACAGATACAGCTGCCGCGTGTGCTTGCTGGTGTTACGCACAATACCTGTTAATTAAAATTTTTTTTATTAACCAACAATTTGCAAACCAACATTTGGGAGATAACGCAGCTTCGAAAATTTTTGGAGTATTGATCTCCATTGCCCATCTGGTGCAAACTGCCATCATATTGACTGCATGTAAAACTCCAACCCTGCATTCATATAAACTTTTCAGACCCCAGTCTGTCGTTGCCAGTTGGCTATGACTGTTGGTAGCATACTTGGCTTCCTGTTCTATGGTTTTGCTCTGTTAGTGTGTTAGGGAAATTTGAAAAAGTATCCGGAAGGAAATTTTAAGGATATTTTGACATAAGGGAATAAAACGGAAAAAATTTGCATACCATGAAAACTCAAACAGGCTAAAAAGAGATCGAGAATAAATAATTTTTTATTTTTCAACACCAGTTAATTTCATTTCATTTTTATTTCAAATAAAATTGATAAAATTTATTAATAAATAAATGATAAAACAATAGTAACCATTTTTATTGACAAAAATAAAATAAAATTAATTCTCTATTTAGTTTTTCGAATTTCGTTTATTTTAATTAAAATGAATTGGAATAAAATAAAATTAGATAAAATGAAGTATAGTAAAATCAAAATTATTCAACCGCAGGCGACAAATGGAAGACTGCCTTGTATTGGATAAATTGGAGGGGGAGGCAAACCAAACGATACCAGAAGTTCCAGGTCATGGTCAAAGGTTACTTCACTTTTATGCATTGCTTTTGTTTTTTTTCAAGAAAAGGGATATAAAACCCTTAAGACAACAAGAACTGGCTAATGACGAGAAGTGCAGTTTTTCCTGCAAGACAGTTTACGAAAACAAACACCAGCGTCGGAACGACAATAATAATTGGGGTGTGGTGGAGTGTAGTGAGGTTTCAACTTCAATGGGTTCCAATTTCTGTATAGGTGTGTCTGATTGCGCGGTCCAAGGGTAAAAACTCCAATGACCAGTTGTAGTCATTACTACAGGTGCCAAAACGATAACCTGAATGTTGTTCGAAATTTGGTCGAATTTGTGATTTTCTAAAGGTTCATTTACTCAATGCAATTGATCGGGCAAATTTATGGCGCAAATCCAACGTAAAAATAGGACTAATTGCTAGTCTATAGAAACAGTCAATAAATCAATCTGCGGCCTCACCGTCCTCTCTACTTAGCAATCAAATTATGTCAGTAATATACACAGTTCAGACTTTTCAGTACATGTACATATGGCTTCTTAACTTAAACTGGGACACTTGTACTGCTTTAAAAAGTGGTGGCCCCATGAATCTGTTAACTAGATAACAAAATTACAACAGAATTTGAAATTTCGGCTATCAAAATACCAGGCGAAAACCGAAGTCTGGTAATAAAAATTATTGCCCAGCAAATAATCTTGAGGAACGACATGTCGTATATAAACACATCAGGATATTTTGAAAATACTTTAATAAGAACTAACGTTTCTTGACTTTACGAGCAACATCACCAGAGTAAGATATGCTTACAAAAATTTCTTGGCTTTAATAACCTACACGATTACAAAAATAGACATGAATAAGGAATAAATTAATGACGTGTCGAACAGGGGTTAAGGAGAGATAGGGAAAATATATGTCTCAAAACAACATAAGAGAAGAAGACCTAATGTTTACATTAAGAGAGGGATTTATTTTCGCGATTAACAATCTTTCTCGAATAAGGGTATCTGATTCAGAACGACCATTAGCCAAAACTGAAAAATTATCGAAGGATATCGGGTGTCCAGTTTCTCTTTTATGTGTCAAGATGTTGGACAAAGAGGTGGAATAAGAAGTCTCATTACCTGTGTGAGCCGAAATGCCCATGTATTTGCAGATCTTGGTGTGTAAATTTAAGGTTGTTTCACCCAGATACAACGCGAAGCAGCGTTGGCACGTAAACTTATAAACAATATTAGATCTAAGGCGCATAGGGATTCGGTTTTTGAATCCATTACAGTCAGTGTTAAATACAGTACACAGATTACAAGGAATGAAGCAGACTAGCGAGACCCGCAGATGTTTAAAAAAGAGAACAGTAGTTGCAGAGGAAGAATCGGCGTACCTTGTGTAACAAAAAGCCGCAGTGCTTCCGCACAAACCGACAAGCGCGTGGCTCTGGCTCATGGGAAAGCCCATGGGTTAATCCGCCGTTGCCCAAGCCCCTTCTTGTTTTACATGATCTCATCTCTATATCTTGCGCTGGACTTTCGTTGCTGATACCTACCCATAAAACCAAATAGACGACTACATGGACACGAGTCAGGGGGACCAACTTGAAAAGCAGGCATGGTTCACATGCTATGAATGCAGAACTAACTTATTGTTTTATCATGTGTTTTGGGTCCCCTTCTTTGACACTTATTCGACAACATTATTGATGACATTCACAACATTATTGACAACATTATTGATGTTACGATGTAGACGATGTTAAAACTTGGAAAACCGTATGCCTCAAATGTAACGCTGCTTGCAGCCACGTCAGCCGTATCACCTGTTGTAATTAGCCTGTTATTTTATTTACTTTTATTTTTTTAGTTCTAGGGCCCACTGTAAATGATGTATGCTGTTGTGGTGTCCTCGCCTTTTCTATTCTATATCTGTTATATCATAGGGCGAAGCATACTAAACTAATAAACTAATTCGCGCAATCCCAACCACCTGAGCTAGGACCGACCAGGAGCGCAACTACGAATTTCGAAGGGCAGGATTCGGATGGTAGTATCAAAGTACCGTAGGTCTAAATATTAAAAACAATCTTGAAAGCTACTTGCGCGAAGCCGTCAGTAAGAATCTATTTCTATGGACTTGGGTGATAGGACTACCCTACCCCCCGAGACAACTTTATCGACTGTTTATATGGAAAAAGTACCGCATTATGATCTTCGTATTTACCCTCACGCGCAAAGATGGCGAATCACGTGCTCAAATCCGTGACAATGTTGTTATCTATCTTCTCGAATGTTATGGTCGTTATTTCGACAATAACTAAAATTATAGTTACCTTAAGCGCGCAGAGGAAAACTCAACAGCATGTTCTTGCTGGATAGGCTGCCATAAAGCAAAATCCATTCGTGACACTAAACTGATTGCGTATGCTTGACTTCATACATAACTCAGGTGGCCGCGTCAAGTCGTTCACATGGTTAAAACTTGTCTGGACCTGAAGGATTACCCTGTCTCGTAAAGAGGATGACCCTACTACAAGGGTAACCCTACTAACCGAGGCAAGTGAAGACTTCAGCATATAAACACTTGCAGAAGAGTTCAAATAATACTGTCGTGAATATATCTGGCCCAGGGTAGCGCGAGGGGAAAGGGAACTCTTTTACCGGAGTCCATATTAACAACCCCATTGGAGAACAGGGCGAGTTTAGAATTCGCTTGTTGTCGAGTAGATTCCCTGTTCAGTTCGCCTGCCATGAACAAAGTAAATACGATATATAGCTTTATTAACAACATCAAGCAAATCATAAGCAGGAACTATGCCCTGGAAACAACATTGGATACGCCGAACAATAGCATTTGACAGGAGTATGGTGCAATGGGCGGTAACAAAGAGTATGGTTTCTCGTCCCAGTTCAGTGGGTTGGATTAGTACATGTGGTCATCACGTAACTTGGAATTTGGCAGTATTAAATTACTAACGCGAATGTGCTTGTACGTCCTCGTCCAGTAAATTGTTAACCCAAGGATGGCAGAGATAAGTACGAGAATTATTCTGATACCAGTCGATGCGAGTGAGCATAGCGAACATGCGTTTCATTGTAAGTACCTGAAGATAATTTTCGTCTTTAAACAAGATAATATTGTTCTTGGACTGAAAACGAAACTTCACAATTAACCTACACTGCTGAAGTCAACTGAAAAATGTTGACTCGAGCGGGATTTGAACTCGCACCTTCGGGATACCGGTCCGCCGCTCTACCTGTTGAGCTGTTTGTTCTTGGACTGGTAATCCACTTTAAAGAAGCTCGTTGAAAACTAATACCCGGCTTAGAAACTCAAGTGAAAATAATTCTTGAACTAAAGTAGATCACAAAATGAACGAGCCCCGGAAATTGTGTTTACAGTTTTTATCTGGTTGGCGAAGAAAATTACATTTGGAGCATTTCTATCATGGTAGAGACCGCGACATTGTTAAGTCTCTTTAAATTGGCAAATATGCATGTGGCTTTGTTAAGTTCCGTTACATAATACTCGGCAAAATTCCACAGTTATCAAGAATTAAACGTTATGAACCAGTAAATCGGTAGAACAGATAATGTTTTAAAGGAACTATTAGGAACTACCTAGTGGGAACGAGTTCCAAATTCCCTGATCCGCGTACTGGAATGTTACCATTATTTCCCTGTTAAGGGAACTGGAACTCTACTGCCTGGTTTCTTAAGGAATTGGAACTAAAATTGCCATAATTGCAGTTTTCTGACAAAGCACCGTAGGAGAGTCTAGGGATTGAACCCGCAACGTTCTGATGACCTGTGAGATGCTCTAACCATTGAGTTACCAAAACTCAGATGGTGAACTAAGGTGTCAGTTTGACATACAGTATATGCAACCTTAGCAGAAGCCACAATATGCTAATAATGTTACTGATAAGATATACATTTCTGAAATGTGGGAGCTTGGAGATATCTTGAATGATAGATCAACATTTATCAAGCTCTGTCCTCAGAAGAATGATTTCTGAGCTCAAGATGGGGATCAAACTTGCAACCTTCTGATGACTGATGATACATTCAAGCCATTGAGCTACCAAGCCTCAGGAGGTTGCTTGTTTGATTCCCATCAGGGGCTCAGAAATCATTTTTCTGAGGACAGAATTTGATGAACATACATCTATCATTCAAGATATCTCCAAGCACCCACATTTCCAAAATATATATCTTATCAATAATATTATTAACTTAATTATAGTGGATTCTGCTCAGGTTGCACATATGTTGAACTTGCACCTTAGTCCACCATCTGTTTTTTGGTGGCTCAATGGTTAGACTCAGTACCACTGAGAGGGGAAGTAGTGGGGTCAAATTGACTCCAGGCTGTAAAATTGCTATAAAATTTTGAACTTAGTATTACTTGTAATTACTGATTTAAATTTAGAATTGCTTTACTGTTGTGTTCATTTCTAAAGTTTGTACAGCAGGACTTTAGTGCAATATTGTGAATTCATTGTCATGAAAATTTCCAAAATTTGCCCAATAGTTAAAAGGTTGATGAAATTAATTTTCAACTGGAGGCAGTCTACCAACCTATATACCCTTTCCCCAGGGCCCACAGCAGCTCTTGGCAGCACTGTTGGGTTAAGGGTTTGATCCCCATATGAGGCTCAGAAATCATTTTTCTGAGGACAGAGCTTGATGAATGTTCATCCATCATTCAAGGTTTATTTCAGTTTTGTGAGATCAAATTACAGTTGAGAATAAGTTCTTTTTGGTGAAATAAAATTTTGGCCTGAAAATAGTTCCACTTTGATTCATGAAATAGACTTTAAGAGCTAGTTATTTGAAAACTGAACTGTTAAAACACTATCTAAGATAGTGTTATTTTATTTTATATTTGCTGGCTTGTGCAGAATTTGAAGGTGAGCTGTAAAAACTAAGCAGCTCTTGTTGTAATGATGAATTATCCTGAATGACTGGTTTTTTAATTTTTATTATTGGACCTCTGATGTGCCATTTGAAGTGAATTTAAGCCAGAAATATCCATTTCCCATCCATTTATACAAAAACCGCAGTAAAGTAATTGACAAATGCAAAATAATAACATTAATTTCACAAAAACTTTACAAAAACATTCTCCAAAATTTTCAGGCAATGCTTACCACAGAGGATCTTTCCCATCTGCATGTGTTGTGTTTAGTATCAGTGATACTTTTGCTTGCCATTCCTATGCCATAACCAGTTATCCAGGGGTGAAAAGGGTTCAGGTACAATTTGATTGTCACCTCAGTGTGTCATGGCATGCATTACACTGTATGAGCAATAAGTAATACGAGCTTGGTGATGCATCCAGATTGTCTTCAATATTTATAGTTATATCCAGTAACTACAGTATTGCACCATGCTACATGTAAAGAAAACATAATATAAGATATTATCCCAAGAGTTTACTTTCACCAAGTGCATTAGATGCTGTGCCCCAACATTACTGTGCATGTCTTCAGTCATCAATTACATCTCATCAGTCACTTATCAAATAAGAACTGTCCAGTAAAAAGTCTTTCTTGTCTGTAAAGTAGGGTCCAAAGGTTCAAAAGTCCAAACTGAAGGGCTTTAGAGATATGCTGGATATGGATACTTGTATTGGTAATACCCATTAAAACCTGCAGTGTAGGTATATGGAATCCAGTAAAATTCTACTACATATTAACTGCACAGTTCTAGGACTCTAGCAAGCAGGAAAATTGGTGGGAAAAAGTGTTTTTGAATAAAGGTATAGCAGTAAATTTGAGAAGAGGGAAATGTCAATAATTTTTACTGGTGTGCTGAAGATCCACCATCAAGTGAAGAGGGCATGAGCCTTTGCAAGGTGAGGGGCTATGCTACTCAGCAAAATTTTGAAATTCTGGTTATCTGTAAAGGAATTTCCTGTACTTTGAGAGCAACTTAAAATATAATGCAAGAATATGGTTTACCCTATCCCCAAGAGGGTGTAAATGTCCCTTAAACCTTCCTCTACTACAAGCCTGTTTCTGAATGTGCAGGGAAGTACTTTCTGCTATAATTTGCCAGCTACAAAGACAGTCCTGAATTTAAGAATAGATACAGGTAATAACTAAAACTTGATATTATCAACCAATATGTACCTGTAGATTTGTTTTCAATTACAGTTGATTAATATATTATTAAAAATAAACAAAATAGCATGCATATTTTTGTCTTCAACCCATTGTGGGAGAAGGGTGTACTTTGGAATTTTATTCTGGAAAATCCCAAGCAATTTCACTCAACAGAAGGGCATACCTGCCACTTAAATTGCTTTTAAAAGTAAAGTTACTCCAGTATTGCATTGAACTTTTTCATATCATATTGACATTGAACATTATCATATTATTTTGAACTTTGCTGCTGCCAGTTTGCAAAGTGATAAAAAAGAAACACTAACAGTAAAATTTAACCATGTGTAGGTTGGAATTACCTCACCTTTATTCATGCTTCTAAAATTCAGCTTATTTTCTGATACTTTTAGGGTATGTGGAGAACATGCGCCATGAGGAAGATAAGATTGTAGTTTTTCACTGTCACGAGCTTCACCCACCAGCCTTTCCAAGTGTGTTTTAGTCAATAAAAGTCTTGTCATTTTGTATGCATAAATGACATTGAAATTCTGATTTTATGACACAAATTATATACATGTTATTATTTTTGTCTTATTAAACTTCTATAATTATGCAGATGCATTTAGAAGAGAGGAGTGGAAAAAACTTATTGATGAGCATGAAAAGAATCTGAAAGACCTTGAAGATAAATACAAAGCCAAATGTGAAGCAATTCAGGTTGTATTGAAGAGTATTATTAATTTTTTATATATCATTGAAGTATTTGCTTTGAGGAAAGAACACTTCGACATTCTGATATTGATTTTCAAACAGATCATTTTGTACAGAAACTCAAATTAACTTGACACGGCTAATTCCTTCCACCATAACCAATTATTAACACATTTGAGACCTGAAAAACATATTTGTAATGGTATATCTCTGTTTTCTCATACTTGAATCTTGAATATGTGGATTTTTACATGATTTTAGGCTTCCGCAAAAATCAAGGTTCATGGTGGATCAATTGGACCAGAAATTTGTAAGTGTGCTGAGAAAGAAGGAGCCACTTGCATTGTTATGGCTAGTCGAGGACATGGCAGTATCAGGCGAACTATTCTGGGGAGTATTAGTGATTTTGTATTGCATCATGCTCATGTCCCTGTGATAATTGTTCCCAAGAGCAAATAAGTTTTACACCTATTTGCTTAAAAATGGCATAGTCATTATCAGTTCTGCCTATTGCATAACATTTAGCTAGCATCTTAATATTTCATTCAGTGTAAAATTGCTTTTGTTAAATTTTGCTTGGAAAATTAGACAATCAGTATAATAAATATGACCACCTGCTATCAAAGCTATAACTATGACACTAATGAAAGTCAATTGTTACGTTAATAATGTCCCAATTACTTGTACTTGATTTAAATGTTCTGTGTAGAGAAATGTACATGTAACTAACAGCAAATTACTAGACTAAAGGTTTGTTTCTTTCAAGTAATCTGCGTGAAGATTTGTCGAACGAAGGACATAGCTTGTAAACTCTTTGCCCGATATTTTCGTTCACTTCTAGTCGGAATCAACGTGTAGAACGCAGCAAATCTGCAGAATAATCAAGTGATTTGCCAATAAAAACGATAGGGTTAAGCTGTTTTGAATATTTAGACTGACTCAAAATAAACGACTTGTGCATTATTAGGATCTAAATTTCCAACGCGAGTTGCAACTTGATCATTTTCTTTTCTGAGCCGCTCTGAAGTTTAACGATAACCAGTTTTCAGACCATATCCGTCAACTGACTTGTTTGACGCTGCAAGCGTAGTGACAGTAACTGGACAGGAGACTCTACAGAAAGAAATTGTCTGTGGAAAGTTTTCACTTGACGTTATAGTCACAATGTTGGTGTTCCTTGAAAAAAAATTTTGATCATTTTTTTTTGATAAATACACGTAGTTGCCAGCCACGCCCTTGCTTATTTGAATCCTTGGCGATTAGTTGAATATTATATAATTATTATGTGATTATATATATTAAATGATTGGGTGCGACATCTTTACACTGTAACATTTTGGGCATGGCACGGCTAAATTTTAACGAGTCCGCACCGTTTACACTGTGAAAATCACCACTGCCGTGCCCAAAAATAGCGGCACCCGTGCCATCATTTTAGCCGTACCGTCCCCAAAATCTTAACAGTGTAAACGGGGTTTCAGTTAGTTCAAAGAGGGGGTTTCATGATTAACTGATTAAACAGGAAATTCGCTTTTCATGTTACCAAGAAGATGATTCTGAAAGAGAAACAGTTTACAAAGACAAGGAAAGTTCGGTCTCGGGGATATTTTTTGTCGCAAGATTTTCGTCGCAGCACGTTTAGTCAAGTTGTGTTCAGTTCTAATTTTAGCGTAAGTCCGTGCAACAAGGTAGCATGTGTTAAACAATACCGGTATCAAGCCAGTAAGCTGATGACCAGTGAGACTGGGGGTTGGACTATAGAGTAAATTTACGGTAATTACTAGTAATATTTAATTAGCAGTGGTGAAAGCTTTGCCGACAGTAACGATTACCAAATTCAATTTCAGTTTTTATATAATTTTCATATTACAATATACAAGATTTCTTCAACCATGTAATTTAAATGTATAAAAATGGGATGCTGCGTAGGCAGTATAAAACAGCACATAAAGTTAAAAGGTTGCTAGACTGCCGAATTTATGAGAAAGAATTCTAACGTTTCTAGTTATGGCCTTTCGTCAGAGAGTGAAACGTGTTCGGCAGTCTACCAACCTTTTAACTTTTTGTGCTAATTTAAATGTATCCCGATTTACTTCGTTGCTATGGTACAATTGCTAAAAGCGGTTCATCGTAAAAGGCAATATCAGGTATGGACTACAGCTAGATTTGTGGAACCAAGACATTGTAAGTGGGGAATATTTAGGGAAAGTTTTTTCATTTGGTGATGCAATATTAATATTTTTCCACATAGAAAATTGATATCCTCGGCAAATTGTAAGTATTCTTAAAATCCACGTATACCTTTGTGGGGAAGACAGTCCACATCGAAATTATACTGTAAATGAAAAAAATGTACCTTTAGAATGTATTAAAATTATAGAATTTTCCTATTCGATGATGTCGTGATAGCCAAAAAAATCACAAAACCATAGAACTTTCCGCATATATTCCATCTTCAAGGTTTTCTTAGTTGGATCTCAAATTTGGTTCTTAAGTATATATGTTGATTCTCCTTCCTTTTAGCTACGCAAGATTGTCCGTCAAAATACGTCCTAAAACTTGTAAATAGATTGTAAAGTTAGTCCAAGTTTGCGGAAAATACAAAGCTTTTTTATATTATCACGGCTAAACGTCAAAAAATGAAGTTCTTAATTTCTTTTCAATTACTGCTACGTTTAAACCTTTAGACACGTAAATGAACACCCTGGGACAGACATCTATCTTTGGTACACCAATTTATTTTGTTGAAATAAATTGTGAACTATTTCTTATTCTTTCTCTCCCTCTTCCCGTTTGTCAAAATAACCATGTCCATTTTTCATCCTCTTTATTCTAAATGTTAGCAGGCTATATCATGATTACACATCCCTTGGGAAACTTAAATGTGTCGAGATGAACGGAAATAGCTTTGTGTGAAAAATAGATGTCTTGTCGGTTCAGTGTTCATAATTCTGAGTTTTTTATCGTGTCTTGAACCAGATAAGGTGTGGTTTCGCGACGTTTCGGGAGACACTGCCCCCATCTTCAGGCGTGGTGAAATGGTATTTGCTATTGCATACATAGCTTCGTATGTCGTATATCTTCGAAATTGCAGGAGTCATTACCAAAACACGTGTCATGCTTAGAAAACAGTTCAAATGTTTGAAGGATTCATGGGTGACCGATGATTTTCAGTCGTGATTTTTTCGCTTCGAGTGATGGGCTACCACGTAAGATGACATGCCAAGGGTCCCACCTCGTCTCTAGTGCAAAGAGGAAAGCATTGGAAACTAAAATCCGTCCACAACATGGCGAAAGTAATATCTAAACACCCAGGCAGTTAGGAAACACAGTGGCATCGTGGGACCTCTCCGATGGGCGGAGCCAAATTCTTGAATTTCCCGAAAACAGATCGATCTAGTTTGAGGTGCGCTTACTTTCAGAGTCATTTTGATCCAGAATTTTTTTTTTTTTTTTTTTTTTTAACGGAAAACCTTTTTAATTCTAATAACACCAACGTTTCATTTCAGTTTCTCTTGCCACTATAAGAGGAAAATGTGCTGTAACTAAGCGTTACAACCACTACGTAAATATTCCAACTGTATTATCCACTCTCCTACGCCATGATATTCGTTTATTATATCAGTACAGCTCGTACGTTTATCCAAACTCTACGTTTTCCATGTCCAGGGAGGCTACTATTACAATGCTATTACAATATGCTATATTCAGTCTGTCCAACCAATCGACCTCGTCAAATCGGGTCTTAACTGAAGAGGGGGTCTGGGGGCATGCTCCCCCAGAAATTTTAGAATCTTGCTATCTTGAAGCACCATTTCTAGCAATCCAAGACGACAATTTCTGTCAAAAATACTTGGTAAATTGATCATAATTTTGCACTTGTTTTCTATAAAAAACACTACTCGGTAAAGAGAAATAAAGTATCGTAATTCCTCAGACTGACATGTATTCGTGGTAACGAAGTTTGAGAAATCGGATATTACTGACATTAATAGGTAACCAGTTTAGTTTATGTCCTGCTCATTTCCTCTACCGGTTTACCATTGGCGCCGTTTTTTAAATCGGTCTCCGACGGATATCTGGTTCTCAACACTTCAAAATATATGTAATTGCACTGATAAAATTATTTTAATTTAATCCACGATACTTTCAGATAATGGTAGGAAAGGCTAGATGCAAACCCTATGATCTTGTATGGCAAGCACTATGAGAATTTGACGAAAACATCTTCCTAGGCTTCTTGTTTCTTGCGGCAGATGTCAAAATCGGGATTTTTCTTATCGGCTATTCCAATGGCATATCAGTCAGGATCCGGGATTTTCTGGGAAAATCGGGATAATCCCAACGAAATTGGAATGGTTGGACAGTATAATACTGTACACTTTGATGTTCTAAATTAGTAAACTTTCTTTTACTAAACGTGTCGTGGCATATGCATCAACTAGTGTATCATAATCGAGCTACAGTGGAACCCCGCCTTACGACCACCCCGTTAATACGACCACTTTTTTTTTCTCCTCGAATCAGAGTTAACTTTTTTCTTATCTGAAAACCTCGTTAATACGACCACCTCGTTAATACGACCAACGACCATATTTTGATGTCCCCTACTGCTTAATACGACCACTCAACGTGTTGAGTAATGCCTTTTTGATATCAAATTCTGATATGCAGTGTATAATTATCTTAATCAGTTACATATACGGCAAATAATTAACACTTAAACGTTTTTCAATTTTCATTTTAATTAAACAGACAGAACGTGATTAAATATGTTTTTGGGTCGTTTTAACTTTTTCTTGCCTTCTTTTTTTCTGCCACTTTCCTCTGCTGTTCTTATTTGGCCACATTCCATTTCGACTCTAACGGATAGGTTATTCGGGATGTTCAACAGTTTGCTTAGCAAGTCAATGTTCTTTTCCTGCCCCATAAATTTGTAAATGCATGGAATCTCCATTTCATATCCCCCGCCCCGATTGACATCTGTTCCAGTAACTTTAGCCTCTGCTTTACTTTTCGAACAGAAAGGAAATTCAAAAATGGCAAATGAACTCGTCGGAGTAATCTGCCAAGCTCAAACCGATTGGCTTGAGTGTCGGAAAAATCAACGGAAGCTTACAGATATTTTTAAACCTAAATAAATTTAAATAACTAATATAGGGGTTTATTATCAGAAGGGGTTTATTATCATTTATTTTTATCAGAAGGTTGCGGGCTCGATCCCCCTCTGAGGCTCAGAAATCATTTTCTGAGTATCGAGCTTGAAGATCGTTCATCTACCTCGTTATTCATCTCATTTGGTTAATTTTGTTGAGTTGTGTTCAGTTAATAAAATTTATTTGTGGATTATTTTGTGGTATTAGCGTTATGCTAATTGAAATCAGACTCCGTTTGCCATGACGTCATTTAAAAAAAAAACATTTGTTACGTATCTGGTCCACCCCGGTTAATACGACCAAATTTTTTTCGGCCCAACGGTGGTCGTATTAACGCGGTTCCACTGTATTTCGGTTGTCGTTCTATATTGATAAGAAGAAGAGTATCACTCGCTCGGCTGATGGCCCGTTGTGGACCTCAGTCTATCCTTCACAATTTTAAGTTTGACACTTTTCGATACTTAATGTTTCGCTGTTTTGACTTCGGTGTCATGATGATGGTCTCCTACGTACAAGTGGTGACAATGACATATTTACAGGACAAAACAAAATCCAACAAAAAATCTGTACTGGTTTACATTATTGCCGTGGAGGAGTCCGATGCGGAAAAGAATTTATCATCACCAGTTTTAAATACGTTAAGGGACTTGAGAGATCTTAAATCTTTGGGGAGATTATTCCACAAAATTGCTCCACCATAACTGAAGCTGCGTTCTATATATTCAGTCCTAGGTTTTGGTAATTGTAACGGTGACTAGTTACTTTTCTGGAGTAGATAACTAGAACTAATTACGAATTTTGCGAAAAAGTAACTGTAGCTCGTTATATCAGCCACGGGATTGCCGTTACTTCTTATGTTCTTAAACTCACTGATGATTTATTCAGTTGAACAACAGTAAGTCCAAATCCACGATTTTTCAGTCCATTTTCCCTGCGGCTGCCATGTTCCTGCAAGCGTCTTCGTTTGGTGAGTTTTTGCGAGAAGAGACTGGACTGCTCACGAAACCGTTTGAATCAATATCCAAACTTCAAAGTAGTCATACGTGCTGTTATTTTTCCTTAAGAGACGACAACAATTACACCACATCTTAAACATTCTTCGAAAACGTTGTCCAAGAAGGTCATGATGGCATTGGCATGAATTATAGGGACACAAACATCAGAATCACATGACATTGAGTTGTTTAATTCCCAATACAGAGTGTTCCTCATCGATTCGTTGTCCACAAACTCAGCGGGAACTTCAAATAAACTGCATTAAACCTATACATGTCTTTATAACTGTATTTTATGTACTTGTTTCCGTGACATTGAAACTAAGAAAAATGATCAGAGCCGGAGAATGTAAAATACAAGTAGCTGATGAGTGTCTAGGGCTTACCTCTTTCTACCTCAATAAAATAAAGTGAACGAATTGACACAATCGCTCAAAGTTAAATAGGTATATGCAAAGTAATGGGTTGAATTAAATATAAAAATATGAACCTCTTACCTTGTGTATACCTATTCAAAATAAAATAACTTTGTAACCAGTTTACAACTTTTAGAAAGTAACTTTGCAACTGTAACGAGTTACATTTATTTTAGTGTAAGTTCTACCAATAACTAGTTACATTTTCCCTAATGTAACTAACTAGTAATAAAAAGATAAGTAACTGTTACAGCACTGGTAGTGACCATGCAAACCTTCAACCCTTTCCTGCATACGGTTGTTGTACAAGTGCAAAATTATAACACTAGAACAAATCAAAGAACAAATAACAAAAGGGAAAATAATGCTCAAACAGGTTAACGACATTTCCTTGGGTTTCGCCAGTTCCAAACGCCGACTGTCAAAGCACAGACACAGGACGTGTTTACTTCCTGCAACTTTTCCGATAAAGTCGTGATTCGCAAATTGTTAAAAGCAGCGCTTCAGCTAGCCTACATATAACACACACTGCCATCACGAACTTTGCTGGATTAGCAAGATTTGGTCATTTAACTAGACCAAAGATAGTGCTTTGCCGACATTACTTCTTTCGTAAACATATGTCTAGGATACTTAGGCCATTCTACGAAATTTCCTTTACAATGAAACCACTCATAGCATTTTGGTTAGAGGTCGCCAAGTGACGTCACCAGATCAATTTCCAATTCGGCGAATATTTCGTTTATTACGGGTACAAAGCAATTAACTGATGTTTATTTGATCAACTAAATCACATAGAAGATAATTAAAATGACAGCTTGCTTATTATTAGTTTCTCATATTAATGTTTGTTTTCAGGTGGTACAACGCAGATTGGTACGTGACAATGGTGTACAACGTAATCACTAACACTTCCAAGAAACGTACGTCGAACTGCCCCCAAACCACGACTTCCCAAAACAACCAGTTTGGCCTGCTCTTCTTCACTATTTTTGCAAATAAGCTCTCCAGGTTTTCCACCTTCCTTCACAAGCTTAAACTTAATCTGCAAAAGTAATGGAAACCAACATTAAACACTTGGCTGAAGTTCTATTATTATTATTATTATTATTATTATTATTATTATTAAAGCATTTATTTCAACACGATAAAGTTACAGCATAGCTGATGTGGTTGTGCATAAATAATTATATAAAATAAGATTAACAGTAAATTACAAAGTTCAAACATCACAATACTCTCCAAAAAACCGAAATTGACAAATGTAAAAAAAAAAGAATTAAATTCATTCAAATGAAAGGCAACGATTAGAAGATTGGGGTCAAAGTCCAGAAATAGTGATTAATAATGACAAGATAAAGCGAGTAAATGATAAAAAAGTCCTGGGTATAACAATTGATGATCAACTGAATTGGAATAAGCACAGTGATGAGCAATGTAAAAGAATTTCAACAAGTATTTCGTTACTAAGGAAAACAAAGGATTTTGTTTCACAAAACGTACTAAAAATAATGTATAATTCTTTAGTACTACCTAATTTCAATTATTATCTACAGTTTGGCACGACAACAATAAAACGCACATCGAGAAGTTACATCAACAGCAAAAGTGAGCGGCCAGAATTATAATACGGTCTGATTACAGCATAAGATCTACCCAGGTATTTCAGAATCTTCACGGGAAACCAATATCAGAAAACTTAAAAAAGCGAGATCTACTAATGACATTTAAAGCATTACAAGGTATGACTCCGAATTACATACAACAGTTGTTGAACCCCTGTAATAACAGCTTGTACCTAGTTAAGCATTAATAGTTTTTATTAATCGTAATTCGCCACAGGGCCCTTTGAGAATCATTTATGTAATGAAAGGTTACCATGTATAAATATATTTAAAAATAGTTATACATCGTAGTTGAACAAGCACAGAAGTCAGTCACTTCTAATTGTGAAAAAGCTTTAAGTCCGCTCAACTGAAACATAAAGGAGTCATGGAAACAAAGTTTTTGAGTCTATCTCTTATTTATCGCAATGATCGCATCACCGCGTTGTTGTTTTATCTCGCAATGGTAGAGATCATTAAGAATAATTGGTGATCGTCAAGAATTGCCTCCAGTGAGCCAGCGAGAATAAGAGAAACCTCAATTTCAGCGTCAAGTAATCGTATTATTCAATTCAGTCTCTACACGTAGGTCGTTGGGTGAAAAAAAAAAACCCCAGCTTAACTGTTTTCGTCGAAAGCTACCTAAATTTTTCGATTGTTTGCTTTGCTACTTGAGAATGACCTGAAACCCGGGTTGAAATTGTATCATACTGTGAATTTAGGGTTGATACTGGGTGACCTTTAGCAGGTAAATATCACCATTGGTGTCTTTTGACAAACCAAGCAAAGTGAAGTTTTGGGGTCCACTGATCAACCGCGTTATACCGAGTCGCGCGTTATAACGATGCGCTATACAGCGAGGCTCCACTGTACCTGTACTAGCAAAAAGATTTATAAGAAACAAACTTATACGACCGTTAAATCATTGCAGAAAATCACTTGAAAAACACAAGCTTCCACCACAATCAGCTCCCACCAAGGGTAGGCGTAAGGGTATTCAGCGACAGAATTTAATTTTGTCCCAGACCATAAAAATGTGTCAAAACGTTCAAATAATGAACAAACGAACGTTCCGTGAATTGAAAAGGTGGGGAAGTTGTCCATTTTTGCATTGCAATTGTCAAGATTTGGCGTACAAGAATTTTCTGATAAAAGAAAATTTAACAATATCTAGCAAAAACTACTTGGTTATTTTTCGGTGTTCATAGCTGCCTTTTTTTTTCTTCGTGTTTACTAATGATTAACTTCCAAAAAGTTACTCGACTGATGAGACATTTTTTAGTTTGTTTTTTAGTCAAACCATGAAATTCTGTATGAATTTCGTCACTAACTTGGTACATGTAAATTTAACATTTGGTTGTGTCTTTTTTGTCGACTTTTCGCCCCCTGTCATTTCAGATTTTTGGCCCTGTGTTTTATAAGAGTCGGTCTGTTTTCACCACCTTGTTCGGTAGCACAGAATATTCCACCAATTTGCCTTTATCTACTACAGGGTATTTGTATGTGAACTGATGTACAGTATATTTTAACTGGAGAAATAATCATATCTCAATTCGGATAGCAGTCTATGTCATAAAATTAGATGACTGGAAAAATAAATTTAGGTATACGTACATCTGCCTTGGTCTTAAGAACGTCTCCGTATTGCCTGAGTAGGACCTTTGCATCCTCATCAGCTTTCTTCATAACATCTTGCCATTCTTCGTAGTAAGCAAACCCATCTGTTAAGTACAATTGAAAATTCACATATCTCAATCTACTTATGAAACAAGCGTTGGGAAGTAAGAGATAAAACGGCCAATTGCGGGAAATTCAATAAAGTGACCACAAGCCTCGGGGTCTAAGGTGGCTCCGTACAGTTTCTATTCTTACATACTGTAAATTTGAGTGGTTTTCGTTGGCGGGCATTTCTGTCTGAAATAATTATCTGTTTAGTACGAATTATGTCTAACTGTATTAAAGTACTGAATTTAATATACCTTACACAATCTATCTTAATCAAGTTAACAATAGCATTCACTTGGAACTTTGGCATAAGTAAGGAACCGGATGTTAGAACGTTTGACATCACAGAGTGAGAAAATTTTGTTTATTTTTTGATTGACAGATTATTTTCGTTCGTTCGTTCTCTGTAATTCGATTACAGCAACTAGTGTCAGGCCTTTCTAACAGTCAGCGGCGTATATAACAATTTCTGGAGGTGGGGGGGCGACATTTGAAAAATTTCCGGCAAGAATTAGCCTAACTCGGGTTACCTGAACAATCGGCAAACGCATTTGTAGTAGTCATTTAGAGTTGAGAATTAGTAACAGCAGTCTAGCCTCGGCTGTAGTACGCGGACACAGCGGCACCAACCAACTAGCATTGACCGGCTTCTTTTCAGAATGCAAAATATTACCAACAATTTTATAGGCTATTTTGATTACACGATTGTCCTATGTTTGTACTACCGCATTTGCAATTGCCTGTGCACTGTGCACAGGCAATTGCAAATGCGGTCCGTGCAAAATTAAAACGTTGAAGTTAATTGGACGAAACTTTGACGTTGCTATGGGCGGACTTCACGTTGCAGTTTATTATTTAGAAATGCGAGAGCTTGGATATAATTTAAGAGAAATGAACGATCAGCAAGCTCTGTATACTCAGAAAACGATTTCTGAGCCCCAGACGGGGATCGAACCCGCAACCTTCTGATGACCGGTGAGACGCTCTAACCATTGAGCTACCAAGACTCAGATGGTGAACTAGGTGCAAGTTCGATATATGTGTGCGACCTAAGCGAAAGCCACTATATATTAATAATGATGAATGCAGTTTATGATTTAGAAATGCGAGAGCTTGGATATAACTTAAGAGAAATGAGCTTAGAGAAATGAACTTGCACCTAGCTCACCATCTGAGTCTTGGTAGCTCAATGGTAGAGCGTCTCACCGGTCATCAGAAAGTTGCGGGTTCGATCCCCGTCTGAGGCTCAGAAATCGTTTTCTGAGTATACAGAGCTTGCCGATCGTTCATTTCTCTTAAGTTATATCCAAGCTCTCGCACTTCTAAATCATAAACTGCATTCATCATTACTAATATATAGTGGCTTCCGCTTAGGTCGCACATATATATCGAACTTGCACCTAGCTCACCATCTGAGTGTTGGTAGCTCAATGGTTAGACTCTTGGTAGCTCAATATATATATATATATATATATATATATATATATATATATATATATAGGTATATATCCATGGATTCCGGTCACTCAAGAAGGTCATGTGCAAGCTCGGGGACTGGTATGGTGTTGATCAAACCTTAGGTTACTTAGGTCCGTACTGAAGCAAATTGATTTGATCTCGGGTTTTTTCTGTTTTATGGATCTCTCAGACGTTGTTTACATCATTTGAACACTGAAGCCAGTAAATGATTTAAGATCGCCAAACGAAATGGCTCTCTTGGTGCTTGCGGCTGGTTTCACTTTTGGAGGTCATCTTAGTATCTGGACAATTTATGAGTTGAAACAGCAATTCCAAAGTTAGCTCCTTGAAATATACATTGGCCAACTGTTCATTTGTTGCAGCAACGCTTTGTCTTGGTTGTTCCTGATAATCATGAACAGAAGACGTATGGGAACTCGATTGCTGTCAGGACATTTGCTGAGCGACTAAGTGTAAACGACATTCTTCGCTGAAGTTGAATAGATGCTGATTTGTATAAATCTCGAGATTTTTCACCTGAGCTACACAGTCACAGGTAAATCTGAATCGAGTAGGTTTGAAATACAAGTTCTGCGAACGGAATTGTTTTGAGCAGCTTTCAAAAGTGGCTTCCCCACTTCATTCTTCCCCAAGGGGGACTTCGTACCAAATATTATCGCCGACCGGTAACCTTTGAGGTTGCTCCAATTTTAAGACGAAAAGTCTGGCCATATAATAAAAAGTCTTTCTTTAAAGCAACATGAGTGAAAAGTTTGACCGGAAAACAACTCGAAATACCTCAAGATCGCAACTAATACAGGGTCTTGATACGAACATCCATTGTTTAGCAGTAGAATTGTCAGAACGGATCTCTTACCATTCATTAAACCATTTAAGGTTATTCTCACCAAACGCTTTGTTTTAATAAAACTTTATTGAAATTTTAATCATAAATATGACTACAAGCAGTTTAAATATAAGCTATGTAGGTTGTTAATTTGAGACCGAATTGTGCGTATTTTATATTATCTTTATTATTATTATTTCATTCCGTCTTCCTGTTATAGTAAGGACGATTTTTCTGACAAGTTGGAAAATTATCTATGTTACTTGGATTCTCGAGTGATATTTTGTTACATTTTTATTCTCAGCATCCTTCCCGCTGTCTGACGTTTCTCGCCTCGGTCAATCTAACGAAAACTCTAAATACAAAACGCCCACGCAACCACACCCACGTATGCTTGGGTGTGTCACACAAAAGTGTTTCAACATTTACATGCTCAACAGAATTTGTTACAGTGTCCAAATCTTTTGTTTTTCTTATACAGTACAGCGTACCCTCTTCCAGTTATAGTATGTAGGATTTGTCTTTTTGACAATTTTGAAAAATTATCAATGTTACTTGTATTCTTGAGAGATATATTGGAAGGGTGGGTGAGGGGTTGTGTGCATGTAATTCTAGTAATTATAATTATGTTGTTAAAATTAGTTACTCTGTTTCCTTGTCACCCCTTCCTTTCCACTCCATTGCTTTCCCCTTGTCAGCTCACAATTATGTTAGTTAGAGTTATTCAGAATGATGTCACCCTCCTGTGTACCAGTACATAAACTCTAAATATTTGATGTTATTTTAATTAGTCTGATGATGGTTTTGAAATAAAACCAAAATGTTACTAAAGAAATTCAACATTTGTCTTGATTTTGACTCGTATTCTGAGTTCTCAAGATGGTCCTCTTTGGAATATGTTTTATCTTGTATTTTTTTTTTTTCAGATTGTCAGCTGGCTCTGGCTTCTGTTTCCTTCATTTAGCAAATTTAAAAAATATCACTAAACCAATAATCCAAAACTTTAGTATTTTCAGTGATTCTGATGGAGTTGTAGTGACCTTAAAAATTATCTGAGTGGCTAGTAGTGGTCTGGTTTGCCCAAACTTAAATTTAAGCAAGTCAAATGCAAGTTAATCCATGTTTAATAGCAGCAACTTGCACTTGCTCATTTGGCAATGGGGTAACAACAGAAGTTAACAATATTCAAGGGAATAGATGGTGGCAATTTTTGCTGTACATTATATAGGTGGATTCAAAATCAAAAATATCTGGCACAGCAATAAACCTTCACATTTTATACACTATATATCAAAATGTACAAACAAATTTATTCAATTATGGTACTGGTAATTGCAACTTACAAGGATATGGGGCAGCAGGCAGAGTTGGCATTTCTTGTGCATGGAACACAATGACATGGTCACCTTTCTTACAAACATCACTCATATAAACTAAAAAGATAAAGATAAAAATCAATGATGCCATTTAGGGACAGTTACTGCACCATAAATACAAGGAACATTTTATAGGCCTTCACTGGCCCTAGACTGCCAAACTTGATGAATGCACAATTCCTATTGTCAATAATTATTGCTTTGAAATGTTTTGAATGTTGTAATTTAATCAGCATTTAAACTTACAAATTTGATAGCACCTGCAACTTTTGTAATAACAGGGATTATTCTAAGGGTGCAATTTGCATAAAATCTTTAAATTTTAAGGTATCCTCTGGCAGAAAGCATTAAGGTCATTTCTGGAGTAAAATTGTTCTCTTTTGTTAAAATGGATATTCAAGGAAAAACACCATAAGATTATCTCATGGGAATTGATTCATTATCCCATATTGAGATTTTTGACTTATTGGCATTACTGACCTCCTTAGAGCTTTGATTCACAATGTTGCTTACTGTCAGGGGCTAGACTTGCTAAAGCTTGCACATTTGACTAAAAGAACTAGCAATGATCAGGCTAGATGACAAACTTTGAAAAAAAGTAAAAACAAGCTTTACATTGCTCAATTAATGCTAGCCAATATTTGAATTTCTCTAGACTTCATCAAACTCATTAATAAATCAAGAGGAAAACACAAAAGGTCATAACCAAGACATGTTTTGATACTGCAACTAAACACTTTATCTATTACCTCTACTTTTTTTGGCCAAAAAATGTTAGCTAATTTTGTTTATTCTTTCAGCAGGCATTGACTTGCCACATCCTGATATATAACTTAATCAGATGAGAGACCAAATTGTGCCTCACGACATCCAACTTCCATTAGGAGAGTATCAAAAACAACTTAATTGCAACAGCATAAAGAACTTGGGTTTTATCACAGTTCTGCACCTATAAGCACAGCACAGTTTTGCCACATGCAGTCATACTCAGCTACATCTTTCCTGAGGGATTTATCCAAAATTGAATGTTAGATGCATTAACGTACAGTAAATGTGTACATTGACATGTACTTTTGTTGTGGGAATATAATTCATCATTGTTTATCCATTTGACAGTTCAAAAAACAATGTTTAACTCTTTTGAAGAAACCTTTTGGTTTATTATCGTTTTGGTTTTGGCCTAATACTGTTCTCTTCTGTGTTAGTGAGTGTTCATTAAATGTTGTAATTGTTTTTTATGGTTGACATGATTGAATTTCACTTAAATGAAATAATTATTTCCATGTTTTTCATGAATTTATGGTTGCCATTAATTTTGATATGCCTTTACATTATTGAATTTTGAAAAATGGGTTTGAATTAATAAATCACTCTAATGATTGCTACTTATTGTAATGAAAGACAAAAACGTAATTAAGCTACCAAATCAACTGAGAATAGCTATTAGTATGTTTAATACCAAGTCTTACAGTATATCATTCTGTAGATGTATCAGGCATGACAAAATTCCCAGGAAAGGGTACCCATACTTTAGGAAGCCAAAGTCTATTGATACTGTACAGTGATAATCACCTGTTCCATGAGGCAAAAGAGCATGTGTACCATCAGTATGAGTAAAACTATACATGGCTTTCTATGCAAGAATGGCTCAATGGTAATTTTTAAAACATTACTGTACATCCTAAAGGGTCTTTTTAAGTAAAATTCCCTGGCATTTGCAAGGGTAAAAATATAAGCATTGTTGAGCAGGGATGAATTGAATAAGATGAATTTGGGAAACCAACAGGTGCAAAAACACAGAATGGGAAAGGGGACTTGCAAAACATACTTAAAGTTGAACAGTTAGCTACTGATAAAACTGAAATAACATTCAGAATGCATACTATCATCAGAGAGAACTATATTTTCAAGTTATATACTCACATTGTACAGTAATCATTGGACCCAAACCAATTAACAAAAGAATCTTATTAGCTGCTATTGTACATGTATATCACACATGGTCATGTCATCTTGGTTATTCAAATCCCAAGGAATTGATTACAACTCAGCAATCCTACTCTTAGAGAGTAATTTTGTTGTCTCATGCCATATATGAAACTGGAAAAATCTGCACATTACCTCATCATTTCATGCTTTTTTTCTTTCAGATAGATGTAAACTGATATACATCTGAAGAGATGAATCAGATCTTGAGATCTGTGATTGGTGAAGTTGATGATCAGCTTGAAAGGCAGTATCAGATATCTATTCAAATTTTTATACTGGTGTCCACGTATAAACTGTACAATTTTTGAGTAAAGTCAAGGTCAACCACCTAATTTTGTTTTTCATCCAGACCAACATATAATGCTGACCAACAGGCCAGGCTCCACTTCTCCCTTAATCACTCACGTCTTGTTAGGTGATGCACCTATCTCACGATATTTTTCTACTGTCGACAGAAATCATGCGAAGGTGACCGAAGAGTGAAGCACCACAAAACCTCTGTCACATGACAACGTCATCAAAGGACTATTGTCTTTTGATACCATCCCAGTTATATCGCTTGATTACCTGATATGTGTGCAGCACCATAGCTCTTTGAGTGTGAACTTGCAAATGTCGGTAATTTGGACAAATGCATGGGAAAACCCTGCAAAAATATTTCTGCCAAGCCTGGTACAGGGGAACAAGTTGTTTGAATGCGTCTCATGAGGAGCGGACGTTTTTACGTTGAGTAGTAGAAATACGAATACTTTTCATAGTCAATAAGTTACAGTCAAACTACTGTGGCACTACCACGTCCTTTGCAAGATATGTTCGTCAAAACTCTCACTCCAAATACTTACATTTGAAGGCACGTTCTGAATGCTCACTTCCGTCTATGGCTATCAACACATTTCTTAGGCTTTCGCTCGTCTCTGCTGTCTCACTCATTTTTTTTTTCCAGTTATGCAATTACTTGGCGTATTCCACAAGGACAGAAATGGTAAAGCAAAACTCTTGCTGTTCTGCCCGTGTATAAACAGCCTTGAATATATATGCTAACAGCAACGTGCATCAGTGCACGTTCGGTTCCAATCTTCCAGAAGGCTTGCATTAGTGCACAACTTACGACTGCGAGTTCCAAGGGTGTAAGGACGCCCTTTGCCCGTAAAAAAGCATGTGGTTTTGAGTGTTCTAAATTCTTTTGGTCAAACGCAACCTTCATAATGTATCAAACAGCTTTCATTACCTCCACCGAGCTCCTGAAAAAAGGAAAAAAGAAAAAAAAAGAAACGAGCTTATTCCCGAGAAGTGAACTGACAAAATATTTTAATCCGCGTGACCTTCAGGCTTCAGCACACACACTTCAGGTTAATTGTTCGGCATGCACACCGCCAAACTGGTTTGATGCAAATGGTCATGATACACTATACATAATTTCCGCTTGTTGACAATAGTCAAATAATCAAAATTTTGTTTGGAGTGCGTTTAAAATGATTAATTTTGATATTTCTCCTTGCCCCCCAGTTTACTAATTTAAATATCTGAATGAAAAACTGCAACATGTCATAGAGCGTTTACAGTAAATCAAACAAGTACGAGAAACATGTTTGCTGGCACGGCAAGGTTGAGTGGTTGACTACATGTAATTGATAAAGTTAAGTGAACAGAACTTTGATAAACAACAGCGCAGCGAAGACTTGGGCCTTATCGTAGTTTTGGATGGTGAAAACACATTTCAAATAAGGAACTTCAAATAAGAACGCTTCTAAGACCCACCGCTTTATACTTTATTAGTCAAGAGTCAACGAGCGTTAGTGGCGTGCAGTGGCGTAGGAAGCGGGGGGCCGTGGGGTACAGGACCCCCAATAATAGAAGTGGGAGGGCTGGGCCCCCTAATATTTACGGCAGTCGCTGTTTTGTATAATGTACCTGATTAAGGTTGGACCAAAACAATCAGCCGTGAAGTGAATATTTGTAATTATTACGATTGAAATTAACGAGTCTGTTTTAGATTGTATATTAATGTTGCTACTTTTGACAAATATAATTATAGCATGATGCAGTGGTGTAGGACACTAAAACGTTTAACATGTGCCTATATTAAACTTTGATTAAAAACTAGGTTAAAGTAAAGAAAACATTGTGTTATAATAATAGTGACTTAGTAAAAACAAAGCCTTAGATACTTTATCCTATTCTATGACACCTTGTACTTAATTAGTTTTAATCGTTGTGTTAACTAATGACTATAAGCTTTAATCTTATTAATTTAGGTATGGTGGGCATTTTCAAAAACCAGGTCAGGGTTACTGTCTATTGTATAGCATTAACTTTGATCACTCACCATCATAGGCTAATATAAACACTCAAAAATTGATTTTGTTGGGGAAAATCTAAGAAAGATCACTGAGTTCTCAAAAAATAGCAAAAAACCCAATGAACCAAGGTAACCAAACAACTATTTAAGTCCTTGACGCTATTAGCGCCCTTCAGCGCATTACGGCATAAAAGTTCAAGTGGCAGTCTTCAAGCTTTAATGGACCAAAGATTGTTGCTTGGAGTCTGTATTTCTTAAAACAGGTCCTAAAGTTAATTTAGTGTTCTGTTTATGCAGCGTAATCCCCATTGTTATTAAAGGTTAACTATAGCTTAATTCTTCGGGCCTTGATTGCAGCAAACGTATCAGTCACTGAATCAAAGTCAATGGTATCCGTGATGTCTCTTTCAATAGATAAAAGTGCTAGACTACTCAGTTGTTCCTGTCCCTTACGTGACCGCAAGTAGGTTTTGATCAGTGAACTCAATTTCCTTCCATATCTGGAATGCTAACTCCCAGTCATTCGCTCGGGCAAAAAGTGAAGCCAAGATGGCCGCCCATGGAGGGAAATTTTGGACGTCATTTTCAGTCCTCTTCGCGGTCCTGTACGTCAGTTCCAGTCCTTTGCACGACTTTAATCTTTAGTTTTTGTTTGGTTCGGCTTCGAAAACATTCCCAATCATGGAAAAAGTGTTTAGACGAAATACTGTTGGACCAATTTTACATAATCGAGTATTTAAAAGGATTCATTATTGCCGTGTGGCCTAAGAAGTTTACTAAATTGTCTGAAGATGGTAAACTAACCGGTAAAAAAAGGACTTGCACTTAGTAGTTTCTTCAAGTAACTTTTCGAGACCGTTTTATTAGGTTCCTCGTATGCTTGGTAATTTATTTTCGTGAAAATATATAACCTGCAACTCGGTTTAACTTTGTCGAAATATATTTAAAATTCTTAAACTTATTTCTATATTTTGAAGACATGTTTTGTGTGTATTTCCAAAGAAAACTCGCCAGAAAATGTAAAAAGTCGCGTGAGAGACTAAAACTGACGTACAAGCCACTGATCTCTAAATAAGACTGGATAGAGCAACTGGGCTCAAAAAGTGAAGCCGGAAGTCAAGGAGCGGCGGCCATATTGGAAGGACCCAACCAGGCCCCAAACAATATGGCGTAAATAGGAGTTGTAGCGGTAAAACGGCATTTTTCGGCAATTTCAGGGAGGTTGAGATGACTTGACAACGAAATTAAGGTTCTTAATCTTAGTTTAAGTAATAAATAAGTATTCTGAATTGTTTTTTTGTTTCGCAAATGCTTTATTTTGCGAAATGCACCCGTCTGTATACTTGCTTCAAAATTTGATGTCTATCGAGTCTGTGAGAGACTCTTGTGTATTTGTTTCTCTCTTTGTTTTTTAAGTAACCCTTATTATTTGCCAATTTTCTGTAATGTGTTTTGCCTAAGTCCTGATTCATTTGTTGCTGATAAAACCCCAGGATGTATTAAACTGCAAATTTCCTGCTCATGCTGTACATGTGTTTGAACACTTGAATCGAAATATGTGGAAATCGAACTTGGCCGTTTATTTGAAGAGTTCTAACATGAAACCCCATAGTAAGGTTTTCGTGGTACTATTTCAGTGAGATATTCTCGTGTATGACTTGCCTTCATTGTCTTAAAGTTAATATGTTGATTTGGATCCCAGACTTTACTTCTAGTTCCAGGTCAGCGACACATTGATAAACACCTTTCCTTAACAATCTTCGCCTTTGTACCTCAATGGTTTGAACTTCTCACTATTTCTCAGGTGATAGATGGGTTGACACATGTAACCTTTGCTTGACAACCTTAGTTGCTGTTGCTTACTAGTTAGAGATTCCCACCAATAACCATGATGATAGGGTTCATTTGGCTCAAGAACTCATTAGCTTTCCTGTTACTTAAGCTTTCCAGTTTTTGCACATGGTATGTTTGCATGTCTGTCTTTCTGGATATATATTTAGTTTTTCACCACAATTGACTCTACTGGTCTTCCATGGATAGGTGAACACTTACACAAATGCATGCAGTGACCAGGGAGGTCATCCAATATTACTGTAGATTAGATCTTGGTTCTTACTGTTGCTAGAAGAGGACAAATTTAACTTTTTCTGATTTTGTATGATAAAGGTTGACTTTTGTTTCCTTCTCAAGATAACAATAACGAATTTTGCTGTAGCACTTTGCTGTGCACTTGATAAGGACAAAAATGTGACTTTAATCAACAGGAGAATCTACCATACAGCAGACTGAGCTCTGTGAACACTTTAAAGAAAAAAACCTAACTAATTTTCGTTTGACTTAGACCCAAAAGTTTTCCCTCGACTCCAACTCACAAAGCAGCTTCAAACAACATACTTCACATTGATTCGCATGAATGATTTGATTACTGTACAAGCACAACAATATTGATCAAGCTGTAACTAGAAGCCATATCAAAAACGTGAAAAACACATTAAAGAAATTCATACTAAATCACAACAAACGGCTGTGAACTCAAGTTTACTACATGCACTAGTGCAAACAAAATGCATGTATTGAACCTTTATAGGAGTACAGAACCCATCTTCTCTGATCAGCAACATCTAGCAGTAAATTAGGTTTGTATGGTTCATTCAGTAATTGATCCCGGCAAAAGAGTTAGTCAAAGTTTATTTTCGTCAAAAGCTCATCGCCATTGATAGTGAAGAAATTGTTGAATTTGCTTGACAAATACAGTAATTTAAAACCTCGAATACATACACTTGGTAAACCCGAGATCCGAAAAACAATGACAAGACGAATACAGAAACAGTAATATCTCCTAATTATTGCTAAGTCACTGCCAAACTGCTGAAGTTACACAATGTTATCGACCACTTTTTTCTTACTTTAGTCACATTTCTTCAAAGAGGTGGCCGGCACTGGTCTTCGCTTGGGTAAAAATCATCGAATTTCTGCTGATTTTCAATTACTCTGGCCACGTTTAAAGTTCTCCACCATCGAAAGATACAATTTATTGCTAAAAATGTAATGGTTAACTGGTTTTCGTTGAAATCACAACCATTAAGAGCGAAAATCATAATTCAGTAATAGCCTTATAACTACAAGTGGGTCCTTCCAATATGGCCGCCGTGAGATTTTCAACTTCACTTCCGGCTTCAATTTTCAATGAGCGAGAGACTGGAGTTGCTCTATCCAGTCTTATTTACAGATCAGTGGTACAAGCCCGCGTAGGGGAGTGAAACTGACGTCCAAAATTGGCCTCCATGGGCGGCCATCTTGGCTTCACTTTTCATTGGCCAGTTTGCATTCCAGATATGGAAATTGAGTTCACTGGTTTTGATCAGCTTTAATTTTGAAAAGCTTCTTTCACAGGAAGCAACACTAACACACATGGTGAGTAATGTTCTCAGGAAAACGAGCAAGTTCGGAAATGTTTCATGTTCCCACTTTAACACCCATTGAATCAGGTCTAGTGCAGTCCAGCAAGTCAGGGTCTCCTCTGTCTAATGTAGGCACGGATGTAGCGTCGCAGGCGATGAATTTCACTTTTCAGTTGAACAGCCGAAATATACTGTACGTCCCTGTGAGTACGTCGATTGTGGAGCTAATGAGGTCGTCTTTGATTGCATCCATAAGGTTCTCCAAGTTCGCGAGAAAACCGAACATCCCGTTTACTTCCATGACATTTCCAGCTCTCTCGCTCGTTTCTTTGTGCAGTTGACCCATTATTTGAAGTTGTTCTCGCCTCACTTCCTCTTGTAACTATAACCCAGCATTTTCCCCTGCCAATCTTCTTCTACGTCGCGTCCTCCGTTCTGTTGTGATGCCATTCTCCATGCAAAACGCCATGGTCTTCTCGTTTGCAATTTCCACCGCCTTTTCGGGCTCTTCCAGGCAGAAGAGAACAAGCGCCAATAGTTTCGTCGCACAATCATCTAAACCAAGGCCAGGTGTTTGTAAAACGACGTGAGCATCATTGATTTCCTTCAGAATTTGATGCCAAAAGATTAGGTAAACCATGAACGGGTATGACATCAGACATGAAAGAAGGATGTTAGCTTCAGATTGTGTGTATAAGCAGTTTCGTAGACAACATCGCGCAGCTGCTCCAGTGCCACGCAGCAGCGGACTGGCCATATGGAGCACCGGGAGTATTCCCGGTGGGCCGTTCCATCTGATGGCCAGTGGGCCGGTCAATGTGAGGGCCGCTGGGCCGTTTTTATAACATTTTACACCTTTCAGATTTCTTAAAAATCACCTCTCAGAATGCAGGAAATAGCATTTCTGAGACTCTAAATTTCAAAATTTTCCGGGGCAAGCCCTCGGACCCCCCTAAACGTACCCCTCCTCTTCCCAAAATACTGATGGTGGGCCACTCCTGCAACACTTCCCGGTAAACTTTCAAGCCCAGTCCGCCCCTGGTGCCAAGATGATACGCTCAAAACTCGTTGCTGCAGCATCCACGGCGTCATACCTAGAGCTCCATCTTGTCTCGCATGCCCTTTTGACAGTTTGTCCTGATACGTGCTCTTTCATTATCTCCCATCTGAGTTGACGAGGAAAAAAGAAACGAATAGACGATCCAGCATCCTCCAAAAATATGGTGGAATTGACTGAAACTTGTACAGAATGAACCCTTGCCAGGTCGAAGGAGTGGTTGTTGCAGGGAAAATAAGTAACGCGAGGGTTGCTGTCTAAAATCCGTCTTTGCACGCCACGGTGTACACCTGCCATAGTCGCTGCATTGTCATAACCTTGTCCCCGCATGTCGTGAATACCAAGCTGGTCTTTTGCTAACTTTGCCAAGATTAAATTTGTGACTGCTTCAGCGTTTTTTTCTTTCAGCTGATGAAAGCCAAGGATTACATCTTTTACCTCAACATTTCCTCCCGTGATTTTCACGTATCTCAGCACTTACAACATCTGGTCGACGTGTGCTAGATCAGGAGTGCTATCGAACATTATGGAACAGTATTTGGCCTCGTGGACCTCCTCTAAAATAACGTCTAGCACACGAAGACCAAGAATGGAAATGAATTCATTTTGTATCGCAGGAGAAAGGTAAGACACGGTATTCGGTTGGGCTTGGATCCTAACCAGGTGCTCGGGTAACACTGGATCGTACTTGCCGAGGACGTTCATGAGCTCCTCGAAGTATCCAGCATTCTGCGTGGATGAAAGGATCTCTTGGTGACCTCGAAAGGCAAGGTTTTACCTACAGAGAAAACGAATACAGTCCAGGATTAACTTGAGGACATCTGAGACAACAATTTTATGTACGAATCACCGATCAATTTTTATGTTTGGACAGCGGTTACGAACTCGATAATGCAACGAAGAAACGATGGAAGTTTCACGAAGTATACAACGTAATTTTTATGACGATTGCAGAAGAATTAAGTTTGAGAGATTACAGACTTTGAACGAGCTAGTCTAATAGTTTAAAAAGTGAACCTAATCAATACATACGACAGGTAGGTTGTCCAGCAGCAATTAAATAAATTATTCGACGTTTAATCGCCAAAATGCCGCCCTGTAAAAGTGCCGCTAGGGGCACCTGCTCTCTTTACCCCCCTTAGTTAGGCCACTAACAATTTAAGTTTGCTTGATGTTTTTACTCGAGGAAAAGATTTACCTACGGCATGAGCAGTTTTGCTTTGCAAAACATACCTTACTCTACGCTGGTCATTCTGCTGCTGAACCGGCGAGATTGCGAGCTTAACCATATCATAACTATACATTATTTATTCAATATGAAAATTTTGATCCAAAAGAAATGGGTTTCACTCTACTCTTTTTCGAACAAGAATTGAACAGTAATTAGAAGTCATTTTGAAGCGTCATTGTTTCCATGCCAACCTTTCGAGCGCTTATATCATAATATTTGACGCACAGAATGTTTTCTGGGAAAAGGAAACTGCTGTATAATCAGAATCAGAAGCTCATGTTTCTGGGTCTCAAATTATCGTTTGCTAATCTTCAAGAAACTTTAAAAAGCCATCTTAAGGCTACCAGGCCTAATTCGTGTGACGTAGTAGGGCAGATTATACCAGAGAAATGGAGTTGTTACTTACTTTAGCTAAGAGCTTTAAGTCCTGGCCAAACGAATGCAACGTCGCGATTCAACATCGTTCTACGTTGCTAAATGCAACATGTTGTCTTGAACTCGTTTGGCCACTATGTTGCATCATGTCGCATGTTGTATGATGTTGAACGAAGTTTGATTTTTGTTAACTATCACACGTTTCGTTTATCTATTTCTTTAATGCATACATAAATATTTACACGATGTTTGATTGTAATCCTTTTTCTTGCAAGAGTCACTCCTTTGAGGTCAAACAAAAAATATTAAAAAGATCTTGTACGTAATAAATTGTCAATCAAGTTGACACCAACAGCGTGTTTCCGGTGTGTCAAACGAATCACATAAGTCTTTAAGTGAGTCATAAATTTCCTTTTATAGTGATTTCCCAACAATTTTCATCAAACAGTTGATGCAAATCCGTTCAAAATTTCTATTGTTTTCATGTGTGAACAACCAAGTTGCACTCGTTTGGTCGCGTACTTCAACATTGCTGCACTCGCGCAAGCGCAGCAAGTCATCTCTCAGGCAAGGGCAACGGGTAGTTTGGCCTAAAACTCGGGATTATTCGTCCCAGATCTCTAATCTCCACAATTCGAGTCTGCAACGTACAACATGTTGCATTCGTTTAGCCACGAAGTCCAGCACCATCCAACAGAGTTGAGTTCAGTGATGTTGAATGATGCTCTCTCTATTCGTTTGACCAGGGCTTAAGACTCGTCTCAGGTGAGGCGCAAAAAAGCGCGAATAAACAGTGAAAAAATTACGTTCACGTCTTTGCAACCCACTTTTAACACAAGAAGCAGTTTGTCACTCGCATAAATGATCCAGTTTCGGTGTTATTTCTTTCAAATAAATAGCCATGTTTCCCTGTTTAATTATTGGTCAGCAAATAATCACGAAACAGAGAAAGCTTTACACCTTTTGGCGAATGGATCGAGGAGCAATTCTTCCACAGTTTGAAAATACATGTGACAGAATTATACCAACGAACCACATCTATCTGGCCACCAAACCACCCTGCAATTGGTGATGGTCAATTTTAGGGAAGTTTCATATTACGTTTGGAGCAAAAGTGCCCGTATAAGGTAGAGTTGCACTGATTATAGCGGATATTGATCCTTGTTTATTGAAATCTAAAAAAACAACTGAACACTTGGCAGGATCTGCTGATATTTATTACATCATTTCTACAAACAAAATAATCAAAGGTGCTAGAACAACGTTCCTTAAACTTTTCTGTCGCGACCCAAAATCTAGTTAGGAGGGTATCTCGTAGACTCACCTGAAGAAAGCTTTCAACCAGATAATAACTGTAACGAAACAAATGCCCATACATCTTTACAACGAATGTTCTGGAAAACAAGCAGTTTCGTAAATCAAAATTGTTTGATACTGTGAGCACACTCTACAAAGCAGTCTTTTGAAAGTTATATTACATATGTCAAAAACATATAAATCACTTATCATTTAACCTTTTTCTGAACACAGTTACTACGAGAACGTCCATTTTGAACATTATTCGTAAGCTCTCCAAAATCCTTGCGAATACTTGTCGATATATCATACGAGAACGGCGAGCTGGACCCATGACCGTTGGCGACCCAGTCAAAATGGTATGGGCTACCCAAATTCGGGTCTCGAGTCAAGGGTTAAGAAACGTTGTATCAAGATATTATTGGACCACATACAATCGATTTTAGTGATGTCTGTCTTCAGGCGGAACAACACAGACAGGTACGTGACAGTGGTGTACAACATAATCACTAACACTTCCAAGAAATGTACGTCGAACAGCTCCCAACCCACGACTTCCCAAAACGACCAGTCTTGCGTTTTCAGCTTGGCAATTCTTACAAATTAGCTCGCCAGGTTTCCCACATTCTTTGACAAGTTTAAACTTGATCTACAAAAAACAATAGTTATAATTACTGACCATTTTTGGTACGGATAGCGAAATAAATGCAACAAAAGTTCAAAAACCTACATCTGGCTTGGTCTTAAGATTGTTTTCATAACGTAGAAGTAGGATCTTGGTATCCTCTTCTGCTTGCTTCATAATATGTTGAAATTCATCGAAATTGGCAAAACCATCTGTTAAAATCAATTAGGGATTACCATTATTTAAACAATGTAAACCGTACACGCGCGTTAACACTGTCGAATATTGTAAGTAGTTATCTGGTTTTTTCCCTAAGTTTTATTTGACGTCGTAACTATAGTCGTTGAACCTGCTGTAACATCATTTATATCCAGTCAAGAACAAAGAACAATGTAGGCAGAGCTTGCGGACGACGCTAAAAATGACCGAGTGATGCTTTTTCACGGGTTGGGTAAGTTGTCTGTTACGTATAGCTCGTTGGCGTGTTATCAAAGATTGAAACAGATTGAAAATAGAATTTTGTAGTTAATAAAAGAGTTACAGTCCCCGATCGTACTTGTTGAACCGGCTGAAGAGGAAGCACAATCGTTACGTAAATGTCGAAAAGACGAAACAAACACGTGCGATTTGGTGCCTTGCAATAACACGTTGGAAAATTACTTTATTATTTTGCTTTATTAACAAATAGAAAATGGCTTTCGTGTCTCTGTACTCTGATAGAAGTATTAACTGCACCATTTCGAGGGGAAAATAACTGATAAAACTCGGCTAGGCTTCGTGTTTCAGCGAGGGATGCACAGAAACGCTCAACGTAACTTATATTTGTTTCGCTTCCCGCCTGTCCATTTTGTCATTTCAATCATTCGGTAATAACTGCCGCAGACTTATCGTAAAGTCAGAAAAACAATGCTGCGCTAGACTTGATTTGACACTAACAACAACAGTATATACTGTAAATCAAGTAGGAAGTTAAATCTCCGTTCGTCTCCTTTGTTTGTCGATACTGTCACGTTGATAATAAACCGACTGCATGAACGAGTTTTTACTACCATCTTTTGTTTTGTGCCACGATCGACACCATAAATTCATAGCTGATGTACGGTAATACATTCAGGATACAAAAGACTGACAGAAGGAATGAAGTATTGCTGTATAACTTTTAAATAAAATACTGGGGTTCGTATAATGTAGAGGGTCATACAAAACGACGATGAGCTTTTCTAAAAGAGTCTAACTCTTCAACCCACTTCTTTTGAGATATGATATTCTTTAACGTGACCTGCTCTTTGCAGCTTCCTCGCTAAAGTCAAGTTCGAATTATTGGAGATACAGTAGCATGGCATGGTTGTTTTTAGTGGGCTCCACAGCTTTATAACTAACTTGTTTATTAATTGAAAATAGCTTCCAATTTTAAGCCCGCTAGGTATATTTGAAAGCACCTTCTCTAAGAAACCTACCACTTCTCTTAGGTGATTATATACTAAGTATGACGAGGTATCCAGTGTTATCACATACACTATAAATATCTGCATGAGTCTAAAACTTTACACCCTGTTTAGTCACACGCACGAGCAAAATTGATGAAGAGCAAACTGTTTGTCATACTCAGTTACCAGAGAGACTAACTGGCAGTTCTATTAATATAAACCCAGAAGATAACATATGGGGAAAGACTTGGGATTTTGAACTGTTAATTTGGTCCAACAAGCATTACAGTGTTAATCGTAGTGCAACAATATATTTTATAAGGAATCTGTTTTTTCCTTATTAAATGTAAAGTAAACTGTCCTGATTTAAATAAATTTTTCGTTCGATTTGTTCGGCTCTTACGGCTGTAAAATCGTCAGTTAGTTGGGATCTTAAGGCGGAATCATTAAATAAGAATTAGCAATATTCACATTTGACCGGGACGGGATTTACTACAGCCACCTTGTAAATTCCATACACGTCAAAAACTCATACTGTATATACTGTATCACTAAAGAACGTTTTGGTCAACGAATAACTGAATTAACAAACGGACTAGCTATTAAGGAATATAATTCCAAAAGTGTACCTGTCTGTAAATTTTACTTGATTTTCATAGTTTTGACCTTTATTTCTCATAGAAAATCACATAAAAATTTCACCCATCCCGTTCAGGGGTTGAAAGTACATCTTTACCCAGCCTATAAGACTTGCGTACCAAATATGTTCCACACCTTTTATGGCCCCAGAGAGAGTGGTAACTGTTCTAAAAACCTGTAGCATGAGTGTAGCCCTTTATATAAAACCAAATGACCTTCGATAGGAAAATGTCTAGTATTCTTTTACAGCCTTGAGAAGTCCGTATATACTTCGAAGCAACTAATACTGTGCATAAGAACTCTTACATGAATGAAAAGAAATCAATCCCTGGCTGAAAGGTTTAATAAAATGTTTCAGCTTTGTCTGCATACCATAACATTATCAGGAATTTAAAAGGCTAGAAAATTACAGTTAAATATAGACCCAAACAGTCTATAATTTAATGCCCTAATCTTCCAACCCTTTTAGTATCTGATGGTGTAATACACAGTGCCGTACCAAGGGGGAGGGTGAAATGGGTCACTGGCTTCGGGTGCAAGGGTTCATGTGGCGACATTTTCGGAAACGAAAACTCGACTTTTTTGGTCTTTTTTTCTAGATTCAAAAATATTTTGCAAAGCTCAACAAAATGTTAAATCAGTGAATCGACTTCTCGTGGTTAATTGGCGACTTTGCGGCTGTCAAGGCTCGAAAGTATACCTGTTTCACATACAAACTACACGTATAAATTACATTTTGAGTAATAAAGACAAAAAGCACAAAAATACTTGTTTCATCGGAAATACCTCGTTTAGTTGTGTATCGGCAGTTCTGGTATACAAGTATATAAGTATATGTATATAAGTAGTATATAAGTAGTATATAGTCTGGTATATAAGTAGTTTGGGGTACGTTAGAGGGGGCCTAGAGGGCGCCTTCAACAAAATTTGTCCCGGGTGGATTATCACCTCAGTACGGCTCTGGTCATACATATAGTACAACAAAAGCTCATACATTTTTATTAAACATGAAATTTTTAGCTGCAGGAACCCACCTCATTTGATCCCTATTTTTTTATTATACGACATCCACTGAAGGCAATTTCATTCCATTTTCACTGGTATGAACCAACATTGTATTTGACATTGCAGTTATAATAATACAACGGACTCAGCTATACTGACTTTAACTTACAAGGATATGGAGCTGCTGGCAGAGATGGCATTTCTTGAGCATGGAAGATGATAACATAGTCACCACTCTTATAAATATCACTCATGTAAACTATAATCAAAATAAAAAGAAACATTCAGAAATGAAATGAGTTCATTACAAATGTCTGTAACACAGCACTGTATTCCTGTAATACTGTACTGTATTTCTGATCCTTTATCCATGTACTTTACCAGCATAAAAATTACTAACAGTAATAGGGCTTCTCACTGCAATAACAAGGCTCAATATAATTGTTTGAAGTGCGATGGAAAAAACGTCGGACAGTTTCGTATTTAGGTCGGACATGTCCAGACAGTTGCGCCAAATGAACGTCGTCGGGTCAAATTAACATCTTTGGCAGGAGGATGAGGTATATCGATATAACTTGCTGGCCTAGAAGTCAATCTACGCAATGCGACTTTTCGTCACGACTGTCCTACTGGTGTGCCCAATTCTACGGAGAACTTTTTTTGCTTACCATTCGTTCCCAAATGTTGCAAAACGTTCCTTTAACTGTTGTGGGTCACGAGACTCGTCAAGAAGAAAATCATGACAAACAATCACATCGTGTATGTTGCCATTGCAGTCTAGGCCATGGTCTTCGTAGACGTTAGTCTCAGTCAACAAGCGGTGTTACACGAGTCCATAAGTGTCATATTTTCGCACCAATAAGCGCATACATTATTATCTTCGGACAAAATGATCAGGCTACCTGGAGATCTGGCACAAAAAGGCCGGAGATTTGTTACTTAAGATAAAAATAAATTCAAATCAATTGAATCAAATTTGAAATAGCCTTAAGCAGACAAAGTAAACCCAGTTTGTAACAGTCAAAAACATTCGTCTGACAAAATGTCCGCTACGTCGCGAGATTGGCCGGACCAATCTTCTGGTCAGACGATGTCCCAGAAATAATATACATAGAAAATACATTCAGTTTCCTTTCCACATTTTGATCCAAATCTTCTACTTTGCATTGATCAGTTACACCTTTTGCTACTCATTACCAGAAAATATGCTATCATTAACGCCAATCTAGAACTCATTAACACAAAAATACAATCATTTCATTGAATTGACACTTATTTAAACTTTTGTCACGCTCATTTAAAATTTTTGCATAGAAAGTAACATTTATTAGTGTAGATTCGCAACTATTTAATAGCGCCAATGGACGACCATTGACACCATTCCGGTAAACATTAGGGACACAAAGTTTCAATTACGCAAAATATTTGTACAGTTTGTTGCAGGGTCAGGAGCGCAACCAGAAATTTCGAAGGGCAGGGATCAGATGGTAGTGTCAAGGTACCGTAGGGTGACTTTGATAATTTCGAGTAAAGTAGATCTACCTGGCTTTGGGAAATGAGGGCAAAAACCTGTGGCTAACGCCCAAGGCACAAAAAAGACCTCCCACAATAAAGGTAGGAATTGCAACCTCCCCCCCCAACCCCTCTCTAGTAGCGCTCCTGAGGGTCAACCATTGAACTTACGTCTTTCCAGGCGGCATAAGACTTCTTTTATTTTATTCTGGCTAACCCTGATGACTTTACTCTTCAAGGAAAGACCTCCCGAAGCACAAGAGTTTTGGTCACATGGAAACTCAACTTGTATATTTCAAATTGTTCACGAACTTGTAGTTCACAGCATTTTGCTGACACACACTCAACTTTCACGTCATTTAAAAAAAAATGTTTAGCGATGAAAGCTTTTAGTACTGTAAACTTTGATCGTGAAATTGTTTAGTTTAACACGTGAAAGTTGATGTTTGTTACCAAAGTTCTGTGAACTAAAGTACGTTAACAGTTTGAAATATACATGATTCCATATAACCTTGAACTGACGCTGCAACAGGCTGTACAGACATCTTGAGTAATTGAAATTCTGTTGTCCCTTATGAATAGCAGAATGGTGTTGCAGGATGTTGGCAATTGAAGTACCAGGCGGGAAACGTAATTTTATAAAGAAGATAAATGCCCAGCAAATAATTCCAATTAAAAAAACAATATGTCGTTGCAAGTTGCAACGAAATCTTAGTCATTAAATGTTTCATAATTCAATTGAGTTTGTGTTTTAAATATGCCTTTTATTCGAATTATTTGCTGGTGTTACAGTATGGTCTGTTGGTGCTACTAAATCCCCTTTCATGCAAATGGTGGCGTATCTATGCTAATGAATATTACTTTCAATGGAAAAATTTTAAATGAACGTGAAAAAAGTGCATATGAGTGTCGATTCAATAAAATGTATTTTAGCGTTGATGAGTTCGAGATTGGCGTTAATGTTTGTATATTTTCGGTAATGAACAGCAAAAGGTGTACTCTCAGTCTCTTATGTCAAACATCTTAACTACTTCCGCACACTTAAAAAAATGGTTGGAGGGGATTCGTTCATGTGGGTTGTCAATAAGAAAATTATGACCTTTGCTGAAAAAACTTAAATTTGTGGTTGAAAGGAATCAGGGGCAGATTTTCTGGGGGGTGCAGGGGTGCGCACCCCCCAAAATTTTCTAGCACCCCCTCAGAAAAATTCGAAAATGGCGTGCAGACTGTAGGTTATTATTTTTATTATAGGTTTTATTTAAAGAAACTTATACATTTGGCAGTAAGAGTATGAGCTTATGATGATATGCCTAAAAAAAATACAACAGCCCGGTCAGCCCCTTTGGTAGCACACCAATGCACCCCCCCAAGGAAATCTGCACCCCTCCTGTCAGATGAGCATTGATCCGTCCCTGAAAGGAATGTTACCAGACTGAGTATAACTTAAAGACTTGCTTAACACACACACACAGACAAAAATTAGAATTACTAAAGAGCTTCTCTGATGGAGTGCACATACTTGAAGTGTCTGGTATAAAAAAAAAAAAAGTGCAGTAAACAAAACCATATGAACTGCACAAACTGATTATTATACTCCCACTAGCATCAAGTGTACACAGGAATAACAATCAATTTCCATAATTTTTGCCCAATGATTTTAGTTGAGAAGTGTCAATAATTATCCCAAATTCCCCAAACAGAATTGCCATTTTCAGAGGCAATAATTAGTATAAAGAATTTATGTGTTGCTCCCTCAAAAAAGCTGTATTTTACTCTTGAAAATATTAATGGTGTAAATGTAAGATTAATTAAACATTAATATGTATGTATGTATATAATATTACGTTTGTGAATATGTGTAAGTGAAATTTGAAAGGTTTTTTGTAAGCAGTAATTGAAAAACAAGTTCTGGATCTCTCCCTTTATATCCACTATTGTGCTGAAAATTTGGTATCCAGCTTCACTTCATCACACACAAGGATATCTTGACATGCTTTTGATGATTGATGGGCATAGCAAATTGTGTCAAAGGGTGAAACTTGTCAAATTTTAAAATACTAAGTATGGGACTAGTTTTCATGCAGAAATCTTAACCTTGGAAAAGTCTATCAGCAAACCAGTGACCAAATTCCTGTTCTGGTCTCCTGCAAAGCACATGATTACATGAATCAGATTGTAATTGGTGACCAAACTGACCAATGGTCAATGCCAAAGATTAATATTTCATTTCTTTTAATTACTTTTGATTGGGTATCAACTCTCCATAGTCTTGTGCAACTTCTAGATATGTTATGTTTTCAAACTTATATGAACTTTAACAGTATGATGTATTTAAATAACAAAAGTCAAGTAGAAAGGTTGAGTAGCCAATCAAAAGGAATTGGAAATTAAATCTTCAGTAACAGCCAATCACATGCAATCTAGAATGCAAAATTTGTTACACTTGGGTAGTTCAGAATTAGAATTTGGTCACTTACTTTGCAGAAAGGTTGGTACTAGATAACTGGTAAATTTGGAAATTAAAGTAGAATAGATTCTGATGTGATGATTTTAAACACAAGTTGCTTGGTTTCTGAAGGATCACCTCACTTTCAACTGGTGCAGTGGCATAGGTACACCCAGACCTACTCAGTCCTGTGCCCAGGTGAAACCTGCTTGTGCCTGGGTGAAATGTTGCTGACAAATCTACCTCACATTTTGCAAAGTATAGAGCATAGTCACTACAAAGATTAAATATAATTATTCTGTTTATCTAAAGTCCAAGTATTAGTTTAATTTCCACACAAATGTTAATTATTTCATAAAAATATGTCCTTGCAAGATGAAGTAAAAAACAATGTGTCAGTGGGCACTGATGAGTAAAATGTCAAAGTGTAAATATGGTGGCAAGACAATTGTCATCGTTTGACTGTTGTGAAATGAATCCAAATAAAAAGAGAAGGACAGAAAGTGGTTACACTGAGCCTGAGTCAAGCAAGCCTAGGGGTGATGTTGAGAAGCAAGAGGAAACACAGTAGTAATAGCAGTTACTACAGAAGTGTTATTGGGTTCATGTATTGCAAAATATCTTGAGGGGCATGCCCAATGCCTTTTGCTAGCAGTGAGATAACTAAAAAATTACCAGGAAATGTTGACACCTGTGCCCATGTTGTGCCCACATAACATTTACTTTCTGGCTATGCCACTGAACTGGTGGAATTTTTAAAAACCTTTTCAACACCAGTCCATTAAGAAATTTTGAATATACAAAATTTCCAGGGAGCCTGAAAAGTAAGAGCCTGATGGTATGCCTAGTTAAATCACCAAAAGTGAGTGGTCAATAACCCTAAATATTTTGAATTCCTTGTTGAATTTGTTAATGAAAAATATGTCACCTTGAACACTGCATTCAAATTCTTCATCAACTATAAATTACAGTGTGGCAGTTAATATGGGCTGCAGGGTAAAGTACAACATTATGATGTACATTATAAAACTAATAGGGAACTACCGTAATTGGTATACAAAAACAGGTAATGGTTTTAGGGTCCTTGCTATAATTTTAATTGGTATTAAATTTGTTAAGAACTAAATATTTACAGCAGATTAGAATACAAGGACTTTCACTGAGGCTGGTAAATTTAATTAATATTGTTCTGAAATGCCTAGTAAAAATTTCATGGGAAAACTGACACTTTTTTAATACTGAACTGAAGATGGTTCCATCACAGAAGTTGACAGAACCAAACATACCATTTTCCAACTCTTCATGATGGAAAAAAGGTCATAAGACCTAATTCAAAAGAGTGATTACAAAGTAAGATTAGATCATGTGAACAAGCCTGGATATTAGCATCCGGTCACAGACATTGTCCGGTACAAATTTGTCATTTATAGAGTTTTGACAGTCACAAATTTGACTATGTCTGTCACTTTGTCCAGAAGGGTTTTTGGTAACATTGATTTTCAGTTTCATTACAAAACCAATTATTAATATTTGTCTTTAATCAATCGTTCTCTTTGTTCAATCTCTGCGAGATTGTGTGCAGGTGAATATAAAATGGTGAAGTGCGACTGTCTTGGATATTGATTGTTTATAATCACTCTAGCGTTAAATTATATACAATATATCAAAGAAAATAACTTCATTTTTCATGTCAGCTGACATAAATAGTGTTAGCAATGATAGCCATATTGATCAAGACTTGACCACTGACAATGACTTACATAAGAAACATTTGTCTGATTCGGATGATAGTGATTCTAGTTTTGCAGGTTTCCTTCCTGGGGATTTACTGTGACTTTGAGGATTTAAATTGATCAAAGAGACATGTGATGGTTCAAGAATAAATTAATTGTTGATGATTATGATCTTCTTGTAGTTGTATACTACATGTATAAATCTACATGTATAATACTTTGTGTGCAGTGCATGTATCATTCATACTTTAAGTTTTAATATCCCATACCAATGCTTGTATATGATAACAATTATTAATATATGGCAACTGTACGAATAGCAGTCAAATTATAGTCTTGTTAAGTGACAGGTACATTTTGTTTTGTGACAGGCACAATCTGATTGATGCTGGTCATTTTGACACCCAGAGCAAAAAAAAATATATCCAGGCTTGCATGTGAACATGAGTGACAGTGAGTTTGATGACAATATCAAAAACATCAATACTGGTTCCTTTAAGAGCTACTACAGGTGTACATGTTTACAAATATGAAGTGGTTTCCTGCAAGATACTTCATGACACTTAAAATAAAATTAATCACCTGAGTCCATGTAGCTCAATCAGGGGCAAAACTAGCCCTTTTTCATTGGGAGGGTGTTGGGTAGAATTGCCCTGCTAAAATCTATGATGCCCTGCAGTAATGTAGGTAAAATTGACTGAAATGTATATATGGAAGCCTGCTTCAGTGCGGATGCATTTGAACTAAATTCTTACAGTCTGTTATGGGATGGCACAGTGGCAAAACAGAACAGTTAAAAATAAATAAAAATTAGCAAGATCATGAAAAAAATTGTTGAATTGAATTTACATAGCTTCAGTATACATGTATATGCATGCATGTGTACTGCTGCACAACCACTGCATGTATAATGTACAGAATTCTTAATAGGATTGAACTCAGAACTATTTTTCCAGAGTCTGCATAAATACGTCAATGCAATCATCACTTTTATTGCCAATTTTAAAAATTTTAATTTACTCAACTCTGTGCAGCTACACTACAAGCCTGTGCCTGGGCTGCACTGCCCTAGTGCCCTGCAAATTCGTGTTTCTAGTATTTTTGGGGGTGTTACACCCCCCACACACCCCCCATGCACACCCCTCTTGAGTTTTGCCCCTGAGCTAAATGGTTAGACTTCTAGAGCATCTCACTGGCAATCAGGTTATGGGTTCGATTCCCGTCTGGGACTCAGAAAGTTTTTCTGAGTATAATAGCTTGAGAGCATGCGTATAAAGAACATTGTACAACAACCAAGCTACCACATTTACATCATTGATTCGCACTAAAATTAAATGTGTTTGGTTAACAATGACATTTCGGTTTGTTTAGATGTTAATTCATATCACTACAGAGGAGCGGCAGAACTTAATTATCCACGGGATTTAGGTCATTGACCAAGCACAAGTTATATGCTACCACATAAAATTGTGTGGTGAGCTGTGTATGAAGCAATTCTGTGTGCAGTCTGATAGCTAGATCAAAACTAGGCCGCGCGCATGGGATAAAAAATAACCGCTTGCAAGGCCACGGTCTATCTCCTCAATGAAAATCTGGTAAATTGCATTTTTTACTAAAAATACTTACATTTGAAGGCGCGCTCTGAATGTTTACTTCCATCAACGCCTATAAATACATTTCTTTGGCTTTTGGTTTCGTCGGACATACTTATGAGAAGTTATGAATCAGTAAACCAACGCAGATCATGGACGATAATGGTCAACGGAAGAGCTGGTTTGCCTCGTTAGGCTCTTGCTGATTGGCGCAATCGTTCTCACAGTCCCACCAATAACACCAACCTGAAATTTGATTATTCTCTAAATTGTATGAAGAAAATTCCCAAATATAATTACGACATGAACAGAAAATCGTCCTGTTTTAAAACATTTAATACTTACCTTCCCTTTTCTCCAACTAAATTACTCCGTGACGTCACGGTCACATTGTAGTCATGGGACTTCCTCACTCCGAATAAATCCATCAATCAAAGCTGCCTTGCTCGTTGTGGAAAAATGGAGATGTTATTGAGCGTAGTGTTATCAGTCACGAAAAGAGAACTTCGAAACGGTGTCAGTGAGGACAAAACTGGCGCTAATACAGTTTTGCACCTCAACCATATAAATACAAGAAACATACTTAAATGGCATATCAGTCGACAGCTTCTTACCTGGAGATTACAATGATATAATAATATCAAGAATTCACTCCAAACGTAAGGCATTATAGCCAAAAAACAGACACATATAAGTCCGTGAGCGTCAACAGTGAACGGGGGCGGGGCTCAAGACCGTAAAGTTTATGGATTTGTCTACAATTTATGTATAGTCCCTCTCCATTGTTTCTTCGCTCTTTAAAAGCCCCGAAAATGTGTATAAACCCTAACCCTAACCCTAACCCTAACCCTGATCCTAACGCCAACCCTAGTCTAACCTTTGGGTTTATACACATTTTCGAAGAAGTACAAAGAAACATTCAAACATGGGGCCAAATAACAGGGATGTTCTTTAAGGCTATAATGCATTATGTTTGCAGTGAATGGTTGGTATCGTGGTACCACTATAATTTCCAGGTAATAAACTGTCGAATGATATATAATTTACTTACATTACTTGCATCTATATGGATGAGGTGCGAAACTGCATTAGCGCCGACAAAATTGTAGTGTAGGTCATCATTGAACCAAAACTGCCCCCTCCTTGTGTCAGGGGCGGATTTAGGCGGGGCGCACTGGAAAAGGAAAGATAGAGTTGTGAGTAGAACGTCAAACTCAAAAACAACGAAAACGTTTTATCTTGATCAGTTTTCAATATTTTGCCAAGTTTATTTAAGAATATATTACGATTGACATTGCCGAATTGCAATTTCGCCGGTAACCAACCAAACTAGATATTATAGCACTGAAGTGACAACCAATCATTGACAAATCAATCGAATAAAAACTTGTCACTTAGGACCGGCGAACATTTAAATGTGACTTTGGTATAGAAGAGGTTTTGATTCGCGATGTTCATGCTTCGGTGACGACGCTAGCATAAAAATTCTTCCACTAAAACGCCACATGGTGGCATGAAATTGTAAAAAAATTTGCGCGCCACTTTTTCAAAATTATGGATCCGTTCCTGTGAATGATACTACAAAGGTTATCTGAAAACAATTGCGAGAATTTTAAGAAAGCATCACAGTCAAGGGCGGATCTCGGAGGTGGGCGATTGTCCACCCTATTGACAAAGTGCGGCCTTCCCCTTAAGTAGAGGCGCCCCTAATTTTCTTGGATGGCGTAAAGTGCTCATATCATTTTATTTGAACCCGCTCAATTATTTTAAAGCCCTGAACGTCGGTGGGGCACCAATACATCTATATCACTCGGTATCTTATTTCAAAGCGCCCGATGCCTGCGCCTAGGTCGCCGGAAGTGCCATGAAAGTGTGCTTTTAAGTGTAACATAGCAGCGCCAACATTTCGTTAGTTTCTTCTTTTTCAAAGTACCCAAAATATGCCTACGTACCTTGCACTACCTCAATAAACTGAATCACAAAAATCGAGCTGCCACCTAGGCTATTCTTTTGCGGGAAAAAATATTCCAAAATTCTAGGAACACCAAACACGAATTGATACGAACATCAACGACTTACAGTAAGTATGCTGACCATGCCAGTTTATTTAATGTTAATTCTTCCTTTTTTCAACTCACTTGGTGTGTATATTAATCGTTAGTAACAGGAAAGGACTATACTTCGGTGAATGATTCACATTAAAAAGTTTAAGACTGACTCGCAGTGGCGTAACGGAACTACTGGGGGCCCTTAGAAGATTTTTGTTGGGGGCCCCCGTCACCCCCCTTAGTATAGACACATATTTCAAGAATTTAATCTTAATTGTCTTTACAGATTTATCGGGGCCCCTTAGAGGTCGGGGGCCCTTAGGACTTGCTCTAACCCTGACCATAGTCCGTTACGCCACTGCTGACTCGTATCTATGACCCAAAGTTGCAAAAGAATTTGTGATCCACCTAAATACTCCTTGATTCTAGATCCACCACTGATCAAAGTGTCATACAATCCAGTAAAAACAATTCCATTTTAAGGAAGCTAAAAGCCAAAGCCAACAAAGAGTCCGTGGCTGGCATATTATACAGATTCCCATGTAATAAGCGCGCAAATTCTTACATTGGACACACAGCTCGAACGCTTAAAACTAGAATAAAAAACTTGGTATTTCCTCTTTTCAGGTCAGTTTTCACTGTCTAGCGATTCAAATGGTCTGCCTTTAGGCGGAGTTAGAAAAGTAATTACCTCTTTAGACAGGAGTCAGTTCAGTTAACTCTCTTTCTTTTTTGGTTTTCGGCCCGTTTCTCGTCTGTTTACCTTTTTTTTTAAAGATCGTTTACCACTCAAATTGAGATCCCATGTAGTTTACAAATTCACGTGCCGACGCTGCCAGGAGTCGTATAAAGGCGAAACATGCCGTTTATTACACACTAGGATCTCCGATCACATAGGTATTTCAGCCTACACTGGAAAACTGCTCTCACATTCTGCACTATCTAGTGTCCTTTCACACAAGGTGAAAATCGACCATGAAATCTCATTTGATGATTTCGAAATCTTATCCTCTGGCTCAACTCAGTTTGACGTTCTTCTGCGAGAAAGTCTGTTAATTTCTAGAATGCAACAGTCTCTTAACGCTAATATTAGATCCTTTCCCTTAGTACTTTTTTAACGTAATTTCTTGACCGTTTTTTTTTGGGTTTTTTTTTTCACTTCTAATTAAATTCTTCACACGTCTAATTCTTCACCACTTGACTATTCGCACTCCTTCCGCTAATTGTTCTTGCTAATCGTTCCGCTAATCCTTTGACATTCTTTCATCACTATTTTTGTAACAGTTAGCTATTTAAGCCTCTCAACTCCTGTAAATAATTACTCTGATGATGTTACTGGTTAAGTAACGAAACGTTAGTCAATAAAATCTTTTTAAAGATATAGTTCCATTATGGCTTTATTTAAACTTGTTTGCTGGGCTATTATATTTTTAACTAAACTCTTTCCTGTCAATAGGAGTAGTATAGTACATGGGGGTATTAGCACACTTAGTTATTAGGTGTGAAATCCATGTACCCCTCCTCATGGATTTCACCTATTTTTATAGTGTTTAATTCTGTTTTTTTAAAAATACCATAGTTTTTGTTAAAATCTCAAGACCACCTAATCTCCATTTAATGGTCCTCCCCCATGTACTATACTGCTCTTAACTGATTGCATACTTTTGATTAAAAATATGTTTTTACTCATTTGTTTATGGACTAGAAGTATCTTTATTTTCTGTAGGAATCTCTTCAAATTTAGCTTCGCTTTTATTTTTGTTTTTTTTATGGTCATAAATATGTTTCCCAGTAGTAATACCGCCAGATAGAATTCATAAGAATGGAATATAAGGACTTATATTTTCCACAACTTTCATAACATCACTTTTTAATGAGTCATCTTTCTGTAATTCATCAGATAATACTTCTGGTTTTTCTATTGCATCCAAACCACCTAATGCATCAGCAAACTTGCTTATTAGTTGGTCAGTTAAAAATTCATTCGCTTTTTGCATTTTTTTCCTTTCATATTCTTTATACTGTTTTTCTATGACAGCATTACTTGCTTTTTTAATTGTATTAACTTTTTTTCTCAAACTGTCCATCTTCTGCTAATTTAATTAATTCTTCTCTTTTCCTTTTAATTTCTTTTTGCGGATCAACTGCGGTGTCAACATCTATTTCTGCGGTTTTGATTTCATCTTCCAGTTCTTTAAGGTTTTCTTCAATTAATTTTTTATGTTTTCCCATGGATTTATACAATACCACATATATGATATTCATATGGATAATTTAAATTGATCTCTAATACAGAATATTTATTATTTTTAAGTGTATTTATTATTTTATTTATCTCTTCCTTACTAACACCATTCATATAATCATCTATTATGATTTTCATATCATTTCTATTGGGATTATAAAAAGTACTCGATTTACTTATATTTTCTCCATATGATTTACTTATACTTGTCAATTGTTGGGTTATTACTATTGTTGAAAGACCATAATGTCTTGCTCTGAGTCCTAATTTTACCAATTCACTGACTCATTTCTTAACATCTGAACTACATGCACAGTTGCACAGTCATCTAAAATTATTAAACTGTTAGTTCCTCGGCTTATTTTTGAAACAAATCTAAGCATATTGTTAATGTAATCTTGCTGACATTCAATTATAATTATATCTGGGTCATTTATGTATTTCCAATTCTCATATGTTTTGTTCCAGGAGAAAGTTGGACATATTATTATGTAATCAAAGTGGTTCTTATAATTCTTTTCTATAAAATTAAGAAGATAATAAGTCTTTCAACAGCCTGTCATTCCTGTAATAATCATGTCTTTTACAGACATTTATATAGTAAAGTGTGTATCACCCTCTCTAATATTGGGTACTTTGGAGATCTTTATTAATGAAATTAACTAGTCCATCAGAGATAACAAATATATTACAATTAATGTTTCCAGTGTGTGCTTTCTTTTTAATCTCCAATAAAACACCATTATGTGTATTTACAATTTTCTTTCCATGTGCAGTTTTATTCACTTCTTCATGACTTCTAAGGTCAATAACAAGAACAAATTTATCCTTATAGAACTTTTCCAGTCATAAATTGGTCCTTTCCTTCCTTTTCTCCAAATAATCTTCTTGCTTCATCATAAAATCTGTTCTTTGGAAGTCCTTGGGAATACACACTATTTGGAACTCCTTCAATAGTTAATTTCACTTCAGTTATATTTGGATATATATATTCCTCACTATCACTTCTTCCTGATTTTGTGAATAATAAAACAATTGCTTTCATGGATTTTCTTGGTATATTTATATTTTCATTCATTAATGTGCTAGCAGCTGCCCAAACAACGGTCTTCATAAGTGTAATATGTTCATAAGATAGTGATCTACCAATAGAGTATTTTTCTGCTATTTCATTAGCAATATCCATGTTTTCTATTGTCTCATATTCTAGTTGTAAGTCTTCCAATGTGTAAGTACCAAGAGTTTGACTTGCTTGGACAGTCATTACTTCATTTGATTCAGGTAGTGTTATAACATAACGGAAATTATTATTCATAAAAAATGGTGCATACAGACCATGATCACGGATTATTTTATCCAAACAAATTTTCTGTTTATGCCCATAAATATCTAACATTAATGCATCACTTACTTTCTGTGTATTACCACTTTTTGCTCCACTGTCATCTTTTGAAATGAGTTTTCTAAGGTTATCATTACCAATTCCATATTCAATCGTATCGAGTCTATCATAATTGGTTTTCCAAAGGTCTTTATACACCTCATACATATTTTTTGCATTGTTATCATAAACTGTCTCTCCTGCAAGTCTTATTCTAAGTCTTTTTTGTAACATTTTAGATAAATTATTAAGAAACCATGATTTTGTATTACTGACTTTAAATGTGAACAAAAGATGAAAACTTCCAGGTGCCAAACAACTGTCCATTTTCATTTTAGGAATATCAATATAAAGTTCTTCTCCAAGATTTGCTTTATTTGGATTGAAAGTAACAACATGTCTTGTCCTTTCACCTTTCACAGTAGCCATGACTTCTTCTAAATCCGGGAATTAATTCTGCTTCTTTCATGTTCATATAGTACAACATATATTTTATTATTTTCTTCGTCTTTGTCTATATTCTTGAACAATATATAATGTAAATACCACTACTAATACCCATAAATTACTTGCAAGCCATGCCAATCCTTTAGTGCTTAATGAGATAGCTTGTGCTAATATGTTAAGTAAAGGAGCTATTAACAATCTAAATTTTTTTACCTAAATTATACAAAGCTTTGGCAAATTTCCCAAGAAATTGCCCATGGATGGGCAATGAGTCAATCCGCACCTACTAGCGGATTTAAATGGAAAGATCCAAATGAAGTACAGTTGAATAATTACACTGAAGACTCAGAAAAAGAACTGTTATTAGAAGTAGACTTGGAATATCCAAAGGAATTACATGACTTACATAATGACTATCCGTTAGCACCAGAAAAGAAAGCTATAAAGAAAGATAAATTATCTAAATATTGTAAAATGAAAGAGAAGAAATATAAAATATTTGTGGGTCTTGTAAGTAAATTAATAACAACTTTAAATAACAAGAAAAAGTATGTTATACATTACAGAAATTTGCAATTGTATTTATCCTTAGGGATGAAATTGAAAAAGATCCACAGAGTATTAGAATTTGACCAATCAAAATGGTTGAAAGAATACAATGATCTCAACACACAAAAGAGAACAAATGCTAAGAATTCATTTGAGAAGGACTTTTTCAAGTTGATGAACAATGCTGTTTATGGAAAAACTATGGAAAATTTAAGAAAACGTGTAGATGTCCGTTTGATAACAGATAAAAAGAAATTAATAAAGATAGTATCAAAACCAATTTATGTAAAATCTTTAAAGAAAACCTTGTTGCTGTCCATAAGATAAAAGAAGTATTAACATTAAATAGGCCTGCTTATGTTGGAATGTGTATACTGGAACTCTCAAAAAATCTTATGTATGATTTCCATTATAACACAATAATGAAAATGTATGGTCATGAAAATACAAAATTATGATTCACAGATACAGACAGCTTAATGCATGAAATAAAAGCAGAAGATGTATATAATGATCTTTATAAGAAGAAAGACTTATTTGACAATAGTGACTACTCTATTGACTCTCCTTTTTACTTTAAAGAAAACAAAAAAGTAATAGGAAAAATGAAAAATGAAGCAGCAGGTATTCCAATAATAGAATTTATAGGTCTGCGAAGTAAAACGTATAGTTATATGAAAGATAATGAAAAAGGTGGTAAAACCGCTAAAGGTGTTAAGAAAAATTTAATAAAAAAAGACATTACACATAAGCTGACCCCTTACCTGGACCACAAGTGTTTAACTTATTCTTGACAACATCCACATTTTCAGTTCCCTGACAACACCACACCTGGTTCTGGAGGGCAATCCCCAGTTTCCCAATGCTTTTATGAAATTTTAGAATACTGTGGCAGCTTCATTGTTAGCATTGCAGGGTAAATACACAGGTGTAAAGCCATCCTCACACCTGTGAACAACAAAACACCATTTGACAAGTTTATGATTGCCATCAAAATGCCAGAGTCCAAGTGGCCTTGTTACATTGTATACACATTGTTTAATTGCCGTGCACCATCGAGTAGCCACTCCCTGGAGATCAACTTGTGAAAGAGCTTCTCTCACACGATGTCTGGGGACGAATATACCCTTTGAGCCAACGTGTCCCATCAACATTTTTAATCCACACTTTGGATTTGTTCTTTTAGTTGCTCTCACTATGTCATTTGATTATCTTGTATTTCTGTGTAAAGGGCATGCACTGAAAGACCGTATTCTTGCATTTGTTGTTTTACAGTCCGTGAACTCATATGAAGTAGCTCTGAAATTGAACGGATACTAAACCTGGCTTTTACAAGCATTGCGAGCTTTTCCTTGCTAACTGCATACTTTGGTCTACCTGGTTATCCCATGAAAACAGCATTTTCTCTGATGTTCATCCCTGAGCACTCTAAAATTGACCATGCATTGCTCAACAAATTGAATATTTCTTCTGGTATTCTTGTCAAGGAATCTAAAACAATGACAAGCTTCTGAATTTCTTGAAGCTCTTCTGCTATGTCGCAATTATCAGCACTACGAACACTAGAAACAATCTCCTATAATTTGGATGTTATTACGTCTTTCAACTTGGCAGTGAAATCTGTCACCGTGTTCGTTTGTCTTTCTGCCCTGCTTAACGTACACGCACATGAAATTTTGCTGGGTGATGATAATAGTACAACACTGCATAATGCCACAGTGCCTAATATTTCTTAAATAACAAATCGGAACAAATAATGAAACATTGCACAATAATAACGAAACAGTGTGTACCAATACAAACCAATGCTTTATAATAAAGAAACAGCGCATAATAATAACAAATCAACAGTGCATAATACTAACAAAGCAGTGTATAATAATAACGAAAAACTGTATAATAATGAACCAGTAGATAATAACGAAACATAATAGTTTTGACGGTAATGACACCCCATACTTACCAGTGAAATATCCGTGAAAATTTTCTCTTTAACCTGGATTCTTCATCGTCAGATCCCTCACTATCACTTTGGGATGTGTTGTCATTTCCTTTCACATTTTTTCTTCGTTTACTACAGCCCTACGTACGAGTTTCCTCATTTTCATAACAGCCTTACAACAACGTTACCGAGAAAGTGGTCACTCCAGTACGGCGCAGATTGAATTTCGCGGGCTTCATTTCCTCCCGCACTCCAACCTCTGGGTTGCCTGATCCAGTCCTATTTTTCAGATCAGTGATTTTCTCTCTCTTACGTCACTCCCGGCTCGTTACAAAACTTAATATACATCCTACCATGCGCCGATGTATGAAACCATACATCCAATGCCAAACGAATATCTCATAACATGCGAAAGAACGCACAACTTGTGTAGTTGACTGGCATGAAAAACCTTGTAAGTTGTTACACCACGTTCAGCCGATAATCCAGTTGATAACTTATCCGACTTATCTGACGAATTATCATTAATTGCCTACTTGAACAAACACCTTTACCTTAAATAACGTTTCTAAGGCATTGTTGCCCTGTCCTGCGAGCCTGCCACCCCATGGTTCTGTTACTGTTCATACAGGTCTTTGACGTAGGTTCTATTGGTGATTGCCTTTTTAATTATACTTGTCAAACTCAAGATATGCTTTATTTATTCCCTACTATTTACTCTCATCACTTAACTTTCACAGATGGTGAGTAATAATGCTATCTATATATTTTAATCGGTGCTGCGACAGTTGATTTTGATTTGTAACAGTTGCTTTTTTATTTCTCAATTTCCTTTCAAAACCATTTCCCACAAATATTAATACCTGTTTCGCCGTCTACACATGTGAAATGTAACGAGCTATTACAACCTTTTCTACCAACAAGCCTGACAGGTGTGTGTGGGGGTAATAGCATGATCTCGTGAGCAATTTGGAAAAGAACACACACGAGTGAGTTTTTCAGACTATCAAAATACCAGAGGCTAAAGGACAAGTATAATACACAAAGAGCCGTTAATTAAGGAATATAAATTAAGTATTTTAAGTTTTTGAAAACCTCACGAGAGCTTTTGTTGCCACATAGCACGAGAAACTCTGTTCTTACCAATTAATAATGTACACGAAAAAGTAATAAGGTGCCCCAAAAATATAGTCGAAGTAATTCAGTACAATTTATTAATACGTATTTCCAGCACAGTGTTACCTTGCTCTCAGCCGACCAAAATCGCAAAATTTTTTTGATGTATATTATTAAAGGTGTAATAACTCTACCAGGATGTCGGTTTTACGGTAACAGGCTGACACACCGATCATTATTTCATACACCTGTCTGGCTTGACGCAGTTTGATGCCTAAATTTCAAAAAGTTTCCAGAGACCGAAGACAGTCAGATGATCCATTGCAACATAAAATATTCGTACGTGTTACTGTAAAATCAGATTTACACACACTAGTTTGTAAGACAATGTGTCAAGTTCATAAATGTTTTGACTGCACAATTTAAATCATTTAAACAGGTATGATACCTTCATGATTTTAAAACACTTTGTTAGGTTGTGAGAGAAACCTACATGTATATGACGATTTTTCGGGAATTTTTTTTTCTCCTTTTATTTTTAAATTTATTCATTTGTTTCGTTTCGTCTTTTTAGATCTATGCATTCAAGCGATAGTGGACCAATCTCTTCAAATTTTATTATCATTTCAAGGTATCGCTCTTTACAATAATGGATATTTTTACTTTGATCTCATCATACGATATAGAATAAGGACTTAAGGCCTATCGAACATATTGACTGGCTAAACAGTAACCGGTTAGTCAAGTTGTTTTTCTGGGCTGCCAAAGTTATGGTGACACGGATGCAGCCAGGTTTGATTTCTTGAAGAATAAGACATAGATTTACGGTACTTTTGCTTAAATAGTTTTGAACGTAAATTGAGAATTTGCTACTCAAAGTCAACGTTTAGACACTCCGATCTAGTGTCTCCTTCAGAGTTGACCGATCAGCTGAGGCTTACATCCTATTTAATATCCTCATGGAACCACTGCTGACGTTCTCTATTAACAAGCTGCAAATAGGCTTCTAATAGTAGACCACCGTCATCAGAATTCAGTAGGCCTTGGGCGCTATTGATTTGCCAGGCTTGAGAAAATCTAGGCACCTGCTCCTTCCTCTTGAGTTACGTAGCTCGTAGGGCCGTGAGAGAATGTACTTACCAGTTTTGCTAGTTTAAGTTCAACCCAATATTTTGTAACATATTCCAGGCTGATTATACGGAAAAGATTTTTTCTCTTCTCAATTTTTGTGTCGACACTAATTCAAAGCTGAAAATTAAGTATCCAGTTATCCGGCCGGATGCGGTAAAGAAAGAAATCTACTATCCTCTTCGAGTATTCAACCGGTTGGCACACCTGGTATACATCCTTATAGTTATCTCTCATATTCGTCGAATAAAAATGGACACTCTGAAGTTACATTACAATTTCAAATCAAGGTGTCGTCCATCTTAGGTTTTAATGTTTACTTGAGTTAACTGAATGACTTTCAATTACAAGTGAAGAACCAGGCGGGAATCTTAACCTTAGAACAAATGTCAACGTCCAGCACAAAACACGAGACAAAGCCATAGAATAAGATAAAATTTATTAAACTTACTAACGTGGAGAATATTACCACAAAACAGCGAATACATATAAATAAATGAAGGTATCAAATTACAAACTTTGTAGTGGCGGAAATAAAGAAGAGAAAATTAGGACAAAGACAAGGGAATGGAGCTGAGATTGCCATTCAAAGAGGGTTTAACTTTGGAAATTAAGAAGCTTTCTCTTACGAGAAGTTCGGAAGGCGAAGAAGAAGAGGAAAGAGTTTTAAAGTCGTCAAGGGATTCAGTATGGCCAGTTTAGGGAAGATGTACTAAAATACTGGATGGGGCGGCAGGGGCACGTTTTTTACCAGTAAGGGCAGAGACTCCTAAATGATTTGACACTCGTGTATGTAGGTGGCGAGCTGTTTGGCCCACATACAATGCGTTACAACATTGACACTTAAAAGAATAGACAACACGAGATCCCAAACCCATAGGAACCCTGTCCTTAAGTGTAAAAACGTGAGAAAGACGTCTGGGAGGGCGGAAAATAAAACGGATGTTGAGGTGAGGAACGACTGAGGAGAAAACGCTGGAAATTTGTTTGTGGATTTGGAGCTAGTGGATACTAGTAAAAGGTAAGCAGAAATATAGAACTTTTTTAGGAGTAGTATGTACCAAAGGTTTGGCGGAGAAAACTTTATCTAAAGAAAAAAACGCTGACACAACTATCAAAAAGGTGAGTAGGGTAGCCGTTTAACTTAAAACTTTCAAGAAGATCTTCAGCGCATCTTTCTGAAACTGGCCATACTGCATCCCTTTAGGACTTTAAAATTCTCTCCTCTTGTTCTTCGTCTTCCGAACTTCTCGTAAGACAAAGCCTCTTAATTTCCAAAGTTAAACCATCTTTGAATGGCAATCTCAGTTCCATTCCCTTGTTCTTGTTCTAATTTTCTCTTCTTTATTTCCGCCTAGGCCTAGTTACAAAAATCCCGAAAAATGACCTAAAAATCTATCCGAATAATCTCCAAAAATGTTCGAAAAATCTCAAATTTCTCCCTTAAAAATCTCCAAAACATCAAAAATCTCCAAATATCTCATAAAATTACTGGAATTTTGTCGAAGCGAAAAACAACAAAATTGCCAACACGTGTCATTGTTCAAAGCAACATCTTGCAAAGAGCATTTTATTCATTACACCATCACAAAAACCACAGTGAATGAAATCCTAAATAAATTTTAGGATGGAAGCTTTCGGATTATTCAAAATTGTTTAATGTTTTCCAGTAGAGTGATTGAAAACCTCTAAATCTCGCTACAACCCATTGTTTTTACTGATTATTTTGACATTTCGCTGAAAAATCTCATAATTTCTAAAAACCTCCGTCTTTTCTAAAAATCTTTTTAAGGTCTAAAAATCTAAAAAAAAAAAAAATCCGGATTTTTGTAGCTTGGCCTATTTCCGCCACTACATAGCTTGTAATTTGATACTTTCATTTACTTATATATATTCGCTGTTTTGTGATGTTCCCCACTCTGATGATGTTGCGAGGTGCGACGAAACGTTAGTTTAATAAATCTTATCTTATTCTATGGCTTTGTTCCGTGTTTTGTACCAGGCATTGATATTTGTCCTAAGACTGACTTTAAATTAATTTTAGTTTTATCCACATGACCTGAGCCCTTTAGTTGGCAGCATAACTGCATTTTTCATATTTTCAAAACTTCCACCGTCTTTTTGTTCAGCTTGTGGTCATAATTTGTCAATCGGTCCCTGAAATACACTGATCCCAATATCTTAGAGCTTCATACGTCTCCGCTGTTCATTTTTCATCGAAGAAAGTTTAGCTATCCTTGTACAATATCTTTCAAACTACTCAAATGTTAATTTATAAACTATGATAATGTTTTAATACCACAAATACTATTCAATGCCTGAAACAGTTCGCTAGTCTCCAATATTGTCGAATTGAGTGTATCCTTTATGATGCTGATGACGATGACTTGAAACAGATTCCTCAGGAGGAACCACACAGACTGGTGTTCCACAATGGTGCACTATATAATCACTTACACTTCCAATAACGGTCCGTCTAACAACGCCTTTTCCACGACTACCAACGACTATGAGAGACACTTTTTCTTCCGCTGCCAGCTTACAAATCACTTCACCTGGCTTACCGGACTGCTTAACGAGTTTAAATCTCACCTAAATGTTAGAATAAAAGAACAGAGCTGCATGGTGACTTAAGATATCCTAAAACCTGGGTTCACGTGCTGTTGTACTCATATCAGACCACCAAATACCGCCATGGGTCTCCTGAATGACTCAAATGCTTTACCCGGGCTGGAGAAATGATGTTCTTACACTCCCTGACTTCCGAGAAGGCCATACCACCAAGACCCATAAGCATAATGAGTCAGACTGAGCTAGGAGATCTTTCAAAAGTCATTTATACATTCCCAAAGCGTAAGATCTACCCAACGTTTTAAATCCTTTCGCTTCGGAAGAAAATCCTGCCTGTGTTCGGATTTCATCAAAAGAAATGACATTCCTCAAGTTCAGCAAAGCATGCAACAGGAGCTGAAATTGCCCATATCGATAGCCAAATTGTTAATTAAAGTAAGTAAATTACATGCAAATTACCTACATTTGGCAAGTGTTCGAGAATGCTCCCAAAACTTTCCAACAAAGTTTTAGCCTCAGCATCACTTTGTTTCAGCTGTTCCTGCCAATCATCATAATACGCAAAGCCATCTTAAATCAGGAGAAAGTAAAACATACATCAGACAGCAGCATGGAAAACAACGACACTACTCAACAGATCCTACTCAAGTCTGGGCAATGTTTCGAGAGGTGGAACAGGTCCTGAGCAACTGAAATTTTTATGAATTCAAAGCTAAGGTTTCAGTCTCAGTATTGCAAGGATTAGATGCAACCGGCACCAATTCTGAAATTGCAACTCCACGGCCTCCGGCTGCAAGGGAATCAAACCAGTAACCCTGCGAACTTAGAGCGAGGTGCTCTGCCAATTGAGCTATGACGGCTGCTACCGAAAGCATGGTCCTAGTCCTTTATTTATTAGGATGTAATGCCCATGTAGTGAAGAATATATTCACATTTCAGGGTTGTTTGGCATTTACACTCGATCATACAAAATGGAACCAACCAAGCCGGAACCACGTGCGAAAAATGGAACATTGCAACCTTGGGCTGGAATTGAGCCCGTTTCCTTGCGGATCTAGTGATCTGCCGACCGAGCTACGAAGGTCGTTGCCGAGAGCTAGACTCCGAGTTCTATCTTTGTAATGGTGGTAATGCCGATGAAGGGAAGGACCATATTTCAGAAATATTGGCCATTTGTAATCGATCACGTGCCATGGAGTCTATATTAAGGTAAAGAAAATTTTCTAGTGCCAGATTCATGCATTTTAGAACTCGATCAGGACCAGTTGCGGGAAATGCACTTCTTGGGCCCCTTGCTGCATAGGATATGAACCCACACCCTAAGAACCTATAGCTCTTCTGTATTTACTTAAGCGAGAATGCCGACGAAGTGAAGCGTCTATTTATAAGAAATACTTGGCATCTGCGTTCGATCCTATGAAACAGAAAAACTAATGTTCCTGGAAGCTACCTGTCTTGTGTCAAAATCAAATACTTTAAGAATCAATTGAGACCAGCGCCGCAAAATACATGCGTGGCATCTTTGGCTGGGAATAGAATCTGAAACCCAGCAAATCTAGACCAGTACTCTGAGTATTGAGCGACTAAAGCCTCTGCTAAGAACATGGCCAGGACTTCTGTATGAGCAACTGGACTGAAATCTTGAGGTAATGTATGCTGTTCAATATATGGCGAGAATTTAGAAATTCTGTGTGCTTTCTTTCTTAATCCTATTTTAAAATTGCTCTGCATTAACAACAAAACGGCTCAATACCACCAGGCTATGTATGTACTTGAAAAAGTTATATCAAAAGTGGAAGGTAGTATTCGAACAAGGTAATACGGTAACATTTTTTCATATCACCGATGTTTATTAATAAAAATTCCTATCCTAAATTTTATATACTTGCACAAAAATCAATTTCAAAGAGTAAAATTCTAGAAACGTGCATCTGCTCGAACAGAAACGACGTAAACTATTGAAAATTATTAATGTTAACAGTTGTATTTCTGCACCAGAGTCAGTCCTGGTGGTACTTCTGATGAACAAGAGAATCGTTTATGATGGGGTTAACGTTTTCAAATCAGGTAACATTTTATACTTTAGTGAGCTTGTCGACAGGGAAAAGTCATTTCATTGACACTTACTGTGCAGTGAAATTATTTTAAAGACCCGTTTACTCGTGGGATTTTGTACAGTGCAATTATCACCCTGGTGTATGTAATAAACCAACGATGGTCTGTACAGCAGGATACCCTCTTTTGATTCGCTGCAGTTTGTCCTCGATTGTCTCCTGAGTTTAACATATACGCCAAGATGTCAATTGCAAATCAATCGCAAGGCACAAAATCGCAGGTGTAAACGGGCCTTAAGATGAAAATTTTAGTCCATCAACTTTGTCGACCCGCTTCAAAGTACAAAGTTGAGTGTTTGGGAAGACTGCCGTTTAGCGGATGCAAATGACACCATCGCTCGGTAGCTAGGAAGAACTTAGTTCGGCCACGTACGAGTGACAATCAATTATCATATTTAAAACAACTTTACCGACATAAATTCTAATCCATACTCCAACCCTAACCTAACCCTTATTCTTAATGTTTGTGAAAGCGATGTTATTGATACTAATCCTCACTCAAAATCCAAATTCTAACGCTGAATTCGTCTACGATATGTAATATGATGGTGTGTACAATTTTATCATGGCGTGGATTGTGTTCTCTAAACAACCGCTAAACTGCCGTAGGTAACAATTTTTAAAACACTTATGGATATTTCTTCTAAACTAAACCTTAACCCTAATCCTAAGAGGGCTAAGACGATTTTATTAACTAAATAAAACGCTATACTTAACCTCAAGCTCATCTACCGCATTTTGATGGCGTGTACGTTTTTGTGATGGGGTCATTTGAGTAGTATTCAATATGGGGGTATGAGCAGTTTCACCACACCTCAAAAAACCATGTACCCCCTACATGGTTTTAACTCTTTTTTAAGGTATTTTTTGATTTTTCAAAATAAAAGTTACAAGTTTTTGTCAAAATCTACAAAGGCTCTATTTATGGTGACTCAGGTGGATCGTACTGTGGACACACCCCCATATTGTATACTAGTAATATGATAAGATATATAGTAATATATAATGGATATAGAGTTGAACGATTTAGATAATGAAAGGAGAAATGAAGAAAATGAGGAAGATTAAGATGAAGAGGATGAAACAGCAGTGGATGAAGATGATATGGTGAATGGTATGAATTGGGTGCAGAATAAAGTAAAGAAGTTGGTGTTGATAAAAAATCAGAGTTATTAAACAGACGTTTCGAAAAAAGAATATATGAAACCAGAAACATAGGTTATTTTTTAGAAGATGTTATGTTAATGACAGACGAAGGTGTTTCTAATCAAAGATTTATTAAGTATCTAATAGAAACTCAAGATTTCGAAATAAGAAAAACATTAAACGGTTCTGGTTTAGTAACAAATTATGAAGTCTCTTATTATGGTGAACCATACTTTAATGAAAATGATGTTAAAGTCCGCCCATATAGAAAATTTAAAACTAATGATGTAATAGCAGATCAAGACGAATTTAATCAGATAAGAGATGACATACGATATCATTATGACAACTGGAGAAAATTAGAAAGAGATAAAGTATTAAAAACAGGAGGGGATAGCAACAACAATAGGTCTCTCATTAGTAACCTTAATAACAGGGTTGTCTTTAGGACTTAAACGTGGAGGGTCAGATATTAGAAGTTCTGCTATCATAAAGAAAAAGAAAGCTGAAAAACTTACTCCTGCTGAAAAAAGGAAAGTTATACCATGTATAGATTTAGAAGAAGCAACAGGAAAGGGTGTAATTGCTATTGGTGATCATTTATATTTAATAATTGGGGGTTTATTGATATATTTATATAGTAAAAACAAAAAATAATATTATATACGGTAATATTACTACTCTAGGGTGGATGACACACTTTTTTTGTTTGTTTAATTATATGGAAAGAAGATATCAAAATATTTATTTAGCAGCTAAGCTGTAATGACCATATGCATAGCTTTTTATTCCATCATCTAGTAAATAATGCTTATCATCAAAACAACTTAGTGAGACTTTATTGATCTCATAACTTCTTATTTCATGACAGTTACTTCTTATGGTTTTCATCTTGTGATGCATTTGTTGGTTATTTAATAGTGTTTCTTTATAATTAATATGATTAAGGTCTTTTTTAATTCCTTTTGCTGTCTTACCACCTTTATTGTTATCCATTATATAACTGTACATCTTCGATTGTAATCCAATAAATTCCACAATTGGAACACCTGCTGTTTCATCTTTCATCCTTCCAATAACTTTTTTGATTTCTTTAAAGTAATATGGTGAATCTTCTGGATAATCACTATTATCAAACAGTTCTTTTCTCTCATGGAGATCTTTATACACATCCTCAGCAGTAATTTTATACATTAAACTGTCAGTATCAGTGAATAACAGCTTAGCATTTTCACTATACAATGGTTTTATTACATTACAATGGAAGTTATACATAAGAGTTTTTGACAATTCTAGAATACACATTCCCACATAAGCTGGTCTATTCAATGTTAACACTTCTTTCACTTTATGAACAGCTACAAGGTTTTTATTAAATATCTTACTACTGACATATGTTGGTTTTGACACCCATTTAATAAGTTTCTTTTCATCTGTTATTAATCTAACATCCACTCTTTCTTAAGTTTTCCATACTCTTTCCATAAACGGAATTATTCATCAGCTTGAAAAAGTCTTTCTCAAAAGCATTCTTAGCATTTGTTCTTTTCTGTGTGTTAAAATCAATATATTGTTTCAGCCATTTTGATTGGTAAATTTTAATACCTGATGAATTTTCTTTAATTTCATTCCTAATGAGAGATATAATTTTAGATTTTCATGATGTACCACATAATTTTTCTTGTCATATAATGTGGTCACTAATTTGCTTACTTTACCGGAAATGTTATACATTTTCCCAATTCTCTTACAATATGCAGACAGTTTTTCTTTATTTATTGTTCTTTTCTCTGGAGCTAATGGATAATCATTAACCGTATCATGTAGTTTTTCAGGATAATCAAGATCTACTTCTAACAGTATTCCTTTTTTAGAATCTTTGTTACATTTTTTAAGGTCTCCATTCTCTGGTTCTATCCATTTAAATCCATCTGTTGGAAGTGACCGACTCATTGCCCATCCATACAGATTATTTGCATCCAAGTACATGATGTATTTATCAATCTTATTACTATCATATACCAGTCATTTTCAACATAGCGTCCCATGCAAGTCCAGGAGATAATGAATCTAAAATTCTCAAAAACATCTGCTAACAGAAGGATATCACTCTTAAGATATAAATCATGATATTCTCCTAAGTTCTGCATATTGAAAGTGGTCCACACATTCTTAGCGTGTTTGTATGCATCGTCTGTGATATGTTCGTCATTTAATATACCATAAAATTCTTCTTTTGCAGGTAATTTTGTTTCTTCAAATTTCTGGAAACTGTCCATATAATCATATGGATAAACACCTTTTTGATTCATAAGTTTCAATTCCTGTTCATTAAATTCCTTTGACGTGTACCTGAATGCATCTTCTGGAAGATTACTTACCAGTTTTTCTAAACTATTGGACATAAATCGGAAACTATCCAAGAATACAAGGCGTTCACCTAACATGAATGACATGTATCTTTCCATATTATTTGGTATAACATTTATTTTCCTTTTAAATTTACCAATCTCTTGCATTATAAAGTGGCTATCATATCCACGTAAATTATGGAATATTACTGGTATTTTCTCTGTTAATTTATAGTTTATATTGCATTTTTGATGCGCAGAACCTCTGTATTTACCAGTGATATGACAATGGTCTCTAACTCTAACATCAGTTGGATCATATATTTCTTTCTGCAAATATGACATTCATCTGCCTGTTTAAATTTCATTTCTTCTTCTGCTGTTATTTCCAGTTGTTTGTTAAAGTGTTTCTTCAGTGTTTTTTTACACCACTTTTCTTCTTCTAACATTCTTTCTATAAACTTATAAACCGCATCAGGTACTCTATAAAATTCTAGTGGTTTACTGTACTAATCATCATAACAACATACCACTTTATAAGCATAACTGCAATCCTTAAGTTTTTGATATGAATCTGTGTATGAGGTATCTGGATTATTTTTAACTCCATGTAATTTCTCTACAGTAGCTTCAAAATCTGCATAAATTACAAATGGTACTTCTGATTGTTTATGATAGTTCTTAAACTGCACTTTTTCTCCTTTATTTGGCATATTCACAGCTTGTTTACCGTTTACAATTAAACAGTTCTTCTTAAGTTTTTCACGAATATTATCACTGCAAAAACATTGCAGACAATACAACGATGTTTCTTCTTATTATGTTTTGTTTGGTTATACATGAATCTATTAAAGTCATAAATTAGAACATAATGGTCTTTTATAAGTAATAAATCCAGGATATCATCATAACTTTCTTTTGATATATAAATCGGAAAAGGTGTTTTATTTTCATAACCAAAAACATTCATATTTATGTTATTCTGTTTTTCCACCTTATTATAATCTTTTACAGACACAGGAAATTAGTGTAATCTAACTTACTAATAAATTCCTTGCCACATCTTTTTATTCTTTGTGAATTTCTCTCTTGTGGATTTAAATGTCTAATATGGCACCATCTAAAGCATTCATTATCCTTATTTTGTAAATTAATAAGACCTTTTCTATGATGCTGTAATTCCTTTGGTAATTCCACATAAGAACTATCTTTTAATGGTTTATACCTGGCGAAATTAATGAAATGTTGATCAACACTTTTAATAGTCCATCCTGAGCCTTCTGATATCCATACATCAATTTTATTTATAATTTCTTCATTTGATTTGAACAAACTTTCTGTAATATCCGTGTCATTTATTATTGTCTTTGGTTTGCTATTAAAATATGCCCTCTTAATTATTTTTGGTTTTTCAAATGTAACCACTAATGTTTAAATATATTTATAATGTTTCTTTTGTTTTAACATCTTAGCTAACAGCTCAACTGCTGCATCCTTAACACCAATAAATTGCATTTTTGGATCTTTTGAATTTACATTTTAACATTATAACTTCTAACAAATGCTTTTAATGCTTTTTTATACTTGGTAATAATTGCATTCTCATCAACAGTAAATAGATCAATTTTATGTTTTACTATTCTATAGTTTCCGCCATCAAACTAGAAATCATTAAGGATCTCATTATTTGCTTCTGTTAATATTTTTCTTGCAGATGATTTATATAACCAATTACTTTTGTGTGGAGGTCATATTCATTTTCTATTGTAAATACATTGTTATTTCTATTGTTAAATCAACTGTAAAAACTTTGTTTTCTAATAGAAGGTAATACCTCTTTAGTAACCCATCATTTGAATATATTAGATTCATTTAATTTAGATCTTAAAATCAAAGAATAAAGACCACTTTCATTGATAAAAGTACACCAACGGACCTGACCAGATTTTTTGTCTGGACAGGTTTCTTTGTTCTCTGGATTGACATATTTTCTTATAGCTTTACCGTTATCTTTATAACCTAAAAAAGTGGTTATTTCTATAGCTTTAAACAGAGAATTTCCATCTCTATCTATATATGCACTCAAATTCAAATTAAATTCCTTATTATTGAATTCTCTAATCTCCATAAACATAATATACTATATGATTATTTCTTTAAGCCTCTTAAAAGGGTAACGAATCATTACCTGTTATAAAAGTCCACTTTCATTCAAAAAAGTACACCAATAGACCTGACGTCAAGATTCGCGACCCCTGCTAATTTTGTCTTCAGGGTTTATTTTATTCAAATGTATCCAGAACTTTTTGTGGTTTTTCTTTTGTTTGTGGTTTTTCTTCTTTCACATTACTCTTCTCACATTCTTTCCTTACATAATAAAGACTTATAACTGCGACAGTGACTCCTATAGCATTCAGAATTAATCCATAATTAATACTAATTTTATTGTCATCTATTTCACCTTGTTGTTTTTTAATTTTTTCTTTCTTTGTTAAGTTGTGCAAGACATTTTCCTGCTTCAACACGTTTAGGATTTTTCTCTTTCTTAACTGCAGCTATCTTTGGATCAGCTCTGCTGTTTTCTTCAGACATTCTATAGTATATCTTATGTTTTACTTATAGCAGCTTAGCTGGTAGTCTGTCAGTTATCTGTAAACAGTCTATCAATTACCTGTAAACAGTCTATCAATTATCTGTAAACAATCTATCAGTTATCTGTAAACAGTCTGTCAGTTATCTGTAAACAATCTATCATATTTCTTTGACATTCCATTAATAGTTGGACAGATATCTGTCACTATATCATCTAGTATTTTTGAATCTGTTAAGAAAACTTTCTCATCATATGGAATACCTCTAAAGTATGTTTTCAATTGTATGAGGATTTTATTATAACTTGTATAAGCAAATGTACAACTCTCAATCTTTTTAGCTATATCAGACTTAGTAACATAACCTTAGATAATTACACCAACTCCAGTGATGGACAAACTTGCAAAATGTGTGAATGGAACCAATACACTTCTTGCAACTGTTAGAGACATTGATGACATATTTAATGCTAATTTTATTGTCTTTAACTTGTTATATTTCCATTTGTAACAAGTTGCTAATTTATGTTAATATGAATACCAGTTTTTTTAACTTATTTATTTCTTCTTCTGTGACACTTACAGCTGAGCTGACAGCTTCGATTTTATGGATATCTAAATGTTTTATGGATTTCCTCATTTATATAATATGCTATATTTTGCATTAAGATCTATTATAATCAATCATTACTCTTAGTATATATTTTTGTTATAAAAGTCTATGGTTAGTAATTAGTCTTTAAGGTTTTTATAATAAGTATACCATTAGAGTGATGATTCATAAAAGGGTTTAAAGGAATGTTGATATATACTATTATAATGGAATCTTACAGCTTAGCTGTTAGAGATGATAAGTTGGGTTTTTATGCTTTGGTATACAAATCTAACAGCTCAGCTGTAAGTTCTGAAATATAGATCCGAGGGAAAGATATTTGTTTATCACTTGGATAAGTATTATAAACAAGTAATTCAAAAGAATGTGTCTAAAAGAAAATAAAAAGAAACCATTTTTGCAAGATTAGAGGTATCTTTGTTATTTTTTTAAATAAAAATGGTGTTTATGAATTAATAAATAAAATTAGAAAAACAGTTAAAAAACAACTAATTGAATGGATTGAAAATGAGGTTTATTCAAACAAACTGCATTCAATAATTAGAGTGTATAAAATAGATCATGAAGCGCCAAAAAAGTTTAAATCTAATTCATATAAAAAGTATTCAAAGAAGCCAGAAAACGGAGCTTCTAAATATGAAAAAGCAAAATCTGAAGCAATAAAAGAGGCACTCGAAGATGCAGAAATTAATTATTATGGATTGGATGACTATTTAACAAAAGATAAAAAATATAATCAGGTATTTAAAAAGTATTATGATGACACTTATTATGAAAATGTTGATGAAAATAAAGAATCTAAAGAATTGTCTATATGTACATATGTGTGAATCATTACTCTTAGTATATATTTTACTATAAAGTGTTGGAGTTGAATTAATAGTCTCTAAGGTTTATACCATTAATTATACTTCAGAGAGATGATTCATTATAATATATAACAGCTTAGCTGTTGAATTTGTTTTCATGTTTGTATATAATAAAGCATATTACAACTCAGCTGTTAAATTTATAGGTTTGTGGTCAATATTAAACCACTTTTCACAGATACATTTATGATGCAGAAGGATATCTTTTTCTTCCATTTTATGTCTATAAAGAATGAACATCGCTATGTCTCCTTTTAATGGAGCAACACCAGTGAGATTTATATCACAAATTATCATCCTACTACTTCCTGTAGTTGTAATGGTAGTAAAAGAACCTAGTTTTTGCCCATTTTAGTAGATGAAAGAACCATTAGTCCCTGCTGATTGATTCCAATGAATACTTAAGCAGATCCATTTATTTATTTCACTTGGATTTGCTTTATTCTTATATGTCCCTATTGAACGGTCATGAACAGTTGGTCCTATCGTTGCATAATTACCTCCATAACTTATTATTAGATCTTTATTAGGTGGTGGTACAAATGACACAAATTTACCACATCCACCATTATCATTACCAAATAAACCATTTCTATGCCAATATGTATTAGCATCAAATGCTTTTAAATGGTACACTATAAAAACATTACATATACCATATTCACTAGGTTTTGGATTTAAATTAATGTATGAAGTCAAACGTTTATTACCATCAAATTTTAAGAAATATCTGTTATTAACTCTCTCTGCTTTTGCACATAATAATGGCTGACTTGCAGTATTACTCATTTTCGCATCGTCTGCAGATAAACTTTGATCGAATATTCTAGAAATCTGTCTTGTACTGGTGTCTGCTATACTAACCTCTGATGGGTTACCATGATCAAATTTATATATAACAGCTGCTGATCTATTATATTCCTGTATTAATGTTTCAATTCATATTTTATCAATGAAGGAATTTATATAAGTGCTCATATATATTTTAGAAATACCGTCTGTGTTATCTACTGATGCTGCCATGCTAGTGATGCAATTCAGATTCATATTTATATTTCCAGTAAGTTTACCACCTGTTAATTGTAGATATTCTTCAGAGTATCCATAGAAAAGACTCATTTATGCATATTATAACACATATTTACTAAAAATATATCCACTTAAAGTGGACAATAATAATATGATTGTTAAATCACTATCAGCTTTGCTGTTATGTTTCTTTGTTGGACTTGATTTGTCTTTTAATATGTTCAGCTCTTGATGTTCCTTTGTTGGACTTGATTTGTCTTTTAATATGTTCAGCTCTTGATGTTGTTCAAAATAGTTTATTTTTTCATTAACACCGAATTTCATATTAGTTGTGGCCACTTGTAATTTATTATTACAACCTTTAATGGGATTTTTAAGGATAATTAAATTACTTGGTATTAACTATAAAGATGGACTTATTGCCATATTCAGTACCACATTTGTAGATAAAATGGCTTTATTCATATGCATTATAATTAATTACACTATCTTCAAAGATATTTCTGAATATACTTTGAACTTCTAAAGCAGAAGCCCTATTGCTTATTATAGGTTGTTTAGCTCTACTTTGAGCACCAAGAATACAATATAAATAAGATTCTATGCTCTGGTTAATTAATTCTGTGCCTTTTTTAGTAATACCATTGCTTATTTTTGGAATAAATTTCTTATAATCATTTTGTGGATCTCTAATTGATCCAGTACCAGGATGATTTTGAAGTCTGTAGTCATCTTGTTTTGTAACACCTCTTTCTGGATCTTCTGTATGAAGAAGTTCCTGCCATGTCCATTTTGGTATATGATCTTTAAGGAAAGTAGCATTGTATCTACGTAAGAAATTATCCGCTTGGGTTGATGTCATAATAGTTAGTTCCCTCATTACTCTCCTTATTTGTGAAATATAAATGAAACCTCATTAGAGATGTTATTTGTTTATCAGTTTGGTCATTAAAAGTCAGATGTTGTATTGATACTCCACAGTAATAAGTTGCTAACCATGTACCAACAATTGACTGGTAATATGACTCCATTGGATTCCATTCTAATTAGTTGGTATTTTTAATGTAGGGAGATTGCTATTAAAATATTCATTATTATTTACATATATTCTAAAGTTATTCAATGGGTAATTAAGTACTATGTCAGTAGGGAAATTGTCATAATAGTAATCAATACCATTTATTGGATACATTCTTTTATGCTTTTTACCTTTAGGCAGGTCTATAATAGTCCCACCACTGTCCCATTTTGATAGGAATTTTGTTTCACTTTTGTGTCGAATTGTTGGTAACAGCTGAGCTGTTTGTTTGATTTTGTTTGAATAAAGAGATTTTGTCATGGATTTGTCATTAAGAAATGTATCACTTGTAATATCTGTGCTTAGTATGTCACTGTTTTTAAAGTATATTGCAGTACTATCTACATCACCATTTCTTTTCATTGAAACAACAAACTTGAATTTTGTTAGGTCTGCATTTGGATACTTTTTGATGAAATTAGCCTTCATTTTTAACTTCTCTTTTCTGGAATTTTCCATGGCTTTATCATAATTATCTCCATAATATTTCTTATAGAAATTTTCCATTTATATACAATATATCAGGGGCCGTCGAGCGGCTTTTTAAGGGGGGGGCTAAAGGGAATGAACGGATGTCTTTCAATTTGCGCGAAAATTTTTAGGGAGTCAAGAGGCATACGGTCACGTAAATGAAATCGCTAAAGCACTAAAACAATACTTCTTGCATTTTAAGAGATGTTTTAATTAATAAACAATTATTATCACAACCATCATAATATTCGGATTGATAAACAAATCGTGAAATGTAACAGGTATAAATGTAGTATATCATACAAAATAATTAAATGCAAATGCAATATGTATGGTTCTCTGCACAAACCAAGATTTGTATTTTAGTAAAGCTGAAAATTGTCAACTTAAATGTCTTTGTGCAATGTCGCTGGCTTTACTGATTCTATCGTTTGATTAATTTGTGATGCTATTTCGGGATTCTTGGATACATGATTCAACAGGAAAAGCTCCAGTTTCTTGGCTAGACTAACAGACCAAAACTGATGTTGTTCAATGTGTTTTGTTTTTTCATATTCTTATGTATCTTTTAATCTGTAGACCCAAATAAGAGGGCATAAACTGATGCGTTACACTTTGGTATAAAAAGGCATTTCTTTTTAATAAGGGCACCTTTCATGCTTGAAAAGGGCACTTTTTGCAGTTTCAAAAAGGTTGGAAGGGCACAATGGTTTTGACCACCGTTGGTTTGGGATTGTTTAAATTTTTGTGATGCTTTGGACTACATTTTAAAATGAGCCATTTATACATGCAATCTATTAACATTTAGTTTTTTTTGGTGGCAAATTTCATTTTCTGAAGATTAAATTATTTTTCTCAGGATAAAAAGTGGGGGGCTAAAGCCCCAGCCCATCCCCCTCCATGGCCCCTGTATATTGTATATCATATGAAGAAACTAACTTTACTTATAGATGGCAGCACAGCTGTTCAATCTAAGGAAATTGATTTAGATGAGTCATTTATAATTACAAATGAAAAACCATATCTGTTAGTTAAGAAGGCTACTGTTTTTTGGAAGTATCATAATATTCCAAGTGATTTAGAAATCACATATAATAACATTAAGAAGACTATTAAAGAAGGATATTGGACATTTAGTATGCTTAAAAAGGAAATTGAATTGTATGGAACAGTGACATTAGAAGCAAATAAATATGATGGAACATGTAGTATTACCTCTGATAATACAATTAATATGAAAAAATTAGGTTCTATTTTAGTGTTTGATAAAAACCAAGTTATAAGTGCTAATACAAAAACAAGTAAGAAGGAAGTGAACATTAATAATGGTTTGGAATACATATAAGTTTCATGTAGTCTGGTTAAAATGCAAGAAAATATTGATTTAAATGGAAAGAAAAGTGATGTTATATTGACATTACCAATAACCAGTACACAGATATTAAATGGTAGTGTTTAGCACTATGTGGACATTGAATCTAAAGTGCTGACAGATAAAGGTGTTAGAAATAAAATTGATTTTAATGTTACGAAGAATGTTGGTAAAGTACTTGTAGATTTATACATTATGTAATTTATATGTGCAGCTGAACTGGAATGAGGATTGAGAGATATTTATTATAATCAAAAAACTATATATCAATCATCAAAGCGGTTATATATAAAAAACATTAGAAGATGATTTAAATATGAATAGAAAACTTGTAAAAGAATGGTTAAAATCACAGGACACATACACCAGATACAAACCAGTTGTTAGAAAATATAAGTTTAGAAAGACATTTGTTGATTACCTTGGTGAACAAATTCAAATGGACCTGGTGGATATGGGTAAGTAAAAAAATCAAAATAAAGGATATTATTGGATAATAACAGCTGTTGAGATTTTTAGTAGATATGCCTTTGCTGTACCAGTTTATAGGAAAGACACAAATAATATGACTAAGGCAGTTACAGGGCTATTAAAACAATTCAAAGACCGTTTTGATGGAAGGTATCCTAAAGTAGCACAGTTTGATGATGAAAAAGAGTTTTGTAATGTTGGTGTAAAAACATTATTAGAAAAACATGAACTTGAGTACTTTTCCACGAAGTCGGATAAAAAGGCAGCTAATGTAGAAAGATTTAACAGAACACTTAAAACTGGTATGTGTAAATATTTTTACAGCAGCTTAGCTGGCAAAGGAACTTATAAATGGATTGACATATTGAACCAATTGGTGCATAATTACAACAACACTAAGCACAGCACCATATTAATGAAACCAAAGGATGTTAACAAAAAGAATGAAGATGAGGTTTGGACCACTCTATATGGTCATCTCTATGCTGAGTCACCATTACCTAAATTTAAGGTAGGGAGATATGGTTAGAATATCAAAATATAAGTCTGCTTTTACTAAAGGTTATGAGGCTAACTTCACAGAAGAATTGTTTAGAGTAATTAAGGTTATACGTGGTTACCCAATTGTGTATGAAATAGAGGACTTGGAAGGTAAGCCAATTATTGGAAAGTTTTATGAAGAGGAGTTGTCAGGTGTTAATAAGTTGGATGATGTTTATAGAGTGAAGAAAATACTTAAGAGAAAAAGGTAAAGGGTAAAAAGATGGTTTTAGTGAAATAGTTGGGTTATGATAGTAAACATAACAGCTGGATTCCAGAAAGTAGTATACAAGACATAGCAGTTTAGCTGGCAGCTGAGCTGGCAGCGCAGCTGGAACCTGTGGTTTTATATATAATAAATGATTGAAGGATTAGATGACTTTGAAATGAAAGTCTTTGATAGAAAGTATCCAGAATATGACGATATGAATGAACAAGAGTTAAATAATGAGAATGATAGACTTACACAACAGCGTTTAGATTTATTGATAAGTGATATTAATCCTGAAGATGAACAAGTTGTTGATGTTAAACAAAGGATGAATTACATTGATAGAATCCTAGAAAATAGACAGAGAGAGACCACCCTCACTGATAATAATGGTAAGACTGTTACTATAAAAAGAAAAGGAGATCCATCAACAAGTGTTCTAGCTCCTGAATTTGACATAACATTAGATGAACCTGAAAATGAAAAAATATTTGCTGTTGAAGACTTTATAAGAAGAAATTATGATGGAAATTTTAAGTTTGATGTATTATATAATGATAAATTAATTAAATTAATAAAAAAATACTGATAAAACAAAAAATAACAACATTATTTTTAAACCATTAACTATTAAAAATGTGTGTGGAAAACCACAAATAGTACTAAAAAGAGATTCTAAAAGTGTATTACAATACAATGATGCAAAAATTGCACAGAATGCTGTTGAACAATTTAAGGAATTGATAAATGATATTAGAGAAGAACAGCAGGATAGGGATGAAATTACTGAAAATATGCCAATGGTTGAAAGAGAACCATTAAAAGAACAAATTGATGAAATTGATAGAATTGATGGATTAACAGAAGAAGAGAAATGAGAATTGAGAGGTGTATTAAACCCATCAAAAAGTATTGATAAGTCAACAAGACCAACATATCTTAAAGTTCAATTAGACCATGAAAAAAACACTTTAGACAATACAACAGAAGAAAGAGACAGAACAGATAATCCTGAGAAATTCATATATTTAGAGGAAAGAGTTATTGGTTTACAAAAAGGTAGAGATTTAAAAAGTGGGCAAAAGAAAACATGGTTGGATTATCAGCAATAGCAATATCAATGATGTGATTGTGGTAGCTTGGTAATTATATTCTTAATATGCACGCTCTCAAGCTGTTCTCTCAGAAAAACTTTCTGAGTCCCTGACGGGAATCGAACCCGTAACCTTCTGATCGCCGGCGATCTCACTGGCGATCAGAAGGTTACGGGTTCGATTCCCGTCAGGGACTCAGAAAGTTTTTCTGAGAGAACAGCTTGAGAGCATGCATATTAAGAATAGCAATATCAGTTGCAGGTATTATTACAACAATTATTATTGGTGCAAGAAAAGCAATTTATAAAGGAGCTGAAGCAACTGGGAAATTTGCTAAAGCTTTGTATAATTTAGGTAAAAAGTTAGCTTCGTTAATAGATCCTTTACTTAACATATTAGCACAAAAACTTTAATATTAGCACAAGTTATCTCATTAGGCACTAAAGGATTGGTATGGCTTGCGAACAATTTATGGGTATTAGTAGTACCCTTTACACTTCATATAGTTGGAGAATATAGAAAACGAAGAAAATAAAATATATGTTATACCATATGAACATGAATAAAACAGAAAAAGAATTAGTTCCAGGATTTAGAAGAAGTTATATGGCTACGGTAAAAGGTAATAGGACAAGACATGTTGTTACTTTTAATCCAAATAAAGCAAATCCAGGAGAAGAATTATATATTGACATTCCTAAAATGAAAATGGACAGTTGTTTGGTTCCTGGAAGTTTACATCTATTGTTCACATTTAAAGTCAGTAATACAAAATCATGGTTTCTTAATAATTTATCTAAAATGTTACAAAAAAGACTTAGAATAAGACTTGCAGGAGAGACAGTTTATGATAACAATGCAGAAAATATGTATGAGGTGTATAAAGACCTTTGGAAAACCAATTCTGATAGACTTGATATGATTTAATATGGAATTGCAAGTAAAAATATTAGAAAATTAATATCAAAAGATGACTCTGGTGCAAGTAGGGGTGATGTACAAAAAGTAAGTGATGCATTAATGCTTAGTATTTATGGGTATAAACAGAAAATTTGTTTGGATAAAATAATCCGTGATCATGGTCTATATGCACCATTTTTTATGAATAATAATTTCCGTTATGTTATAACACTACCTGAATCAAATGAAGCAATGACTGTCCAAGCTAGTCAAACTCTTGGTACTTACACATTGGAAGACTTACAACTAGAATATGAGACAATAGAAAATATGGACCTGGCTAATGAAATAGCAGAAAAATACTCTATTGGTAGGTCACTATCTTATGAACATATTACACTTATGAAGACCGTTGTTTGGGCAGCTGCTAGCACATTAATGAATGAAAATATAAATATACCAAGAAAATCCATGAAAGCAATTGTTTTATTATTCACAAAATCAGGAAGAAGTGATAGTGAGGAATATATATATCCAAATATAACTGAAGTGAAATTAACTATTGAAGGAGTTCCAAATAGTGTGTATTCCCAAGGACTTCCAAAGAACAGATTTTATGATGAAGCAAGAAGATTATTTGGAGAAAAGGAAGGAATGGACCAATTTATGACTGTGGAAAAGTTCTGTAAGGATAAATTTGCTCTTGTTATTGACCTTAGAAGTCATGAAGAATTGAATAAAACTGCACATGGAAAGAAAATTGTAAATACACAAAATGGTATTTTATTGGAGATCAAAAAGAAAGCACATACTGGAAATATTAATTGTAATATTTTTGTTGTCTCTGATGGTCTTGTGAATTTTATTAATAAGGATCTTGATAGTATCCAATATTAGACCAATGTGATTATAGATGGAAACACCATTTAATATGATAATTAATGGAATGACAGGATGTGGAAAAACATATTACCTTCTTAACTTTTTAGAAAGAAATTATATGAACTATTTTGAATATATTGTAATAATCTGTCTTACTTTTAGTTGGAATAAAACATACCAAGGATGGAAATTTCTAAAAGACCCAGATTTAATAACAATTGAATGTGACCAAGAACACATTGACCTGATTATCAAGTATACAGTAAAAATATTTAAAGGTACCAACACTTTAATTATATTAGATGACTGCACTTGTAGTATAGATGTAAAGAAAAGAGTTAGTGAGTTGGTAAAATTAGGATTTGAAGCAAGACATTATAGACTATCAACAATAGTTGTAACACAGCAATTAACCAGCATTAGTAAATCACATAGAGAAAATATAAGCTGGTTGAGTACTTTTTATATTCCAAATAGAAATGACATGAAAATAATAGTTGGTGAATATCTGAATGGTTTTAGTAAGGAAGAAATAGATAAAATTATAAAGACTCTGAAAAATAATAAATATTCTGTATTGGAAATTAATTTAAAATATCCATATGATTATAATATATACTCTAATGTATAGTCATGCCTAGAAAATGCAAAGATTCTTTTGAAGAAAGTATTGAAGAATGTGTGAAAGAAATCAAAACCGCTGAAATAGATGTTGACATCGAACCTTATCCACAAGATGAGATTGAAAGGAAAAGAGAAGAATTAAATTAGCAGAAGATGGTCAGTTTGATAGAAATGTTAAAACCACTAAAAAAGCAAGTAATAAGGTTAGAGAAAAATATTCTAAAGAATATGAAAGGAAAAGAATGCAAAAAGCGAATGAATTTATAACAGACCAATTAATAAGTAAGTTTGCTGATACATTAGGAGGTTTAGATGCAATAGAAAAACCAGAAGTATCATCTGATGAATTACGAAAAGATGATTTATTGAAAAATGATGTCTGTAATGCTGTTGAAAAGATAAGTCCTTATATTCCATTCTTAGGATTTTTATCTGGAGGAATAACCACTGCTAAACATTTTTATGAACATAAAAGTAAATCAAAGAATGAACAATCAGATGAACGTAATAATCCAGATAATGAAACATCTGATAATTTATAATGGAGAATTCCATAGATATAAATAGGAAAATAAATGAGCTCAAAGAAAAATTAAAAAATGTAGACGATTATAAAACTTTTAAGCAACTATTTGAAGAAATTACTAATGATATTTGGCCTATAATATATAATGGGACAATGTCTATTACATTTAATTTCTTTAGTTTAGTTTTATCTTTTTTGTCTATTAAATTTCAAACTAAAGAAAGATTTATTGAACAACAAATGGAAGAGTCGGACGCATCTTATGAATCTGAATCTGTAATATCCACATCAACAACATCAGATTATGAAGAAGAAATATTCTTACCTGTAACAGAAGAGGAATATGAAAGTACCTAAAGAAGACCTTAATAGAAGGTGGTCAGCATCTGAGCTGTAAGTTATGTATATAGTCATAAGATAACAGAATAACAACCAATCATAGAAAAACTGTATGCAATCACTTAAGAGTAGTATACAATATGGGGGTGTGTCCACAGTATGATCCACCTGAGTCACCATAAATAGAGCCTTTGTAGATTTTGACAAAAACTTGTAACTTTTGTTTTGAAAAATCAAAAAATACCTTAAAAAAAGGGTCAAAATCATGTAGGGGGGGGTACATGGTTTTTTGAGGTGTGGTGAAACTGTGCTCATACCCCCATATTGTATACTACTCATTTGCACCCACTAAACTGCAGTCTAGCCCAGTATTTTAATGCTGCTGACAACCGTTACTCAAGTTGAAAGTTTACCTTTTTACTCCTTATAATATTAGTGCTCTTTGCTGTTTATACAGCAAGTAATGAAAATGTAAGTTTTACAATTCAAAACTCCAGAATTTACTTAACCACCGACTTGACTGTGTTTCTCGGTTTTACAGTTCCATAACTGCTAGCTTAAGAAGGTTAGGGGTGAACTACCAATATAAGGGCTTTAACAACGAGTATGTATCTCAATCATTATAACTGTCATTAATATCATTTCTTTATAGATAGATTCTACTTACAAGGATAAGGTGAAGGCGGTAAACCTGGCAACTCCAAACAGTGAAATACAATAATATAATCACCACTTTTATGGATGTTATCTACATAATCTGAAAAAGTGAAATCATTACAAAACAAGTCTGGAAAACAACACTGCGTTTATATTCCCTGCAGCATACATATATATGTAAATCGAAAAAGGAAAATTCAATGGGGGATTGACATTTAATCTGGGTCTGTAAATACAATACAGAACTGGTTAACAAAACATCCGTTCTGTATCGGATTTTCAGAATGATACTATTTTATTAATCAGTCCTGTATCACACTTACAGGAACTGCAGCTGCCTTCTGGTCGCGTTTTCCACAGTAAAATGAATTTCTTTTTGCTTGTTTTATCCTTTAGAAATTTTAAGCTCTTCAAAGGATGACTAAGAGAAAGTTTTAGAAATAATTTACAAAATTTGAGTTCGTTCTGTATCAGGATGTGTAGACACTCCGCTGAGCCTAGTGCGTCTGAACACCCGTATGCAGAACAGCCACTCATTTTGTAAGTAGTACAAAGTCTTACTTCATGCACCAACGGTACATTGTATAAGCAAATAAAAAAAGCCCTGTCTTAAACGCCGTTACGTACTCCTTCAGGCAAACCTAAAGTTCCTTTTTTTGTTAAATGCTTCAGTTGTTTCTGTATGAGAAAAGGATTGCATGATATTAATTTAATTCTAAATTGGAATTGCTCGTGTCAACGGAGAAATCGGAAACATTTTCCGTACTTTCAATTTCCCTTCGAGTTTTATACAATATATCACCTTTGTGGTATACATAAAAACACCCCAAACAAAATTACTATAATTTTGGAATTTTTCTTCGTAATCATATGGTTGGTTTGGCATCTATGTTCCGATGAAACAGAATATTCTGTTTTCTGAGATAGAAACACCCTTTTGGTATTCATATCAAACATGCAGCCACTACATGGAATGGAATAGATAGCTTCCTTTCCTTGTTCCTTCGTAACACAGTCCTTATATTCCACAAAAACATGACCCTACAACAGAAAGGGTTCTTTTTTCAACTTTTACATTGAAACTTCTCAAGATTCTTTTGACTGGTTCCGTAATTCTTTGAATATACGGAAGCACAAATTATTGAACACATGGAATATACGGTGGGGTAATTCCTTAACTGTGCGGAACAATAGATTTGCGGTCATGGCATACGCTGTAGCTCTTCCTAGCCGCTCCTCTTGCCTCACACCTGACATAAGGATTATCCAACAGAAGAAGCTCAAACTTCACACTAAAAGTGTTTGGTGAGAGGTGTGCTTTAAACAAAACTTAATAAGAGTACATTTAATCATACACATACATGCATTTTTGTTCATATGTATGCATGTATGCACAGTGGCGAATTAACCAATAAGCACTATAGGCACGTGCCTAGGGCTCACGAAGGTCAGGGGCCCACGAAGATGTTTGTTTATGTGGTTATGTTATATTTTTTTATTTTAGAATCAATAAGATAACTAAGTACAGACACTTATCCTTAAGGGATTCGTACTTGATAGCTTGCAAGTCTTAGATGTGTTTTAACTGGGGTAAACTATTACAAGTACGGACTATAAGAGTATTCAAACAGAGCTCAAAGGAATGAAAGGATTCATAACGTATTTCCGAAAGAAATACAAGAGAAAGACTGATTTCCGAAAAACTAAACATTACCTTTTACGATTCTTTAAACTTTGACGAAAACAGGACGACGTACTTTTGATCGACGGTCAAATAATACCTCTAAATGACTGAATTCTTAATTCTATTCTTTCTGTTATTATTATTAATTCTATTCTTCTATTATTTTACCCTGGCTAACGCCAGACGATTTTACTCGTCAAAGGGAGAGCTCCCCTCCTCGAAAGAGTTAAATATCCATTATTCGTTGTGTTAATATATATTTATGTAAATGTTTTTAAACAGTAATCCTAAAAATCAAAATACGCAATCATGTTAAAAGGAATGAAACTGAAAAAACTGCGGAGGTGAGCCATGACTGACAATGATCGATTTGTGACATGTTTGAGGAAGTTGATCGTCGAGGTTAGTGTAGTCTTGAGAAAGACTGTTGGTTGAAGTGACTGACGTTTAGACAGCCTTAGCGGCGGTCATCTTCAGAGTCAAAAGGAGAGTAAATGTCAGGTTCGCCTGTATTAAACTTCAACCAACAGTCTTTCTCAAGACTACACTAACCTGGACGATCAACTTCCTCAAACATGTCACGATTCTCCCAGGTTCAAACCATTTACCTTATAATGATCGATTTATCTGGCGGCCATGCTGGCTTTCTTCTTTTTTGGTACTTGATGATAGAAATTGGCTATTTGGCTTACCGTGAAATCGATCTATCAAGACGTAAAATGCATTATGAACTTAAAATGCGTTATGCATTAAATTTACATTTTCCGCATGATCCTTTTCCCTTTACTTATCCTCCTCCGTATTGAAACTTATCAAGGACTAGCAGAGTTCAACCATGGGTCAGTCGTGTTTGTTGTCACCTTCACTCCTATCTATACAATCGGAGTTGATGCGTTCAATCCCAGTTAATGACATGATTAGTTCTTTCGGCATAAAGAAAATACACATAGTAAAACTGTAGAATGAACATCATTATGCTGTAATCCGACCTCCCTATGGGTAATATTACTAATTTTCACTAATGTACGTGTGACTTGGGGCAGGTACTGTAGTGTTGTTTTGCTTGTTAAGACTGTTCTTGACTTCTTGTATAACTTTACCGGTTCATACATGTAATTGATGTTCACATTCAATATAGCTATAAAAATCTTATCGATGACATTTAAAGCTGAAGCCCTAAAAAGACAGCGGATCTGGCTGGGTGTAGGGCCCACGAAATTGCCCTGCGCCTAGGGCCCACGAACGTTTTAATCTGCCACTGTGTATGCATGTATACATGTATGCATGCATACATGTATATATATATGTATGTATGCATGTATGTATATATGTATGTATGTATGTATGTATGTATGTATGTATGTATGTATGTATGTATGTATGTATGTATGTATCTATGCATGTACGTGTATAGTCGTTCTAACGTACGACTAGCTTTACCAGTTCTTTTCTAACGTTGTCTGGGACCCAAAAATAGGTTCGAAAGTAGTCTCGACTTAGAGTACATAACCCAGCAAAACAAGAAGTAGAGACCTCCGTGTCTTGTTTGCACCAGATCCTGGGTCAAACAATAATAGAAGAGGTGAAGCAGAGCATCATAGATGCCTGAAGACTATCCCATGCTAGAAACTCTGAGATTAGTGGCAAACACATCTTACTAAAAAATTGTGTGGAGGGTATATATCAGTGTTTATTCATAGGTATATCTATTATATCTGACAGAGCATGAATAAGTGTGCAGGTTTCCAAAACATAGACTGTAGCTGATAAAGATTTTTAAAGATTTCTATGAAATAGTAAATCTATGTATACATACAAATTACAATGCATGCTATGCTTATATGTATATATGCAAATATTTCTGAATTTATGTGAGTATTGCCAATGCATTAAACCATTCCTCTATACAAACTGCAGACTAATTGTAAAGCTTCAGAGTACACTTCCAAATGTCATACAACTTTCAATTTCCACACAATTCAATCTGAAGCTATTTACTCATCAATATTGGAATTAATGACTTCTAAATCATCTGGATGCAACAAATTATCAGCAAAATTATTATGAGAATTGAATGCCACAATTACACCTGTCATTATAAAAGTATTTAACCACCTCTTTCTTTGCCTGAGGAAGACAGTAATATAATATTTAAAAGTTTCATATGAAAAATGGTCTATAAATATAACTTTACCTGTAATAAATTAACAACATTAATATATTATTATATATCTCTAAGAGTATCAGAGAATGAAATACAGTGTTGTGATTTATCTCCTGTGTTGACAAGATTGCACAGGGAATGTGTTGAATATTGTTAATTTAAATATTTCACACAATCTTCTTCATTGCAGCCAGTAGTATTGGAGCACTTGGAGATACTGTCTTCTAATGTCTTCAATGTCTGGGTTTTTAATAGTTTCACTACCTTTTCTGGAGGGTTCTTCATCTGCACTGTTCATTTTGTCTACCTTCTGGGAAGGTATGCTTTTGCAACCTCATTCAGGAGGAGTACTGTAGAATGTCTTCTTTCCCCCAACACTTGAACATGGGAAGCCTTACTAGACATTATATTTTAATTTCTTTGTATGGCTCAATGGTACCTTCATTGCCATGACTTTAATGAGAAACTTTAAAAGTCACCCAGTCATCCACCAGGAAATATGGGGACTGGCACCATGTTGTTGCTTAGAGTATGTTGCAAAAGCTTATAGTTCCAGTTCCCACAATTGAAATTGGCCATTTGGCCCTATTTTAAAACTGGTTGCTATAGCTGAATCCATACATAAACTTTGTAAAAAATTACAAAAACATCCAAGCTTTAAAGTATTATTCACTGATAAAAAGGCAAGTGATTTTTCAAGCTTACCAGTTATTTTAAAGCACTCTTTACAAGCACTAGCACAACTGAGTACCCTTCCTTGAGATGCCTAGCACTGTTAATGACTAAGAGGGTTTAGGTTCTGTAAAGGGTTGATAATCCCCTCTTAATCACAAATAACAAACTAAGAAAAAGTGTATGTGTGTTTTCTTATGATGAAAGTACTGTGACTCTTTATCTTGATGTGCACATAATTGTGTCACTTACAATCTATTTAATGGCAATTATCGTAACAGATCACTGGATTCTGCATTTTCTAATGGTGTAAAATCTCTGGGCTTCTAGATTTTCTAGCTTTTTTGGAGATCACACCCCCAGGACTGCCCATGGAGAGATTGTTTGCCCCACTCATACTCAGTATTTGACCTTGAGAGGTACAGTAATGGTTGAATATCATTCTGCTGTTCCAGGCATGGTTTGACAGTGCATCACTGTAATCAAAATTGTGCCATCATTTAACTGCATGAAATATAACTGTTTATGAGTACATTGCAACATTGTGGAGCTCATTTATGATACAATACTAGATATTAATGAAATTAAATACTAGATAGCTGTCACAAAGTTTGGAAAACACAGCTTGTATACAATTCCCATAAAATCAACAATGGAAAGTTTTCCATTTCCCAATCTGTTTTTATTCTCGTGAACAGTTTGAACAGAGTTCTTAGTGCTGCCCAAGACAATTGCTGACCTGATCCTGAGAATTATAAGAATTAAAATTATTTCTTTCTCCTGATATGGTGATTCTTAGGACAAATGTGAACCAGCTAATGTTTGACATCTCTATTTATAACATGTTCTTGACTGGCATTGTCAAAGTGATCATCCTGAACTTTTGTGACTACTGCTGTGATAAAATTTGTGAATAATTGTACAAAAACAATATTCCCATGCAGAATATACGATCGGATCGAAAAGATTCATAAAAAGCTGGTTTGCTGTCCGCATCCTAACAATTCCTAAGTGATTCCCAGGTATCATTGTTGAGCCAAAAATGGTAGGACGCTTTGTAACAGTTTGTAACTCAAACAATTACTGCAGTAAAATCGTGGCAGCAATAATTATAAAATCAGATTTTACGTAATAATAACTACAACAATGTAAACAAACCTACGTTGGAAAGCACGTTCAGAATGTTTGCTTCCATCCACAGCGATGATAATTTTCCGAGCAGTCGTCTCCATTTTAAATCAAGTAGGCCCCAAGCAACTAAAAATAGAACCTCAACACATGTTCCCCAATTACAGGAAGAATGCATGTAAACAAACGAATTTCCATAAATTATATTTGAATTCTAAAGTTATCCTTCAAATGCGTCGGTTTGAAGTTACATGGCGCAAATAGTCTGCATTACCGAGCAGTGATTCCACCCGTTCACCACAAAATTCTCGTGTTAATCCTTTTTTTTCAGAACTTTCTGTCCTAATCAGTACACCCGTCAGTGTAAATAAATTATAAAAAAGTTTTCGTTCTGCAAGAAGTAGAAATAGACTGCGAACATTCCTTGAATGTTTCTCAGTGTTCATTTGAACAAAACGCTCTGCACATGACTTTCAGATGCAGTACAAACCATGAAACCGCGCAACCATGATTTTTGCTAGAATGTTAAGCAATATTTCAAGTACGAGTTGGTGTTCTTCTCCGATTTCTAGATACCGAGAAACGAGTTGAAAAACAAGGCGAAGCCGAGCTTTTTTAACGAGTTTCGAGGTATCTAGAAATCGGAGAATGAACATTAAACGAGTGTTTGAAATCACTTCTCAAACGAACCATTATTTTAGGCGAAAATCCAGCCGAAAGTTGGAAAAATTCAGCTGTAATCTTCCTCCAATTTCAAAATACTGATTAATTATATATTTCTTTGGTTTTTGCTTTATGAGTTATTAATGAGTTTGAGAAATCGGCCTCCACTTGGGGACTGTGGAGACATGCTCACCAAAAGTATTTTGTCCAGGATAAATTGACAGTTCTTATATACAACACACCAGTAAGGTGGCGTGACGGAGAAACTATTGAATTACACGGTTGTCTTTCATAGTCATCGTACCCTCCTCGCCATCTTCTTTTAATTTTACAATAAATTTGCTATTTTATTTTTTCGTGGATGCAATAGAATTTTGTTACTGCTCAAGGAGGAGCTGAATTCCCCAAAGCTGTCCCCCCTTTGGTGCGCCACTGGTACAGAACTGGAATTTCGAGAACGTACTGACGTCTGGTGTCGACATGAACTGCAATTCTCAAACTCATTAATAATCGGAGGAAGAACACCAACTCGTACTTGAAATATTACTTCAAGTAGTTCTACACTACATAGAATCTAGACTCTAATAAGTTATATATTTTTTGTCCGAGACTTATAATTAGTCCAGTAATACCATCACTTCTACTGTGCATGTTCAGTGTTGCCAGATTGCTGTGCACAGAACCAGCCTAAGCCACCTTAACAAATAGCTCAAGATATCCCAAACCCATTTATCAGAAGTAGACCAATCCTAGTCTATGAATATTGCTCTACAAGCCTAAAATTTTCCCGTATAGTCAGTAATTTTCTTCTGTTGAAATTAGTAATTTGCACCAAAAACATTGTCATTCGTATTTTTTTCCTCGTAATTTACATGTAACTGTTTTTTGTTTTATTATTTTGAATTTCTATTTCGTTTACCCAAGCAAACTGACTACGCAGTAAACAAACTCATAAGGCCTGTCCGCAAGTGCGGTTTTGTACGTTGCGATTGTCATCCTAGAATATGTAATCAACCTATGACAGTCTGAACAGCAAGATAGTCGTTTGTGATTCGTTGCAGCTTGTCCTTGATACTCTTATAAGTTTAACACATACTTCAAGTTGCCAATCCCAAGGAACAAAATCGCAAGTGTTAATGGGACTTTATACGCTCCGTGACATAGTTATCCATCCCTTTACACCTTTGCTCTACAAGTCCATGCATCTCTTTTTTCGCATTCCCTCCACTTTGCCATCAGAACAAAATTAATTGGATGAGGCTGACCCTGTTACCAAAAGTTTTCTCGGTCCAAGTCATGGTTGTAAAATTTGCCGACGTCAACACCTCAGGCGGACATAATTTCTCGGGTGTTAAGTTCGTTCTTTAAAATAATGAAAAAGATGAGGAATGTCATACGCTTTGGCTGATCTGAAGATAGTTCATAAAGATCACATAAATTTGGAAATCTAAATTGGTTTATGATTTCCTGTAGCTTTGAAATGGTAATTTAGGCCCGTCCTCACGATTACGCTTTCGTAGGAAGGCGCATCAAAAAGGTAAATTTAAAACTATTTTCAAATCAGAATTGATATCTACCATTTTTTGATAATTAGCAAGTTATATCAGCACTTTCCCTAAATTTTTTTAACCAGGAGAACATTAAAATCTTAAAATTTCTGTCCAATTTCCTTCTAGACGACGAAAATTTCCTTCTAATTATCTTCAAATAAGCGCTTCTTGTTTTTTTCTTCCCAATGCCAAAATTTCTTTTCGGAAGGAAAACATCATTCAGAGGCTTTGCAAAAGCGCGAAGTTGAGAGAGAGAGAGAGAGAGAGAGAGCCATATTTAAAATTCCACTCGGTTGCTCACAAGAGTTTTTCTGATTAATATTTAAAAAGAAAAAACTACACACAGCTTCATCAAGAAGCATAACAGCGAAACTTTAATTGTGTAGTTTCTCAGTCAATCCAGTATGATCACACATTTAACAGAGGAAGAAACGGGAGTGCTTAAATAACTGGTGGCAAATACTTTCCGGTAAAGACCGAAAAAACGATGTAAATAAGGAATTTATTTAGTAGCCGTTGGATCCATCCCTCGTCGCTTTTAACAAATTTCTTATTTTGCCAGGTAGAAGTTTAGGTTTATCTGCTTATTTTTACCTGTAACCCTATAGCGAGTTGAGTATCGCTGGATAATCCCTGATTGAGAAGTTGTGAGGCGAATAATTGTTTTGGTCTAATGGTATATGTAATAGTTTTAAAGAAAGTGGTGAACGAGTTGTTTTTAAAAGTTCCTCGGTAATATTTACAAACTAGCCACCATTTTGCTTAAATTGACTTCATTGTCATATTCATTTGTAATGAATTATAGAGAAATATTATGTAACTTTTGGCCAATCACCCCGCAGGATTTTTGATATTCACCTATGTAATTATACACCAACTATATATTGGGTAAAAATTGAAAAATACTAATGACCGTTGTTATTCTGTTCTTCTATTCTTTTGATTATAACAAAATCAAATTCTAACATCTTAAGACTGGGAAATTAGGGTAATTCATCACTTCTGATTTAATTGCAAAGGAATTACTATGTACAATTAACATGAACAATATAATCATTTCATTTTCAGGGTTCTGACGAGATGTTTTGTTTAGAGGAGAAGTTCAGATTAGCTGAAGGCTTCAACCTTTTAAGGTACAACATAGTTTGTTCCAGGAAATTTTTTGAAGTGGATCTGCGACCTCGTAGCCAAGGCTTTTTTTTTTCTCCCTTCCCACAGAAAAAGCCCGGGTTACGAGTTTGGTGGATGGGTGCTGAAATGGAATCTAATGTATTTTGAGACACAGCTATCATGGTCTTTGTAATTATCACGTTGGAAACATCCTTTTAGAGACCTACATTTTTGTTGTACCAAGAGTGTTTCCGTGTAACCCATTTGGTGATATTTTATCTCACTTCAAGTGCCCCTTGTTACTTCACAGGAGCTGAACAGCGCTAATGATGTACGAGATAGAGGCGTGTCGTTTTATTTTCAAGTGCAATATCAACAATGTTTGCGTGTGGCGTATTCCATTTTTTATACAACAGAATTTTACTAGCCGCATGCATATTAGGGACCTTAAGATCTACGACGTTAATTTCAACGACGAAGTTCTTTAAACAAAACTAATCTTCATGCAAAACAAAGAAAAAGGATAATTTTTACCATCCAGAGCATTCTCAATGCCGCCGTTCTGCATACAACGTCGCCTAGATCATTTTCACATCTTAAGGAAGACGTAAGTTCGAAGAGGGTAAAAAACTGTTACTTAAGATTGAATTGAACAGTAGACCGCAGTCGTTTTAGGAGGACTGGAGCATTTTAGGAGCCATAAAACCAGCCACAAGTATCCAGTACGGTGGTCAATAAAAGGTAGTTTCTTAAAATGCTAAAATTTTAAGAACGTCATCGTAGATTTTATGGTCCCTATCATAAGTGACACGATGTCTTGAGCCAAACTAGCAAATGGCGATTAAATTTCCCCGCACCGGAGGAAAGATCTGAGGACGTTGTTGGTAACCCGAAAACTTTTACAAATCTTTCCAAGACAAGGGGGAAGTTTAATCGTTGATTCCTATAAGTCATGGAATCACTTTGATACTGTAATTGCTCAAGAAATTTTGAGAGGCATGACTCCCCAAAACAGCTTGTTCCTCAAAGAGAAAGGGTCCTTGTCTTCTACTTTCCTCTCATGTCATTCACGAGGGAAATTTGTACAAGGCGAAGGATTTCTTCGTCAGTTAATTATATCGCATGGCATTCATGAGGTAAATTTAGTTGACTCAGGCAAAATTTTCTTATTGAATGGCAAATAATGAAGAAAATTTGTGCAGTGAAATAAGAGTAATTAGAGAAATTAATGCGGGTGAAATCTTAACTCGAATGCTGAAAAAAATATACTGAACTGAAGCAACAGATAATCTAGTAATCCTAAATTGGTGCACATTTTCGCTGGAACAACTGCCCTCAGGCTCTGGGTAGCTATAAAACACGTGTATGTTTTGGATTGTTGTCGAACAGTCTTGTTACAACACATGAGGGAAACAATGTTTTATGCAAATACAAAGGAGGAAAACGAATTGGTCGTGATAAATACCAACAAACTTAAATGTTGACTTCAAAAGCGTATGCCATTCTTTTAAACCCTGGTGAATAGTGATGTTGGTTCACAGTTCAATAACTAGTCGCTGTCAACTTATATATAGAGTACATGTGTATTTGACATGGTAAACGGTAATGCTCTATTCGATTTCTTAAAAGAAATGGTCGTCGTAACACGCTTAAGTATTTTTGAAATTTGCATGATTTCGCGCTTCTTGCTCTCGAAAGTTTTTCCGAGATTGAGACGTGAATCAGTATTTCCGTTTGAACAGAAAGCATGCGAGCATGCGCGTTTCAAGTATATCAACACCACGCTGTAATATTCACTCCAATGGAACTTAGATATTGATTTAAAAGATGTTTATTTACCATGGTGAATAGTAGTGTTAAACTGCAGTACTCAAAACGACTGGTTGTGTTGAAAAACTTAAATATTTAAAAAGCCCATGTGTGTTTAGTACGGTGAATAGTAATATTGCATCATAGTACCGAATCGAACTTATCATTGAAAAAACGTTAAATAGTGATTTGGAAACTGTATAAGTACTCACAATGGGAAATGGTAATACTCATAGCTCTTAAAAGAATTGGTCTTAGTCACAAACGTAAATATTGTCTTGAAAACGTGAACGTATTTATCATTCTGGCTCATTAATGGTGTTGGTAACAAACTTAAATATTGATTCGAAAACTGTATAATTATTTACCATGGTGAATAGTAAAACTGGTTCATAGTTCTGGTCTTAGTAAGAACTTCAATATTGATTGAAAAAGAGTATACGTACACGATGTTTCAGAGATGTATACACACTTCGGGTGCTTATATTGCTGTCACAAAAGGGTTTGATATCTTCATGTTTGTTTGTCATCGCATTCGCCATGCTCCAGAGACCAAAATAGGTTCCATGTGATAAAATTGATCAGGAAGTATTTTACAGGTAATAAGATATGAGGAAAAGTACAGAACCCATTGACTATACCTCTTTTCAGTCGGAATAGGTCTTCTATTATTTTACTCAAGGGTCTCCCTTTGGTGTCTCCCCGAAGGAAGACCTCTCGATAGGAAGGAGACTTACCGCCGCAGGTTTTATACGTTTTCGGGGATCTTAGAAGCATTTTCCTTGGTATCTCCATGATCTACCATTCCGGGAGATTAATTCTGATTTACAATCGGGAATCTGTATCAATAAGGTTTGTTTGCTCGCTAAAAGAATGCTTGAATCATTCGCATCGCGTTATTTGATTGACAGTACCTTGATGTTGTTGCCGTCTTGAATCTCGTACTAGTGGCATGTGGTAATCACGAAAATCAGAAAGCAATTTCGTTTGGGTTTAGCAAAACATATGCGGCTTATTTTAGCTTGATGATAGAGAAAAACTTTGTCAAACAGAAATTGTCCTATAAAATTGCCACGTTTGAAGGTTCAGTGATGACTTCAGGTGGCTCAAATGTTTCCAGAAAAAACATCAGATTGTCGTTCTAGAACCAGAAAATCTAAACTTTTTCCAGGGAAAGTATTGCTGAATTAAGATTATTGAGCCACACGGCCTGTTTCACTCACAGACGCTTTTGGGAGCGGATCGCTGACTTCAAAATATTTTGAAAGCCTTGGTTAATAGCGCGTATAGTTAATTGATAACTCTATAAGATAAAATATAAAACAAAACATAATCCGAAGATCAGCATCTTGAGAAATCCAAGATATGGATTGAAACAAGACAAGAAATGAGTTTGTGATATTTCGATTTTATTACAAAATCATCGTCAGACTAATTACAAATACGCAGTGTCTTAAGGAAAAAGCATAAGTTCTCATCTGGTCGTCTTTCTTCCTGTCACAACACGTACACGCCTCCACGTAAATCACTCCTTGCCAGTTGCTGTCGGCTGAGATGTGAATTCTTCCCGTATGATGTCACTGTAGACCTTATATGAAACATTGCGTATTTATAATTAGTTAGTCTGACGATGATTTTGCAATAAAATCGAAATATCACAAACTCATTTCTCGTCTTGTTTCAATCCATATCTTGGATTTCTCAAGATGCTGATCTTCGGATTATGTTGTTTTATATTTTTTCAAATTGTCGGCTGGTATTGGTTTTTGGTCTATAAGATAACTTGTAGACATTAGCCAGAAATTGGTCTGGCGGGAATCGTAGTCTTGTAAGAAATATTAAAGCCCAGCATAAAATGCGAAGTAAGGGCATGAAACTTGTACATATACTTGAACCAAAGAAAGAGGCCGCGACTTCTATATTATGTTTCTTCAATTACAAATGTTTTGGCACTAAACCCTCTTTCAGTTTAATATGATTAATACTCAAGGTATAAAAGGTTAAGTCTGCTTTCTTCTTTTATTTCAGCCTTTTCGTTGACCAAAAAAATAACACTTGTTTCCAGAAAGTCATAATGGCAAAACATCCATTGTTTTGTCCTTTTTATCAGGGGAGGAACTTTTTATTTGTTGGTCTTTTTATGTAAATGCCCAAATCTTGCAGACAGATGACTGATTTTCTGGGTTGCCGTCTACAACAACCTTGACCTATCGTATAAAACAAAGCACCTCAAACACACAAACTGTCTCTCAGTTTGATATTAAGTCCAAAAAATGTAATTAATGCAAGTACCTATTACAAAGAACAGTCAAAATGATCTATTACATGATAATCAAGTATTTTCATCACTACGTGTCGACGTAATTGTCCTCGAAGACTTCTGTTGAAATATTTAACCACTAGCTTCAGGAGCAGAAGGAGCAGAAGGAGCAGGAGGAATCACAGAAACAGGACATTCAGAATGATGAAGTACATAATCACTAACACTTCCCAGGATGGTACGACGAATAGCTCCAAGACCTCGAGTACCCATCACTATCAAGTCAACGTTTTGCTCTTTGGCACGCTTGCAAATCATTTCTCCTGGTTTAGTTCCATTTTCAGAAATTATTTTGGATTTTATCTAAACATGAAATAAGTCATCGCATTAGAACTGATTTTAACCCTTTAACGTTCAGCGTCTGATATACTGGATACCTAGAACAGAAGGACAAATAAGAAAACAAAGCAAAAACAAAGAAAGAACAAAGATAAAAAACAGACATTAAAGATCTGAATTGCCATCATGCCTTTACTGCATTTACTGTGAACGAAATGCTAATTATATACCGTATGTTTTCCCTGACGTAAAAGTTGACGGGAATTCATGATTGAACAATGAATATATTATTATCATAAGATCATTTTAAAGTAACTACCCCACAGATAAGTAAGACTGTTACAGCACTACACAAATCAAACTGACTCCAGGAAATCTGATTGGAAATACAAATTCTATAATTACTCTATCTTGCTGCTGAACTCTCAGATGTGACCATCAGAAAAAAAGTTAGCTTTAATATCCAAAGAACGTCGACAAACATGGGTCTAGTTTTAATACTTCAATACAAAAAGCAAACATATGCGGAGCGTTTGGGTTCTAACTTGAATAAATTCCCTTTTATCAGAAGATCATGATAAATTAATAGTAATATAAAAAGGAGTGCTACGTAGGCACTTGCGAGACAAAACCATTAACTTGCAAAGATACAGCGACGTGTTGTACGTGAAAAAAAAAAGAAAAACCAAACGAAAAAAGGGCACAAGCTAAACTTTTTATCCGCCCATGCTGGACAAAACCAATTACTTGTCGGTGATTATATGAAAGAAAAACGTTCGTTTAGCCCGTAAAGTTGAATAGTTCCAAGTTTGAAGACGAGACGCTTTTCTTGTTTTTTACGGAGCGAAGATGTTCAGCAAACCTGTCGGAAAGACGACGGCCAGTTTCACCAATGTAGAGTTTGCAACATTTATTGCAGAAAGTAAAAATAAATGATGTGAGGAGGTGCAAGGGAAACCTTGTCGAAGAACGACATCAGAATTAGGTCCGGTGATAAGAGTAGGGGTATTCAGGATAGCGGACGTGTAGCAACGGGCATGGGAGCATAAAAAGGTGCCCGGCAATGTGAATGAATTTTGTTTGAGGGCGCTGCGAGCTTAGCAATCCCGAATGTTTTTACTGCGTCGAAAACAGACTAATCGTTTATAAGTAAAAATGGCCGATGTCTCAGGATCGTCCTGCAAAATATGAAAATTACGACTAATGACGTCTCTAACTTTATAATTGAGAGGATGAAGTGTTAAAACGAAGGGTATTTTGTGACTCGATATTTGTTCCAAACGTGGTTCAAGAGCGTCTGAACGGGAAACACTGGAAGGTTTTACACCTCCCTTCCTTGTAAACTCTACATTGGTGAAATTAGACGTCGTCTCTCCAACAGGTTTGCTCAACATCTTCGCTCCGTAAGGAACAAAGATGCCGACAAACCCGTCTCCCGTCAGTTCAGTAGTACTAACCATTCAATATCTGATATACAAGTATGTGCGATTTCACCCATCTCTGGTGGTAACGGTAGCCGTAAAAAACAAGAAAAGTGTCTCATCTTCAAACTTGGAACTATTCGACTCCACGGGTTAAACTAACGTTTTTCTTATATATAATCCCTGACAAGTTATTGCTTTTGTCCAGCAAGGGCGGATAAAAAGTTTAGCTTGTGCCCTTTTTTCCTTTGGTTTTTCTTTTTTTACCTACAACACGTCGCTATATCCTTGCAAGTTAATGGTTTTGTCTAGTATGGCCGGATAAAAACATTAACTTGTGCACTTATTCTTCTTTTATTTTTTGTTTCACCTCCTACAAATCAAAATTCCCGAGTCCCCAATAAAATTCCTCTCCTGCTGGTTTGCTTATCGACGGTTAAAATAGCGAATGACTTTCTCGTTAACTATTTTGTTATGGACATTCGCAGTTGATTGGCTATTTTTTGTCACATGATTACATTACACATAAAAACCTCGCTAAGTTTTGATTTCACTTTTACGTTTGACTCCGAAGAAGGGTCTTCGCTGGAAACCTAAGTTTTCCCCATGATAAACTAACTCTATTTTGATATTACAGTTTGTCACTAATCTTTGACTTTGACTGACAAATAAATACTGTACGAAGATTGAGAAAGACGAGAAAAGTCAAAATTTTGTTTCTGAAAATGTCACCTCATAAAATTTTGTGCCCGGGACAACCGTCTCAGTGGACCCCCGTTGGTACGGCACTGCTTACTGGTTTTGCCTGCGGCAAATGGTCCAATCAAGCTTCGAAATGTAATTTTAAATTATTTTTAGCAAAACTGTTAACGACAAAACTAGCTAACCCCGGTCCCTGCCCCTCCCCCTTACCTCCCTAAAGGGGACAGTTCACTGGGGCAGTTTGCCGACGATTACAGTTATCTTTCATGTCGAAGCGCTTCATTTGCTTTTATGAAGAATTAACCGTGCAGAATCGCAAACGACAGGTACCGGTAGGTGGGTTCACCTAAAAGCTACATGTATAAATATTCGATACCGACAGGGTAAACCCTTTGGCTATTTACAGGAGCAGTTTCAGCTGTGATTGCTAAAGTAAACTTGACTAATGACATTTTTTTAACAGGATTCCAACTGAAAGATGACTTTTTTCGCCAACAATACTGACGCTAAAAAATTAACTGGTAACTCTATATCGGACTTCTAATCCTCGATATGTGAACCGGAGTAGTGTTTGTTGTAAAAGTAAAGATGAAACCAAGAAAAATGAACCCCCGTCTTTACTCTTCCTCCTACCCCTTTACAGGGGAAAGATCACAAGGATAGCGTCTCCGCACAGAGTCCTACATGTATTCTTATCGGTTACAGTTCCATGTCATTTTACCGCAATATAACAGCCGATAAACTATTTCCCTTCACTTGGGAACCCAGCTTTTTAGGTCTTATTAACCATTCGCCACATTAATGAGGGCGGTTTCTGCCCTTCTGGCTTTCGTAAACTTGACTAAAGATTTTTTTGTGCTGAGGGAGGGGGGGGGGGGTTTAGGGGTTGTGATCGGACCGTCTTTTTGGAACCAAAATAAGTAATAAACAGCTGTAATCGTGTTAAAAATCGAGTTTTGCAGGAGGTTTTCTTGCTGTTTCCCCGCGGTATATCAATCAAAAATAATTTGTCGAAAACGACCCTTCATTGATTTTTTCATTCTTCAAAGCTTACCGGTATGCACATTCTCTAAGGTTTTGGAAGGAAAACTAAGAAGTGCTAAAATTGGTGGCTTTGCCATAGTAATAATGACGTCATTTCCTTGATGATGTCATCCAATAGATGCCATTTCACAGGGATGGGTTCAAGAAGCACTTTCAACGTTTTAACATTTGTCAATGAAAATATATTTGCCACGATTAGCATTAATACTAGGAAAGCCACTTTACAAAATAATGATCTAATTGCTATTGGGCCTCTAATGTGCACCTTGGTCATGGGCACAACTAGGGGGGAGTCAAGAAGGGTGGTCACCCACCCTTTTTGGGGGAGTGTGCAGGATTTTTTGGATGTCAACCGTCAGCTTTAATGTCCTGAACTACCCAGAAGTTACTTCTACTCTTTTTGCCATCTTTGCCATTGGATGCTGTTACTATAAACTAACACATACTTAAAATAATTTTCTATGTGTGTCATTGTTGTTCAGGGCAGGGGGTTTCCACACCAAAAATGACCCCCCTTTTCAAATTTCTGGTTGCACCCTTAACCTGAGTATAGAACTTTTCAAAAGGTAAAGTGTTAATAAAATATGCAATATCATCAGTAACCATGAACCAAACAGAACATATCAAAAGATTGCTGTTACTCATCAAAAAGTGACAACAAAAATTGAGGAAAATATTTGGCAACCCTCCTTGTGATCTGTCCTTACAAACTTTGATTGTGGTGAACATTCATAATTATTGAATTCTTGATGTGGTGATACAGTATATGAAACACAGTTATGTAACTGTGCATATCACACAGTTATATAACTGTGTGATATTGTATCAAACACAGTTATGTAAATGTGTTTGATACAATATCAAAACTCCCAAGTGATGCACTTGAAAAACTAAGTGATGCCAACTTATTTTTTGTGCTCTTTGAGTTCTCTTGATTAAGGATCATTATCAAACACTCTCATGGGCATTTAAAAGTGGTGTAACTAGGCTTTTTGCCTTGGGGGGCAAGAGAGAGGCAGAGTTGAGAAATGGGGAGGGGGATAATGAAATTCATAGTGCGAAGTGCAAGCCCAAGTATGTCATCATGTATTTCAAAGCAGTTAATAAGTGCTCTGATTTGCCCTTGGTGACATCAAGCATTTATTACTAATGCATATAAAAATATCATGGAATAATAGAAACCTTTGGTCTGCATTCAAAACTTTTGTAAACCTGTCAAAAATTAGGAAATCAAATGCTTGTACAAGATATTGAATTCAGTAAACATGTTTTGAAATGAAGATGCTGACTTGTTAATAATGAAACAAAATTAAGTCCTACCCTGTATAATACCCCAGTGTAACAGCCAATTTTGAACCCCTTTGCATTTGGACCTTTGGACCAAATCTACTAGCCAGTTTGGACCATTGAGGAGTCAAAGTCAGGTAGCAGGTGAGGTTCTCTCTAATGGATTTTCACCACCAATTATTGCCAACAACATTCAGAAGAATAGCAGTTCAAACATAAGATTCTAGTTGTAATAATAATTCTACTTTGGAATAAAGTTGAAATATTAAAAGGAAGTATTGGTAACTTATACATCAAACAAAAATGCAGACCTTTCAGATTGCAATCCAAGATGTCTTATGAGAGTCATAAAGTTCATTTAGGATTAGCTTAGACTGTAATAGTTGACCTCATGTCAACTTTGATTTGTTAAAAGTGAAGTTTTAGATTGTTGTGGTTAACCAAGACAGCATAATTTCTGCAAGAATAATGACTGAATGCTATCATGTGCAAATATAAAACTAGAATGTTGTGATATGCAAAGAACTTGACATAGCTAGAACCAGAAGGTGAATGGTTTTGTAGGGAGTTTTGACTCCCATTGCCTGACCACAAATGCTTCAAATTAACATAGAACTTTGGGGTTCCTCTAATACACATTTTCAGGTAAAACAATTGTTTAATTTAAAAAAAAAAACAAACCAAAACAAAACTGAAGAGATATTATTTTTCCATCTCCAGAATCTATTTCTTTCACATATGTGAACATAATGGTCAATACTGAACAAATTTTTCTACCATTCCATCTGGGGGGTGAACTTTCTGAGTAAAAGGTGCTAGCCCTACCTGCCCCCTATTAGTTAAGCCCTTGGTTTGAAATACATGTATCTTGTCACACATTATTTTTGTGATAAAATCTGTTGAGATTTGTGAAAATTTTATGCTGACTGTACTGTAAGACCTCATTTCAGCATTGATTTCCTTATTTTGTATGTTCTTCATGAGTTCTTACAAACATTTCTTTATGATGGAGGAAAAAAAAATTTACAATTATTTAATAATACCATGCAATCAGTACCATTTGACAAAAGTGTCAAAGATTATGTCTGACAGTGTAAAGGTTTAAAGATCATCCCACCCATAGAAACAATTGTATGTTCATGACTGGAATTCTTACCATAAATATAATTCTTAATTTTCTAGCAATACCTACTCCTGCCAATATTACCTTAAAATATATCAAACATCTGGCATGTCTGATAAAAGAAGCAAAAATAGTAGGTGGCTAGCAGAAGTTGTGCAGTTAAGTACAAAAAATGTGCTTACTCCATAACTTAGGGAACGGGATGTATACAAATCTTCCAATTTCTTGACTTCTTGCATACTAGCTTCAAGCCTTGCTTTCCACTCATCAGAAGGAAGAGAAAGGCCACCTTTAAAAACAATAATACAAATAAGCTAAAAAGAATGAAGACCACTGATATATGTGATGTAAATAATTATTGTGTAACTGTTACCATATACTTGACATATAATGTATGGATCATATGTAAATTATATCAAATTTGAAACATGACAACATATACAGTACTTGCATTTCACAACTACAATTTAGTTGCTTGTTTACTTAATGCCTAATTTTCAAGCTAGACTGGATGACTTACATAGTATTTAGCTAGACAAAGGTGTCACTAGTTACAAACACAATGCAAAATATTCATTCTTTGATTTACAGTCAGTGTATCACCTTATGCACCAAATCCTAATAACCTGACATGTATTAAACTCGAGTAACACTAATTACCCCTCTATTTCTTCACCTTGGTTCTCATACAACTTAATTGCTCACTGACTGTAACAAAAATTTACTTCAGGATAATAAAAAAGGTAATAATAAATAAATAATAAAATAGATAATAAAAAGTTATTATGCTATTGTTGAGAAAAGAACTAAATTAATATTCACCAGCAATTTGACACTGATAGATAGTTCTTGCCACTTACTTTTGAAAGAGAATGAAGGTAAATGTGGAGGTTCATGTACATGATATACTATAACATGATTGTCTGGTTTATGACAGTACTTTACATACCCTAAAATGATAAGGAAAATGTTCGAAACTTTAGTATTTCACAAGACATAAAACTGAGTATATCAAATGAATCCAAGAATGCCACTTAATATCTCAATATCTGTTTTGATTATTCTGAATAATAAAAAGATGGTAGCTAGACAATCACAGGTAGAGTTACATGTATTTTAACCCTTTAAAGTTAAATTTTTTTCTTTTGTCCTTTGTCCTCTCGTTGTTTTTCCCTTATTTTCTAATTAAGTGGTTCTTTTGTTCTTAGATGTCCAATATATGAGACATTGGGCATTCAAGGGTTAACCCAGGTATGGCTGATTCATTCAGTGGCATCATATGCTTTATATAATGTAAAAAATGCTAAATTAACTTTCAATACAAAGAATAAATTATTATGTAAAATTAAATAATTATAATTTATTTATTTACTTTCTTTCAAATAATTAGTTTTCACTGTAATCAAAGTGTTTGACTTTTAAATGTGGCCTTGTTGGTGAGAAAAATGACCAGCAATTTTTTCATATTTAACTAGTATTATGTCTACAGTAATTTGCATATTGCATTTTTATATTGTTAAATTTTCATACTCTGGTAGTTAAATCATATATAACATTACTTAAAACAAAACTAGACAATACATCCTGTAACCATATACACTATGGAAGACCATGACTGCTTCTTAAACCTAGTCCCATGATTTAATTCTTTCTCAATGAGCCCATGTAAGGTTTATCCAGCCCTCTGTGGGGTTATAACCCTCCCATAGCAGTTGTGAAAGGAAGCATTGCCAGATTTTTATGTAATTAAAGGAATAATTATTATACTTAAACATGCCCTCAGTTAGCTTTCACTATGAAATTACATGACAATCTTGCAATACTGACAATGATGTCAGTATTACAGTTACTTACATGTACTTTATACTTTTAGTTTAAAGCCAATACTCTTTATTTTGTTCAATTACAGTTACTGCTATTTAGAGGTTACCGTAGACATCCCCAATACACTTCAGGTTAAATATTATAACATCTGTTAGCTTGAACATACCAAGCCCATATAACACTGAAAAGTTTATAATTATAAATAGCTTGAGGACTATAATTATAATTTGTTGGTTTTCATGAAAGAAAAGTTCAATTCAAAATACCAAGGGAGAACAAGGATTTATCAAAAAGCTTTAAAATTTGGAGCCTAGTTGACTAAATGTGTCTCTAATATTTTAATTTCATGATTTTTTTCCATACTAGTATGTTAATTAACCAGTTAGGAAGTTTATTAGATGATTCTGATAAATTGTTCATATTTACTTAAATTACACTTGCCATTTATTATTAACTTTAAAGATTAAGTGGAAGTTTAACAAACAAGAGCTGGGAACTTTTCCCCTGTTATTAACCAAAACATTTTATTACAGTCTTGTAGCCAGTTATATGAGCTTTTCATTGATACATAGTATGTACTTAGATTTGTATTCAAGTAGCATGTGAAATGCTGTGATACAGTACATGTAGTTATGAACAGTCATGGTTTTGGTTAGTCACTTTTTATACTATGCTGGACGTTTAATACCATTAGAAAAGCTCTCAAAATTTTGCAACTCTACTTTGTTTTAAGTACTCACTTGAATTTGACAGCCATCTATCAAAATTTGTGATATTATTGAAGTTTTTGCCTCCTGTTTGCAAAGCACTAGGCAGCCCATAGCCCAATTACCATGTAGAGGAAACATTTTGTCATCAAATAAAATCACTAGACAATACATATATTAACCCCGAAAGAAAATTTCGAATTGATTCCTTTACAAAACAACCTACATTGCAAATGTAACAACTAATAATATCTTGGGAACATAATGAAATCAGATTCTTTAGGAACCATTGAAGACCCCCCAATAAAATTACATAACTTAGATGATAAATATACTAACATACAGAATCTGATCAAAATCCCCGACGTAAACAGGTCCTATTATACATATATATATATATATAATGCTATACGTTTAACTTGGAAACATAAAATTTCATAGCAATTGCACATTTTTGTACCCTTGAAAAACTGTCCATATCAACTCCACTAAATGCTTGGATGCTACCGTAGAGCTACATGTAGGTTTAACATTTGTTACTAAAAGCCCAACTCATTTCATACGAGATAGTCCATAAGAAGTCCATAAGAATTTCATTTGTATTTAGAATTAAGAGAAAGTGTATTAAAAAGGTTTTGGTTTGTCTTATAATATTTCTAACATTGCATTCCTTCGATCTAAACTATGAAGTTTTAGACTGACTACAATTACTGTGAAGGACAAAATCACGCGCCGGAGTCGGAAAATGTGAAAGTTTAAAATTTGTTAATAAAAACCCAACCCATTTCACACGATTTCGTCCACAAGAATTTCATTTGTGTTTAGAATCAAAATAAAGTCTGTTAAAATATTTTTGGTTTGTCTCATAATATTTCTAAATTCCTTCGATCTAAACTGTGAAGATTTAGATTTATTGTTATTGTGAAGGGAAGAACGAAATCACGTCGCCGAAGTCGGAGAACGTGAAAGTTTGTTGATAAACAATCCATTCAGAAAACTAGGTCGACGACTCTCCCACCAGCACTTCGTCCTACTTCTACTCCAAGCAAAGATTTTACCATGTTAGCCTAATTACATTCATGTGTCATTACTTACAATCAAAAGCTCTTTCGCAGTTTTCACTGCCATCCACTGGAATCAAAACGTTTACCGAAGTCATCTTTTATCAACTACGTTGATCCTAGTTCTCGCCCACAGCACTGCCTTCGAAGATTATGTCGAACAAGTTTACCCCCCGTACAGAATTTTAGTATGGTAATATATTACGTATCCTTCCTCTTCACTTAATTTATTGATAAGTGGGAAAAAACATTGTCTGATGAGAAACTTTACACTGCAAGTGTAAATGTTATTGAGAATTCATAGTACAATTCTTTGATAACTTGACCATATGATCAAATGTTTTCTTTGTGATATCTGAGGTTGTACTTTGAGCTTCAATGTAGTGCAGTATGAGAGGCAATGTGTCTGAGATTTTCTTTGATGTGGTTGCTCGGGGGATGAGTTTCCGCTGTCACATCTACTTGAAGATTGGTTTTATTTTTAGGTGTAACTGAAGTGTCGTCTAATAGAGTAAGACATCTGTTGGGGAAAACGTCAAATGTAGGAAAACGTATATATATGTAAATTAATTTCTTTGTATATATATATATATATAATAATACCGTGGACAAGCTCTGATATCGATCAGTGTACAAATGGCTAACGAAAGTCCTGACAACCGGTTAGTCCTTTTAGCAGTGGATGGAAGCGTAAACAGCGAGAGAGCATTTCATTGTAAGTTCTATGCTCCAAAAAATAAATATTTTTGATTACTTTGCTACTATGTGAAAACTTACGGTTCCCAGTGAAAACGTTACAGTAGTTTATTTTTTGTTCATTTGATAAACTTTGATTCTGTAGTCCTGAATACAAATGCAGTTTAGACGACGTAGCGCGAACCCTCTTGGAGGTGATTTTAGACCAGTTGATGTGTTTCTAGCGATCCGTTACGGTGATATTTTCAAATACTATGTGAACCTCTTGTTTCTCCGTTGAAACAGGACAGTATCTACAGTCAGCCACCACCACCTGCATCTGAATTTACTGATTAAATACACGAAGGCAATAACTAAAAGTCTCAGATCTACTCATCTGCATTGTTTTAAAGTTATTTTTAGCGTATCTTCAGTGGCTTGGATTATCTTATTTCTTGATGACCAGTTTTCAATCATGACCTTCTTGGACTCACAACTAATATTGAATCAGGACTGTTCAAATTATTTGAATGTTAATTCTTGCAAAGAATTCTAAGTCAGCCTTATCATTATCACTTCAAAAAAAACAGTCGAACACCTGTTTTGCACATGCCTAGCTTTTTAGTAGCAATTTTAATTTTTGAAATTATTGAATAATTGAAGATAGACATCTTAGTAAATTATAAGTGTGGGGGTTTGAATTAGTAGGAGAAAAATGGCATAACAGTAACATGAAGCTGAGGTTGAGGGATATTTAGCAATTTGATTGTTTGAATTTGCTCTTTTTTATGTCTGAGTTTATATAGTTCAGATATAAATTATTGATATTTATGAAATGGAGGTTTTCATCTAAATCTAGATCACACTCTTTATGACAACTGGCTGAAAGGAAACGACTAGGTTAAGGTAACCTGGTCAAAAAGAGAGTTCAGTAAAAGCATGCTAAAATTGTATGATACCAACCTTAATGGTCCCCTTCCTTCTTCAACTGAGAGAAATCAAAAGTAAGGTTGATCAAAGGCTCAGTAATGTAATGCATTTATTAAGTACCCATTCTGTTGGTGCAGATCTAAGTCAAAGTTTTGACTGGTTTGCAGTGGAAGTGCTAAAGATTTTTTTATTTTGGAGAGGTGAAAAATTATCACATATTAAGCAGTAACTTATTGGACACATTTTTCATTAAATCAAATTCTTTACATGTTAATTTCTACTAACTTCCAATTCTAGCTATTAGTGGCTTAGTATCAAACAAACTTAAAGTATCACTTGATCTGAAGATCTCAACACAGAGCTGGAAGGTGTAAATCTACATCTTTGCAAATTAAGTAACTGTGATTCAGGAAATAATTATATTAGTCATTCATTTCCAGAATCAGTAACCTAGTAAAAAAAATTACAACACCCTCAAAACAAATGAAAGAGCAAACAAGTAAAATTTTAGTAAAATGCCCTTTCCTTCCAAAAGGCTTTAAGGTAATGGTGCCCTTATGTACTCCTAATAAATCCATTCATATGTCCATTGCAAAGTGCAGTGGATTTGATTGGGAGACCGTAAATGTGATAGTATATTTCAAGGATTGCAGGACATCTTCTGAGACAGCTTGCAAGGCTGCAACTTTTACATGAATAGTATTGATTGCTCAGTGTAACCAACCAATTGTTGTGAATTACAATTTTAGAGAAGACTTACAGAACCATACGCATCTGTATTGACAAAGCAAGTGCTTAACTTTCTCAGCAAATTTGTGAACAAGCACCTTTTGTAGAGTTTGCCTTAGTCACTAAAGTATTTTGATTACCTTGTTGACAGTATTTACTGAGTTTTAAGAGCATTAATGTGAAGTTAGCTTAAATTTTACTTTTATACAAGCTATTATACATGAAAGAGAGGAAACAATTGTTATAGATATTTTGTGGATTGACTGCTAAGCAAAACTTGACATCAGTTAGGTTTGTCCTCAACTCTGATCAGATCCCTGCCACAAGTCCAAGAGGTTTGTGACTGATTTGCTATATCTTGTAGTCAATGAGATTTTGTTTTGAAAGACCAGTTTGCATACTTGTACAGTATGTACTAGCTGGCTGGTTTGTTCACAGGCTCTGACATCTACTTTGTGTGTGGCATGCAAATGGTTAGTATGTAACCATAACATGTATTTGCTTATTCTCTGAAGAACAGAGGAATACTTGTAGGGCAAAAAAAGATGACGTTTGGTGTACAATCTTGTCATTCACAATAGTGTCATGGCAAGTCCTGTGTTTTTCTGAAAGTTTTAAGTATTTAAAAAAATAAATCAATAAACTGAATATTAATTTCTTATGGATACAAAATGAAATAAATTACATGATTTTTGCAAAATCATACAGGTTAGAACAAACCAAATAAACTTGTCTAAATGTACCCTTGGTAAAATGAATAACCCTTGCAACAAAGTTGAGGGGATTAATCAATAATATTCACTTGGCCAGAAGGGTTGACTGTCTAGTAGATGGTAATTATACAGTCAAGTAATTATTTGAATGAAAATAGTCAATGAGTTGTTTTGAAAACCACATGGTATAATTATAGTATACCAACAAATAGACCTGCCATTTTGCATAAATGCTTTCACTGTTTTAATTTTTGACAAATCATCGTGCTGAATTTTTTATAATTACCTGTGTAATAATTGTTGAGATATCAATAAAAGACATCTACTATATGTAATCAAAACATATTTCACTCAAATGAGCACCCTAGAGGCCACGGAGGGGGAGGGGCTGGGGGGGCTTTAGCCCCCCACTTTTTATCCTAAGAAAAATAATTTAATCTTCAGAAAATGGAATTTGCCACCAAAAAAAACTAAATGTTAATAGATTGAATGTATAAATGGCTCATTTTAAAATGTAGTCCAAAGCATCACAAAAATTTAAACAATCCCAAACCAACGGTGGTCAAAACCATTTTGCCCCTCCAACCTTTTTGAAACTGCAAAAAGTGCCCTTTTCAAGCATGAAAGGTGCCCTTTATAAAGAGAAATGCCTTTTTATAACAAACTGTAATGCATCAGTTTATGCCCTCTTATTTGGGTCTACAGATTAAAAGATACATAAGAATATGAAAAAACAAAACACATTGAACAACATCAGTTTTGGTCTGTTAGTCTAGCCAAGAAACTAGAGCTTTTCCTGTTGAATCATGTATCCAAGAATCCCGAAGTAGCATCATAAATTAATCAAACAATAGAATTGGTAAAGCCAGCGACATTGTACAAAGACATTTAAGTTGACAATTTTCAGCTTTACTAAAATACAAATCTTGGTTTGTGCTGAGAACCATACATATTGCATTTGCATTTAATTATTTTGTATCATATACTACATTTATACCTGCTACATTTCACGATTTGTTTATCAATCCGAATATTATGATGGTTGTGATAATAATTGTTTGTTAATTAAAACATCTCTTAAAATGCAAGAAGTATTGTTTTGGTTGTGATTATAATTGTTTGTTAATTAAAACATCTCTTAAAATGCAAGAAGTATTGTTTTATGGGGCTGGATCTGACTATTTGTGCCATTCAATAAGCAACTTTAATGAACTAATGTTTTAGGTAATATTTTGAGCTAATTTGGACTTTTTGGATGAATTCTGGAATTGCATATTGAGCAGCTATAAGAATACTCAATGCTTCATATACTACTATATAATCTATTAAATAATCCAGAAAATTAGCCAAGATGTGGATTGGTATTATATCCTTTTCCAACATTTAAGGGGGATTTAAGCCCTTTGTGTGCTCCTACTACAAGGTATCAGGGGTGCAACTTGAAATTTCAAATGGCAGGGGTTGGATGATAGTATCAATGCACTGTTGAGGTGATTTTGATCATTTAGAGTGCAGTAGATCTTCGTGGCTTTGTGAAATGAGGGCAAAAAGCCATCACTAACAGGGCACAAATAAGATCTCTTACAAGAAGGGCAGGGTTGTGATTCTGCCAACCCCTCTTCTAGTTCTGCCCCTGTGCCATGCAGCCACAGTATATTCGTTCCCTCAAACCCCAGAGATTCAAGTTACAAATGGCATTACAGTCATATTGATGTCCTGAACAAAGGGAGGTGATCAAAATCTTTTCTTCAATAACCCCAACATGACAACTGTAATTATGTCAAGTGAACATGCTCTATTATTAAAGGCACTTTTTTTGTATTTTTAGGGTATATTACTCACTTGCATACTCCAGGGACTAAACTTATTCTTCTTCATGTGTATGAAATGCCAACTTTACAGAGTGGAGCATATGATGGTAATGAAGTTAAATCATCATCATTGGCAAAGCTAAGAATATTAAACTGTGCAAATTTAACATTACCTAGGCATGGCAACTGGTCATGCTATATGCAAATTTAAAATGATCTATGATATTTAGATATCAAACCATATATATCTACCAATGCAATGCTTAATGTATCAAAACACACCAATTAGTGGTGAACTAGTTGTTATGCCATACTTGACTATAAATTGCTACTAAAATGCCAGTTGATGGTTATATGTTTTGCTTGATGTCTAAATATGGTACAGGTATCTGATTTTCTATTTGCATAGCATGACCTGTTGCTATGCTTAGCTTTGTGACTGATCATCTCATTTAATACTTTAATCCAACTAAAAACATGATTCATGATTAATTGATTTGTTGCCAGTGAGACTACATGTTTGAGGAAGTTGATCGTCCACGTTAGTGTAGTCTTCCTCAAACATGTCACGATTCTCCCAGATTCAAACCATTTACTTTAGTGAGACTACAGATGGTAAATTCTTACCAGATAATAAAATAATGTTCTCAATGGTAATTCCATACACTCAGGTAAATGTCCTGTTCACTTGATGTTGTTGCATGTACTTGACAAGCATTTAGCTGAAACATGATATTAAACTCTTTCATAATCTTTTTTCTTTCAATTAAGGTTCCTTGAAGTCATCTTTAAGTTTATAAACAATTTCTGTAAATGTCAGGCATGTTTTTGTTGATTAATTAGTCAAAGTTAGTTGGTAAAGTGGTTGATTTTCCATGATTTTCTCGTAAGCCCAATCGTGGAGTCCACCAAAAAGTATTTTTCTATGAGTCATTTTATCACTGACCAATTTGCATTTAAAAATTTACCGTTGGATACAAAAAGTTGTGAAATTTGTAGGCTATTTTAGTATGTACAGTAATATATTTAGAGAGTAAAATAATATGCCATAAACTAGTGACAACCCCTTTTTATTACAAATTGACCAATCAAATTGACCGAAATTATATTAATCATTATAAGAAATCTCCCCTTTTTCTGTGATTGATAGTCATCTTGGGGTTTCATTGTGTGCCCTCTTTGACTATCTGGTCACATGAAACTCAGTGTCATGCCGTTATTAATGTCCAGTTGTTAGAAAGATACGCAGGCAAAACCAAATTACTGTAACCCATTAAGGGGCAAGGGTGCACTTTAGTATTTTTACTCCGGCTAACGCCAGACAATTTTACTCGTCAAAGGGACGAACCCTGCCCCTTAATGAGTTAAGCAGGCTACCATTTCATTAAAAAACTACAGGTATAGTACTATACAGCAGTATTGTGAGGTACCAGAATCGATATACATTTAGTTATTCAACTTTTCCCCCAACTTTTTCCTCCTGCCTGTAGTGGAATCACATTCAGACTACCATTCGTGGAAAAGTAGATTGGACGAACTTGAAGCGGGAGCACAAAAAGTTGTGAAACGATTTCTGGATAAGTGTGCAGCATATAAGGCAAGTTCCGTGACTGACATTTTAGCTATTCAGCTTTCATAGTGGTCAAAAGGAGTGGCGTTTCTAGGGATAATTTATTAAGTGGAGGGGGACAAAATTGTGGAATACCCTGAGGTTTTACAGCTTTTTAATGATGAAATCGGTGCTCACCACTAAGTAACATCGTTTGGGATCACTGGCTAAATGGCGACGAGCGTTAGTTCGATATCGTACTAAGAAAACCTTGGTTGTAGAAACGAATGTCCCCGAGATCCAGAACACGTGACAATAATTAAATTGTTCAACAGGTTCAATATACTCGTATGAAATGGAGAGGGCCAGGCCCCCAAATTTACGTTTGGGGGGGTATGGCTCCCTGGACCCTCCTTCGCGACGCCTTTGGTCAAAAAGCTTCTTTCAATTTAAAATGTTCACTGAAGATTTACCGGGCGGAAATCTTAGACGTAAAATGAAGACGAGAGCCCAGCTCAAAATTCGGAGATGTAATGTCATCACACTCAGGAATTAGACAGAAACACACAAAACGTCAGTGAACTTCGAACTTCAGTGAACTTCATTTAAACTTTATTCGTGTGTTTCTGTCTAATTCCTGAGTGTGATGACATTACATCTCCGAATTTTGAGCTGGGCTCTCATCTTCATTTTACTTCTTTCAATTTATCGGCGACGATAGAAGTTCTTTTTCCTGTCTTCAGACGTTACTGTAAAACCGCTGGCGCTAGGAGCTGGTTATACAGAATATATGAGAAAGGCCATATCGGAGACAGATGGGCCTTAGCCAAATTTATGGGCTGATTACATGAGACCGGTACGAAGTGAGACCGGCACGACTTGAGATAGCACTTCTGTACAAATCCTTGTTCTTGTTTACATGCGACTGGTTCGAAAAATAAGCTTAGACCGGTCTCACTCATTTCGGGTGCTGGATCGACACGAATGAATTCAGACCGGTTCGAACTTGGACCGGCACGAAATTTTCTTCATGAAAACGCGAAATCTGTCCAGATCAACCATTAATAATGCAAAGAACCACAAAAACATTGTTGCTGGGAACAAAAACTCGGAATGCAGGCTGAAATGTGTGCAAGAACATGGCTTTAGTTTCATTCCGGTCTCACGTAAACACTTCAGAATATTTTCAATTTGGTGGTGGTCTGAATTCGTGCCGGTCTCATGTAATCAGCCCCTTAGTTGCTCAAAAAGCCTTGATAGATCTCTTGGGGATATAAACTCAGATTTAATCATTTTCTGGCTGTCTGGGGTTTTTCCACAAGGCGCAAGAACCGGATAACTTCTGAGTGACTGAATTACGGTGTGGATGTATTTAATTTCCAAACCCAAATTTTATCCCGCCGAATTACTCTACAAGCCATATATACCATGATTCAGAGGATGAATTTAAGTTGGGTTCTATGTTTAAACAATCGATAACGCTAATCACTGGCTTGGATTCATCCAAGTGGCCCCATATTTCTTCCTTGCCTTCGAACCCTTCTTGGCAAACGGTGGCCCTGTAAGCAATTTTCAGCATGCTTTGGGACATGGTGACATCCTTCCAAATGCTTCATCACCTGAGCAATAACTGTGTCCGGATAGCTTCAAGCGGACCATATCGAAACCTCTCACCTATATATAACTGGACTAGGTGGCTCCATTACGTGTCAGATGCGAGAAGTGTTCCCCCCAAAAAATGAAGTCAGCATTGAAATTTATGTGTCTTTCTGCTAATGGCAGCGACCACTGACTTGTGTTAAAAACACAATCGTGAGCGATTTTTAAGTCCTTTTGGTAAATATTTTTTTCAACATCAATGTATATCTAGAGTGTTTTCCTTTCTTTACACTGTTGGTTATCTTTAATTATGGAACCGGGAATTTAAGGAGTATTCGCTCAAAATATCAGTTGAAAGTAAATGAGTTTTTAATTCGTTGCCTTGCCCTCAAAGATTCTCAAATGTTAAACACTAGTTCGTTTGGTTTTCAACTGTCAAGGACCTACCCTAAACATTGCTTCGTCCTGTAAAACGGACGTCGTCATTTAGGGGCCACTTCTTTGGGGTCTTCCAGCAGTCCAATTATATATAGACATTTCATCGTAACGTATCGCATCAACGACATTTGCACTTACTAAGGTTACTCATTTTCTCAACTGCACGTGCTCACTGTAACGTCACACAACATGTGGTAGGAAATGCCTGAACTGGAAAACCGGCTCGACCGTGCTCAGGCGACGAGGCAGCTTGTCCAAAGAATACATTGCCTGTGCAGTTATTTCTACACGTGTGTTGCGGGGATGTCACAGTTATTCTAGAAAGTTGCGTTAAAGAGCAGCTAAATTTGCGGTTTTCAATGTGCCTGATAACCATCAAAATTAACTCTTTCTCGGCAGGCTAAGACTTCCATTATTTTACTCTGGCTAACGCCAGACGATTTTAACTCGTCAAAGGGGGAGCTCCCACCGGGAAATAGCTATGGACGTGAAATTTAGTCGGAAAATTGTATCACCCACGTGAGCAACAAGTCGTCCCTTACAGCCATGGAAAGATTTAGTGTTTTGTCTTTGGATTGTGAAGTTAATAACTATGAATACCAAGCAAATAGCAAATTTGCTTGGTATTCATAAATTAATCTAATAATCATATAAATTTACATTAACGATATCGAGAGACTGCTCTTTCATTCAGCTTTCTTTTTCAGAGACAAAGAGGATTACATTTGTTGTTCCCAGCGTTTCTTCGTCCGGTCTTTGTTTCGACACACCACGAGACTAAACTTGATTCTTTTCACCAGTCGTTTAGAAATCCAGCTACATTAACCTTTAACGAAGTATTCATTTAAAATATATTCCAAAAAAATAATGTCGTCTTGTAAACTCAGGATTCGAATTATATAAGAGACGAGACAGAAAGTGAAATGGTGATATTTCGGTTTTATTACAAAATCATCTTCAGACCAAGTGACTTTACATAAACATACCTAGGTCTTTATATATTTACATGAACCGTGATGACATCCTCGGTGAAGAAGAAGAATGCCTACCTGGCTATATTTACATGTCAAATGCTAATAAGTAATATCTAATTGTGGCAGATGGTGATAACAAGATGTGACAGAACAGTGTTAAGGATGAATAGGAAAGCTGGTAGAAACATATCTAGGTGAAAAGAGACAACTCCTCGCTAACCTTAAGACCCGAGTTGAGTTCTGGTTTAATAAACTTAATGTGCAGTGCTTCTATAACTAAAAGTTGATTGGTGTTACTAGACTTATTTGAATAGAGAATTTTATAATTATTAAAAATAAGATTTTTCATGCATGAGGTTAAGTCTGAAGAAGAAGAAAGATTATTGAGTCTGTCGTATTGGTGACAGAAGTTTGCAATGAATTGTGCGTGTTCACATTCTAGTAAGTGTTGGGCAACCGCACTGGTGATGTGCTGATTGGCATGCTCGGAAAGGCGTTTGTGAAGACAGCGATCAGTTTTACCTATATAAGATTTATTGCAGCCAGGACAAGTGATCTGATAAACAAGATTACTGCTGGAGAAATCAGGAATTTTATCTTTATTGGAAATGAAATATGAGATTTTCTTAGTGTCGTAAATAACGATGATATTAACTGGATGAGTAAGGCAGCGTCGGATTTTCTTTAGACAGGAGTTGACGAGATTTTCGCCTCGTTTGCCGAGATAAGGAATGCGGATCCATAGCTTAGGCAAATTGTCATCATCAGGTGGATTTTAAGTTGAAAGAGATTTGCCATTGTATTTGCGTTTGAGTTTGTTAATTAAATAATTTTTGATACTGTTGGGATAACCATTCCATGACATGGAAGATTTTAAGATACTGATTTGGTTTTCAAAAAGTTTCTTAGTGCTGCATATTTTAAAAGCGCGGATGATATTCGCCAATACTGGACCGAGTGAAGATCCTATCGAGACACCGAGTTTATTTTAGACCGTAAGAAAATCAAATACTTAATGATCTCACTATCAATTTCTCTATACTTAAACCCGACAAAGGCAACGGGATCGTTCTTATGAAACGTAATAATTATATCACTTTTGTAAAGTCTTTATTTATCTATTCTAATAAGTTTAAAAAGATCGTTTTTCACCCGACACCTACTAGGCTTTCCTTCGCAAAGATATCTCTCCACTTTACTTGAGCGAGGCGAAGTTACTGATACCGAATGACAACTTTTTACGTCCTAGAGCAGCGCATTTCGGTCGAGCACACGGTCTACCCAAGATGCATAAAACGTTTTCTTCTCTCCCTAAATTTCGTCCTATTATTGATACGACTAATACCCCATATTATAACGTTGGCAAATTTCTTTCCTCCTAAATAAATCCATTAACTATTTAACAATTAGATCATGAGCTCGAGATTTCTATGACCTATCACCTCATAGAAATCGCGAGCGAATAATCTAATTGTTTTAGTAGAAACAGACTTTGCAAAGAACATTTTTCGTCTTCTCTGGGATTGCACTTTCAAGTAAGCATTCTATTTCGTCTTCAGAAACTTCACAAAAACGAGAGGCGGAAGTCATTTTCGCTACTCGCTATCTATCGACGAATAGATAGCGAGTAGCGTAGCCAATCAGGATGCAGCATTTGCAATAGTCTCGACTAAGTTTCTACTAATAATGAATATTCACTTTCCGACTCGTTTGATGCCGTTTCAAGCATTAAAAACATCCCTGAACAGTTTTTTCTAGAAGGTTATCAGTTCGTTTCTTTTGACGTTGTGTCGTTATTTACCAATGTTCCGTTGTCTCGGACAGTTGATATTGTTTTGGATCGTATTTTCAATGATAAATTAATCAATACCACTTTAAGTAAGCGCACTTTGAAAAAACTAATTTTAAATTGTTGCAGTAAAACTACGTTCTCGTTTGATAACCAATTGTATGAACAAACAGACGGTGTCTCGATAGGATCTTCACTCGGTCCAGTATTGGCGAATATCATCCTAACAGAGCTTGAAAAAACAGTTGTCTCTGATCTCATTCAACGTGACACCATAAAATTTCACAAACGCTATGTTGATGACACACTTCTACTCATAAAACATTCCGACATTCCTACAGTTTTGGCTAAATTTAACGAATTTCATAAGAATCTAAAATTTACGGCAGACACATTTCATGATGGTGTTATCCACTTCCTGGATATCAAAATTTTGGTCGGTGGCACTGATGTTTACCGTAAAGATACGCACACCGGTCAGTACCCCCACTTCTCTAGTTTTGAACCTTTTTCACGCCAAACTGGTTGGATAAAGTCACTTCTCTACCGCGCTTTTAAAATATGCAGCACTAAGAAACTTTTTGAAAACCAAATCAGTATCTTAAAATCTTTCATGTCATGGAATGGTTATCCCAACAGTATCAAAAATTATTTAATTAACAAACTCAAACGCAAATACAACGGCAAATCTCTTTCAACTTAAAATCCACCTGATGATGACAATTTGCCTAAGCTATGGATCCGCATTCCTTATCTCGGCAAACGAGGCGAAAATCTCGTCAACTCCTGTCTAAAGAAAATCCGACGCTGCCTTACTCATCCAGTTAATATCATCGTTATTTACGACAATAAGAAAATCTCATATTTCATTTCCAATAAAGATAAAATTCCTGATTTCTCCCGCAGTAATCTTGTTTATCAGATCACTTGTCCTGGCTGCAATAAATCTTATATAGGTAAAACTGATCGCTGTCTTCACAAACACCTTTCCGAGCATGCCAATCAGCACACCACCAGTGCGGTTGCCCAACACTTACTAGAATGTGAGCACGCACAATTCATTGCAAACTTCTGTCACCAATACGACAGACTCAATAATCTTTCTTCTTCTTCAGACTTAACCTCATGCATGAAAAATCTTATTTTTAATAATTATAAAATTCTCTATTCAAATAAGTCTAGTAACACCAATCAAATTTTAGTTATAGAAGCACTGCACATTAAGTTTATTAAACCAGAACTCAACTCGGGTCTTAAGGTTAGCAAGGAGTTGTCTCTTTTCACCTAGATATGTTTCTACCAGCTTTCCTATTCATCCTTAACACTGTTCTGTCACATCTTGTTATCATCATCTGCCACAATTAGATATTACTTATTAGCATTTGACATGTAAATATAGCCAGGTAGTTGTAGTATTGGGTTACCTTTGTAATTCACATATTCTTTTTGGGTTTCCTGTGGAATATAATTGTCATGTCAATGCCATGCCTCATGGCGTACGAATAAAGGTTGTTGTTATTGACTGGAATCGTTCTCAATCTAAGTCATCTGCTTGCTAAATACTACATGGTGTCAGGAGCTTGATTGCTTAGGAACCAGAGAACAGATTTAGCTGAAGATTTTAAGGATTTCGCCTAAAATGCCGGAGAATTCGTCGAGTGATAGACCAACACCATCTACATCATATCAGATTGCATCGCCGGGAGAGTTCTACGTCACACACCCCGAGCAGTGGACAAAATGGGTCCAAAGGTTCGATCGATTCCGCACAGCGTCCGGTCTAAAGAACCGAGACGATGAAACGCAGGTAAATACACTGCTGTACACGATGGGAGAGAAAAGCAATGACATCTTGTCTACCTTCGACTTATCAAGCGAAGATGCGAAGAAGTATGACAAAGTCAATGAAAAATTTGACAACTACTTCATCAAACGCCGAAACACAATCTTCGAGAGAGCCAAATTTAACACTAGAAAGCAGGAGGTAGGAGAGTCTGTTGATTCGTTTATAACCGATTTGTACTGCCTTGCAAAACACTGCAACTTTGGGACACTACATGATGAAATGATCCGGGATCGTATTGTTGTGGGTCTGTTGGACTCCCGCCTGTCAGAAAAACTGCAAATGGATCCAGAGTTAACCCTAGAAAAAGCAGTCAACGCAACTAGACAGAGTGAGCTGGTTAAGAAACAACAGTCCATCGTCAGAGGATCAGAGAGCCAGATCGTGTTTACAAAGAATGTGGAAGCAGTGCACAAAGTAAACCATCGGAAAGGAAAAGTGCCCAAGCCTAGCCCAAACAAGACAGCAGTGGGTGCTAGAAACCCAACCCAAAGTGCAGCCTGCAATCACTGTGGGAAGTCTCCAGCACATAGTCGCTCCCAGTGCCCAGCGAAAGACTCAACATGCCATAAGTGTAAGAAAAAGGACCATTATCAGACAGTCTGCAGATCAGGCAAGGCTGATGGAGTAAACGCACTGGAGGAGAGTGAGCCATTCCTAGGCGTGGTCAGCTTTCAAGAAGTGAACAACATTGCAGAGGACTCTTGGAGGGTACCAATAATAGTTAATGGAACTAAGGTAGTGTTCAAAAATCGACACCGGGGCTGACGTAACTGTGCTCCCAGAGTCAGAATTCAAGAGAATGGAAACAACATTACAGACCTCGTGCAAAATCCTCACAGGGCCAGCCAAAGGGATACTCAAGGTATGTGGTACATTCTTGGGAAAACTAGAGACTGACAAGAGTGAAACAGAGCAAGAAATATACGTTGTGAAAGGTAGGTAGACTTGCTAGGTAGACCAGCTATCGAAGCACTTAATCTAGTAGCAGTTGTTCAACCCATCCAAGGTTCCCCAGAGGAGGTTTATCAGAAGTTTCCGAGAGTCTTCAAAGGCTTAGCAAAACTACAAGGAGAGTACCGCATTGAACTTAAAGAAGACTCAAGGCCATATGCAGTCACAACGCCAAGGAGAGTTTCCCTTCCCCTAATGGAAAAGGTTAGGGAGGAATTAGCCAGGATGGAGGCGCAGGGAGTCATTTTTAAAATTGACAAGCCAACAGACTGGTGCGCACCCATGGTCGTAGTACCCAAGCAGAACGGCAAGGTGCGTATCTATGTTGATTTCACCAAACTGAATGACTGTGTTCGGAGAGAACGACACGTGCTGCCCTCTGTCGAGCAGACACTGGCACAGTTGGGTGGTGGTAGAGTCTTCACCAAACTTGACGCCAACATCAGGGTTCTACCAGATACAGCTCTCAAGGGACTCTACCGAACTGACTACATTCATCACGCCTTTTGGGAGGTTCTGTTTCAACAGACTTCCATTCGGGATAACCTCGGCACCAGAGTATTTCCAAAAGAGAATGTCAGAGACACTCACCGGGCTGCAAGGTACGGTGTGTATGATCGACGATATCCTGAGCGTAGGTGCAACCCAAGAGGAGCATGACCAACGGCTGACAACAGCTCTAGAGAGGATTGGTGCTTCAGGGATAACCGTTAACAGAGAGAAATGTGGGTTCTCTAAGGATAAAGTCACATACCTAGGTCAAGTCATCAGCGCGTCAGGGATCCAACCCGACCCGGACAAGGTCAGAGCTATTGTTGAGATGAAAGAGCCTGTTAACACGAGTGACATTAAACGATTCCTAGGAATGGTCAATCAGCTAGGGAAATTCTCAGACAAGCTTTCCGAACTGACAAAGCCTTTACGTGAGCTACTCAGTAGCAAGAATGACTGGCTTTGGGGACCGCAACAAGCCAAAGCCTTCTCGGACGTGAAGAAGGAGCTGAGTAGTCTAGGTGCAATCCTAGCACACTACTGTGCAGAGCGGGATACTATAGTTTCAGCTGATGCATCGTCGTATGGTTTAGGAGCGGTTCTTCTCCAGAAACAGCCAGGCAAACAGTGGCGACCAGTTGCATTCCACTCAAGAGCGCTAACAGAGACAGAACAAAGATATGCTCAAATCGAAAAAGAGGCACTTGCAGTCACATGGTCCTGCGAACGCTTTAGCGACTACTTGGTGGGAAAGTCTTTCAAGATCCAGACGGACCATAAACCGTTGATTCCACTGCTGGGCTCAAAGTACCTCGACAGTCTTTCACCACGTATCCAGAGATTTCGAATGCGTCTAGTGAGATTCAGCTTTACAATTGAGCATGTTCCCGGGAAAGACCTGATTACAGCTGATAGATTGTCCAGAACACCACTCCCAGATGTGACGGCTGCTGACAGACAGTTCCAAGAGGACGTCTACCTCTTTGTCAATCACGTGGTTGAGAGTCTACCAGCCTCAGATTCCCGAAGAGAAGAGATACGCAAGCACCAAGAAGAAGATCACATCTGTCGACAGGTTGTACAGTACTGCAAAGAAGGATGGCCAGGGCGAGTGAAAGGTCCATTAAAGCTATATCATCCACATCAAGCAGAGCTGACCGTGAACAATGGTCTACTACTGAAGGGAAGCCAACTCGTAGTTCCTTTGGCACTGAGAGATGACATGCTTGATAGGATACATACAGGTCACCAAGGCATCACAAGATGTAGAGCGCGTGCAAGACAATCGGTCTTGTGGCCGGGCATGAGTAGACAAATAGAAGAGATCGTGCTGAACTGTGCTGTCTGTATTAAGAAGAATCAACAGCGAGCAGAACCAATGATTCCCTCTAGCCTACCCGAGTTCCCATGGCAGAAAGTTGCAACAGACCTGTTTCAGTTCAGGAGTTACCAGTACACCTGTTAGTCATTGACTACTACTCAAGGTTTATCGAGATAGCCAAGCTGACAAGCACCACGTCCCAAGCCATTGTTAGTCATCTCAAGTCCATTTTCAGTAGGTACAGCATACCCGAGCGCCTAATATCAGACAATGGTCCACAGTATGCATCTGCCGAGTTCGCAGACTTCGCCAGAAAGTATGGTTTTGACCACATCACAAGCAGTCCCCACTACCCACAGGCTAATGGAGAAGCAAAGAGAGCAGTAGCTACAGTGAAACACATACTAGAGAAATCAGAGGATCCGTATGTTGCTATGTTGTATCGGACAACACCTTTGCAGCATGGTTACAGCCCTGCCGAGCTCCTCATGTGGCGAAAGCTTCGCACCACCCTGCCTGGAGTGAAAGCGGAGATGAGGCCAAAGGTTGCTGATTGGACTACCCTAAAGTACAAAGACGAAGAAATCAAGGATAGGCAGACCAGAGACTTCAACAACCATCATGGTACACGTGAGCTACCTCCACTAACTACAGGGGAGAAGGTATGGGTAGCAGATTAGAGAATTGAAGGCACTGTTAGCGGAGAAAAGGAAGAACGGAGCTATGAAATCACCACTCCCAAAGGAAAGGTTCGCCAAAACCGCAGGCATCTAGTTGTGATGACAGAGAACACCAACAAACCAGGCCCCACTGAACCCGCTCAACAGAGCATCGAGGCAACGCCAACCAACATCCCATCAAGCAAGGTCACCACCCGAAGTGGACGAGAAGTCAAAGTTCCGGAAGGATACAAGGATTGATAAAGGACTGTTTATCTTAAGACTAGTTTATTATGTTGTACGAATAACTCTTGGGACACTGTGAGCTTTAACAGTGGAGATGTAGTATTGGGTTACCTTTGTAATTCACATATTCTTTTTGGGTTTCCTGTGGAATATAATTGTCATGTCAATGTCATGCCTCGTGGCGTACGAATAAAGGTTGTTATTAACTAGAATCGTTCTCAATCTAAGTCATTTGCTTGCTAAATACTACAGTAGGCGTTCTTCTTCTTCACCGATGATGTCATCACGGTTCATGTAAATATATAAAGACCTAGGTATGTTTATGTAAAGTCACTTGGTCTGAAGATGATTTTGTAATAAAATCGAAATATCACCATTTCACTTTCTGTCTCGTCTCTTATATAACTCGAATCTTGAGTTTACAAGATGACATTATTTTTCGGAATATGTTTTATCTTTTACTTTTTAAAGCTGTCGGCTGGTCGTGGATTTTAAGTATTCGTTTTTCAACATTCTTCGTTCAATGTGTTAAAGAGTTTTGTTCAAAATCAGTTTTAAACTCTTGGCGAGGCAACTAAATGTACGTGGTATTGGCAAGGAGCTAGTACCTTGTGCCTGTAATACTGATTCAACTTGTTTCTGGTTGACCTTAATGTTCTGCGTTTAAGGCCAACTCACCTAAAGATGGCGCTCTTATTGTATCGTAGCTTATGTTATCTGACATTTGTTTGTTCATTCTACAGGATCTCGTCCATTATACTCCAGTCACTCTGCCTGGACGAGCAGGAGAGATTATCTGCGAGCAAGCCGGAAAATATCAAGTCGATGTGATCGTCATTGGTAGTCGTGGTTTGGGGAAAATTTCTCGGACACTGTTCGGAAGTGTCAGTGATTATGTTGTCCATCGGGCTAACCGCCCCGTTGTCGTGGTGCCGAAAGGATATAAATGTGAATGACTGAACTTTCAGGTTTAATTTTTGGAGGACAAATAGCTGAATTTGGTTTAAATTTTAGATTGCTGAAAAAGTTGTGAAAATGTTTCGCTGTTGAAACGCTTTGTTAGAGCTGAGGCTTTTGGACTTCTTAAAAACCTCTTAAATGTATTATTATGGAGTTTGAGAAATGAGAGAAAAGCCAGTCTAGGCCAACTGTTAGTGAAATGATCGGAAAGGTCTGAGTAGTGCCGAAATGGGAAGAGTAGTTTTCTAACGTTTCGAGCGAAGGCCCTTCGTCAGAGAGAGGGCCTTCGCTCGAAACGTTAGAAAACTAATCTTCACATTTCGGCACTACTCAGACCTTTCCGATCATTTCACTAAGATTTTGGCGTACCAGATAAGCAGTTCTTCTTGATAAAACGCAATACTTATTACTTATTAACCGGATGCGAATACTACGCGAGAAGGTATTTGCCCGAGGTTTTCGTATAGACCAAGAGATGAAGGAAGCGAGGTTATGCAAACGAAGCGAAGTCAACTACTTTCCCGAACAGTCCGAATAAATGACGAAGTTTTTGTATTATTTGCCATAGGTTTTCGTACAGACCGAGAGATGAAGAAGCAAGCTTGTACAAACAAAGCGATGTCAACCACTTTCCCGCAGTCCGAGTAAATGACGTTAACCGGGGATTTATTGTATGGCTTTTACTTCCTTCCTATTTTATTGTTTTTAACGCTTTTTTGTTTGTGAGATGTTGATTCAGGTTTAATTGCTACTTTTTACCCATGACTGATTATATTACCCAAAAACCGAGCAGGGGTGCTTTATCGGGATTTAAAACACGAGACGATAGCCGGGATTTAAAACACGAGATGGAGCACTTACTGCGAATTTTTTAAATGTCTTATAAAATTTACCTCTTAATACGCTAATTTGTGAGGAAAAATTGGAAACTTATGTTTTCTAAGGAGAAAAAAGTAGCTTCACCTCCACCTCTCAAGTCACATGTGTCTTAATCACGTATTAAGAGACGACACGGTTATGATTTTCCTTTGTGTTTTCATCATAAACTCTTAATGAATTTTATAATCATATTTACGTTCCTCTTGAGCTTTCAACTCGTTGCTTCGAGCCTTCATCGGAAGTGAGGGTAAAGCCGAAACTTACTTCATGACTTTTCATTCTGTTATTGCAAACCAAAACTGGATGTTCAACGGACGAGCCTATTGCACCAACGAATGTCGTGGATGTATCAAGAGACCTGGTCTGGACGAAAAGCAGAGGGGGCAACTGCTTCCCTGCCCCTCCGGATCCCCTGCCTACGTTATTACTACGTTACACTCCTAAGCCTGTGTATGTAATATGGCCCTATGTGTGACTCACCAGTACATGTAACGTCACGATACCAACCCAGTTCAATGGCACCTGTCTAAATCACTGATACAAGGACATGAATTAACTTCTCACAGAGGATGAGGAATTCTTTGCGCTGAGGGTAATATTAGAACTGTTGAGGCGAAATGGAAAAAAGGAATTGAGCTGGAGCAACTTAATTAGATAAATGCTGGAGTCAATGGTGGCACTGGATTGAGAGAAATATCTCAAGGCGGCCGGTTGTGCCCTCTATTCCTCTTAGATCCCAAAGTTAGGCGGACATTTTAACTCATAGATTAAAGATTACTCTTAAGTTTTTGTTAGCTTTCCTACATTCATTTTTGAGGTTTAAGATTTAATTTGTACGTTTGCGCTTGGAAATTAGACAATTACGGCGATTGGAATAATTTCCTAATATTAATCTAGGACTTGGTTTGTAGTAATTTTTTTTGTATCATAGCAGACGGACATTGGCAAATTTGGCGTAGAAAGTAATCTTGATGCAGTGGCGTAGCCAGGGTCCGACCTGGGGGGCAGTTCTTACTGAAATATATTGAACCCCCCTGAAAAATTAATTTCGCCATAGAATCTTTGAATTACTTAATATGTAGTGTGCGATCCACTCGTTTTCCACAATCGTTTAAAAGAGAATGAACTGAAAATTTATCATACTAAGTGAAAACTTTGTCATGTCTCAAGTTTGGTTATAAGTTAACGATGGTTATAATTTAACAATTAGATTGCATGTTAACTCACCTGACCATGCCACATCACCATAACCCCTCCCCCCTCATAAGTTTCTCGACGGATTTAACATTTTCACCAGAATGGCCTTGGGGACGATTTGTCGGGCAACCTCCTCCTCCTGCCCTCCCTTCCCCTTGGCTACGCCATTGTTTTGATGGAATGCTTGTTTTTCATTTTTATTTGCTGTCACTTATTAAACTAAAGAAATATTTTGTGGCAAATTATTGCAAAGAAAGAGTGCTAATTTTCGTCTCGGGAATACTTGAAGGCGCCTTCAGGCGACAAAATTAGCAAATACGGTACGAATTTACCGTTACCAAACCCAGGTTTGTGTACCTGAGCGTCGCAACATTCGGTAAATTGTCTTAGCGACTTTTAACTTGCCTTTGCCAATCCGTGTTTACAAAGTCTGGTCTATCGTGTGAAAGTGTGAAATCCGTTGTAGTTATGCGAAGAAAGCGACCTGAAAACGCAGTAAACTGTATTTAGAAAAGTTTTCTAACGCGCAAAATATATAGATAATTTCAACCCGGGCATAAATCTCGTGTAGGGTTAAATGAATAGTTGGTAATTGTTTTATTCCTGAATTTTCGACCACTATTTACCTCTTGCTAGGAAAAGTATATTGACCAATGAAATAAGGAAAGACGTCGTAATTTTATAGTAAAATCTACCCACAAGTGGGCGACGAGCAGGTTCGAAGGAACGGTTAAAGAACGAACGCGGATGATTTATGGGATTTACAACAGATCCCACAAATCATGAATGTTCCTTTTCTGTCTTAGGTAATGGTTGCAACCAAGATGGGACTTAAACCTAGTGTTGACGTTTTACCTCAGCTGAATTCGAATAAGAAAACCTCTCCTTCAGGTTCCCATTCAACGATCATTTTATAATGAAAAGGTCATTTTCATGGCAAAATTCAAAATATCAGGCCAAACGAATTTTTCACGCCCGTTTCAAAATGGCGGATACTTGCCGTGAGAGCCTGAGAACTATTCGCGCTCGCGTTATATTATTCAACATGTCCTCTCACCTACGCCGATTTAGGTTAAAATTAGGACTAGGGTTAGGATTAAGATTGGGTTAGGATTAGAGCTAATCCTAACTTTAATCCCAACCCAAATTCTAACCCTAACCCTAATCCTAACCCTAACCCTAATCCTAATCTGAATTTTAGGTAAGAGGACATGTTGAATTATTAAATAACACGAGCGCAAATAGTGCTCAAACTCTCACGGTAAGTATGCGCCATCTTGAAGTGGGCGTAAAAAAATCGCCCAGGCCGGTTTCCAGGAGGTCTCCCCTTGGTAAGTACAATTTTCTGGCGTTAGCCAGAGTAAAATCAATAATTTGCCAAATGGCGAAAGTGACAGGTAACAGGTGAAAAGTGCAATTACCTAAGTTCAATGTGGTGACTTCAATCGGAAGCACTTCACTCGCTTATACTTGCCATAGATCAAAGCTTTCTTTATTTTAAAATACATACATGAATTTATTCTATGAATACATCAGTTTACATTCTTTAAAATACGTTGGTCATTGAAAAATCAAGCAAACCACAGACGCCGTCTCGTCGAAAGGAATAACAAAGGAAGTGATTTTTCATTTACAATCATGTATAACTTCGACTAGTTAAGGGTAATATTTCAATTTGTTTTATAATGACATACGTATTACTTCCTGGGAAGTGTACTTTTTTAAAATGGCCGGCAAATGACTAGAAATATTTTGTGGCAATGTTTTGAAATGACTGGAAATGTTTCTGTATTTCGCGTAGGTGTGCTAATATTAACTTTGCACAAGTTTTATAGTTAACTGTTCACCATCTTAGCCACTTATATGGAGCTCTTCAGGATTTAAGGAGTCTACTAAATAAATTGTTTAAATCCTCTATATCGTTTGGATCAATCGAGGGAAGTTGATTTTGAACTTAAAGAAAAATATTGGGTGATAAAAATTGGTGTTGACGGCGACTATTCTTTGTTCCAACTTGACGTCAAAGCGGCCATGTTAGAGGACAAAATTCAAAATTCCGACTTTCAACTGAGCTGATAATTAAGCAAATACTTTCTTTGATGAGCATTTTTCCTCCAACCGGGGAATAATCGTGATAAGGTTCAAAAAGCCAACTGAATCTTCATTAGTATTCCCTTTATATCATTAGTATTCCGTATATTTCATTAGTATTCCCTATTTAGAGAATACTAATAAGACCACTAAACAAAAACCAGACAAAGGCGTTATTAGTAATCCCTATTTAGAGAATACAAATGAAATATTGAGAATCCTAAATGATGTAATGCAGTCATTACGGTTATTAGTTTTCTTTACGGCACATTCCTTAAGTTACAAAGTCTACGCTGTTTGATCAATTCAAATACTATGGAATACAGAGCACCGAAATACTCGATCAGGATTGGCTGAGTCGGTGCTACCATTTTCGAACTGACGTTGATGTGATGTGAATTAATGAGATACTAAACAGATAGTGGTTCGGACGTCTCATCAGGTTTAGTGGAGAGAACATAAAGATATGGAGACAGATTGCTCTGAGGTACGTGATTAGAGAAGCTTAACATATAGTTGGGTTAAAGAGTGGTTTTGGCTGTACAAATTGACTGTTCATTCCGTTAAAAGAGAAATCTGAATGACTGTATGAAGTACAAAGACTGCTATAAGTATATCTTAAGTAGATGTGCTTGACTATTTGTCAAGTTGTTTGCTACTTTTTACGACGAAAAGTTAGCTATTTTTCCTCCAAAAGGACAATGTGTAACTTAACTTGATGATATAGTTTCATAAATTCTCTTCGTACACCTTCGGTCAATGTCTGCGCTGGATAATAATCACTAGACAGTAAAAATTATTCATCGTTCTGCCAATTTATTGAATAGTTATGCTAAGTATTGGAAATTTTAGTTTAAGTATTGGATACGTGGAAGAAGAATAATATAGTATCTCAACCTGGACTGATATTTTCGACACTGTCAAGTAATCGAACGATAATTTTCAAAAGGAATTTATCTTGAGGCCAGGTTAGCTTCAACCTGGGCTGAAATGCTTCATGTAAACAGGCCCTGAGGAGCGTGTAGTCGTACTTGTGAGTGTTATTTGCCGGTACCCTCATTCTTAGACTCTACAAGCTATATAGCATGGCCTATGACGGACAACCCAAGCACACAAGGAATTAAGCCATGGTCAGCGTCAGATTGTCTGCCGCCAAAACGTCTACCAACATAGCCCGCATGTTTTTAACAAGCCACAGTCCGTGTCATGGACAATGACGTAGAATGATTGTTAAACGTCGATTGTTGAACGTCGATTGTTGAACGTCGAACTGCTGCACTTGTTTGAGATGACGAAAACTATCGCAAAATTTTGGATAACTATAGTAATTACCAGAGCTGGATCACGCCAACGCGTGGCCCGAGGCAGGCCAAGGGTGCGAAGCGCTCACCCCACGCACAAGTACAAACATCAACGTAAAACATGTATTTTGTCTCAACATGAATACAAAGATGAATGAAGTTGTTTTTTGGTTTAGAAGTATTTTTCCTTAATAATTCATATTAATAATAATAATAGTTTTTTTTTGCTTGAAGCGCGTGGCCCGCGCTTTATGCCGAATCTACCACTACGCTAAAGCCGGCACTGCTAATTACTTGGGAAAACTCCACCCACACCCGACTCCCTCAACACAGGAGGCTTGGCGACGGGCCTATTAACAGCTCTTCTATACTGATCTGACCGGTCTTTGGAAACATTAATTTTTAGTTGCAAATGTGGAAAATCTTGATTCTTTCTTAAACAGAATAAACAGTTACAAAATTTCGAAATCGAATTGGGACTTCCTGTAGCAAGATTGGTAAGGAGACTATAACTCAACAAGATAATCACTTCGTATTGTGGCGGCGGTAGTTGAGCAAACTTACAATAAGGTTTACGCTTCAATATTGCCACTCCAGAAGTCCGACAAAAGAATTAATGAAATGAAAAGAAAAGCCGTCCTAAGAATAAGCAATAATTGGACAAATATTTAAGCACAGTTTGAGACCGGTTACGTTTGCAATTGTACAGAAACGGACACACTAAACGCCGCTCTAAATTAGCTGAAGGCTCCAAGAGTTTCAAGAGTAAAGGGAAATAGTTTTTAAGTCGTTTAAAGGTCATGAACTTTCCCAAATTTCTTTGATCCTTCTCCGAAAAATTTAGCCGAGTCAATACGATTTTTCCTTCTGGTTTTCAAGCTGCCAATCTTATCGTGATGTCGTTGAGATTTTTTTGTTTTTCATCTTTAATATGGTAAGAACTTTCATGATCAACGACAAAAAACCTGCTATTTGAATCGTCATCAGACCGAGCATCAATGTTATGTTCGTGCTACGCGCCATGTTTATTTTGAAATATCCCGCGAGATATAGCCATGAGTCAGCCCGCCTGCTCGGGCTGGTTATTTCTCATGTAAACGCGGGATGAAAACAGCTTGGATAAACGAGCCAGCCCGGGTACCCGGGCTAGCTCGCCTCCATATAAACACCCCCTAAGAGGACACCTCTCGGGCAGGAAAGGGTTAACATAAGTGACAATTAACCCATAACCTCGGGCAATTCAACTGGTTGCATGCGTGCGCAACCCGCCCCCAAGCCTAATCTTATTCGACCCACCAACCCATACTTTTAAAAGATGGAACTTTGTTATGTTAACAAATGACGAACGGCGTAACCGGAAAATGTGTAGTATCTTACAAGAAATGTCCTGGTGAATAGTAATTATGTTTAGCTGAGCATTAAAAGTGACTGATGGATGATAAATGAAAAACGATTTCACAAATCTCAAAACGATTGACTTAGAATTTTTTTTCTTTACCTATTTTGGTAAAAGGAAAATTGGAGATGTAACGCAGGGGCAGCGCGCAACCAGGAATTTCGAAGGGAAGGGGTTGGAAGGAAGTATAAAGGCACCGTCGAGGCAACTTTGGTCGTTTCAAGTAAAGTAGATCTACGCCTGACTTTGAAAACTGTCGCTAACAGGGCACGAATAAGACTTACAAAAAAGAGCTGCGGCCACCTGACCCCTCCTCTAGATTTGCCCCTGTATAACGGATTATAAATCGGAACGTTCATCAAGCTCATTCACCTCAGAAAAACTCGCAATATTAACATAGCGTGGCTGCCGCATAGGCAGCAGTGCGCATATGTCGAAGTTGTACTTTATCTCGTCTTCTGAGTTTTGGTAGCTCAATGATTAGAGCGTCTCACCGGCCATCAGAAGGTTGTGGTTTCCATCCATGTCTGGGAATCTGAAACCGTTTTTCTGAGAAATGAGCTTGCGGTAAAGTTTATCTATGACCTGAGCTAAGAAACATTATTCGTACTAATCATTTTCACTTATCACTTTTTAGTCCATATTAAACGATAACGAGAGCCGTCTGGTGAGCAAGAGCAATAATCAACATCTTGGACTGAATTACTCCATTGAACAAAATCCACCATGGTATATGGCAATCTTGTTAGGACTTCAGGTTCCATTTATTTTCTTTTTTCATCATGTTGGTTTTGGTGCTGTTATTTGAATTACGTCACCCACAACTATATTTTTATTTCTGAAAACAGTTTTTTTCAACCAAGTTGTTTTCGCTTCATTCAAACTATAGAATTGTTTAATACTGTTCCTAGAAAAGCTTAAAAATGTAATTTCGACCCTCTCAAATATAAATAAGTATTATTGATTAAACTAAAAATTAATGTAAAAGATAAAAACTAATGGCGTAGAAAGGACATATTTGAGAGGGTATATATTGAACCCATAAATATGTCATCTTGTACTCGTGCAATTGTTGAAAAGTCTAATTCAATTGTTCTCTACCTTTTTTAGACTAACGCGCCCGCCTCCCTCATACTGAAACCACTTACCACCCCCTACCAAGCACACTCAGTCTCAGTTCTATGCCTGCGCCAGCATCCAATACCAGAGTAATACCGAACTGAATAACTAATATATAGTTATTTAGTTTGGCATTATTGATTTAGTCAGTCAGTGTGTGTTAGATTTTAACACTAAATGACTACCAGAAAGTTAAAAATTCCGGTACTGTGAATGGCTGGTGAACACCTGTCATCTGCATCCTAATGCCCCTTCCCTGTTCCCTTGCTATAATCGCCTCCGACGTTCTTTGAACGCCCACTAGACGGCGCATCCGCCCCTGTTGAGAAACATTGATCTAATTTGATGGTACCTAAGAAGTATATTACTTTAGCAGCTGAGGTGACCTTTAGGGTGTCCTATTACTTGGGCAGGATTCTCAACCGCTACAATTGTTAACAATGAAATTTCCAAATAGTTTCAAATCACCGTTCAACCTTTTTTAATGTGACTTACTAGGATCTTTTTCACCATGAGATTCTTAAGTTTTCTAGAAATTATAATTTCTTGTTCTCGTCGGATATGTTTATGCATGGAATCCTCGAAAAAATTTACAATAAATATTTGATTACTTTTCTTTAATTAATTAGCTGAACATAACTGTTACCAGGGGAATAAATCGTTTTAAAAATACTATTACTTTCCAATTAAATTTTTGCGAATTTTGTTCGGTGACATTTTCTTAAAATATACATGTTTGTTGTAATTATTGAGAGAATAAGATTTTTGAGCAATAAAATGAATTGTAAGTAAAAGAGTCTAGTAAAAGAGGATAGAAAGCGTCATTTGCAATCGTTCATTAAATTTTTTCCCTTATGAGCTACCAATTGATAGATTGAGGAAAAAGTAATGCCAATAAGATATTTATTTATTTTTATCTTTATTTTTACTAGCATTACTTAACCATGTTTGGTGCTACATTGTCTGTTCCCATCTTATTGTCTCCTGCGCTCTGTATAAACGACGATGTGGTAACTGGAAATCTCATCAGCACCATCTTCTTCATGAGCGGAACTGCCACTTTGTTACAAACCTGTCTTGGAAATCGGTGAGTGTGAAAAAAAGCTCGCTGCTCAACTAATACAATTTCAATATACGCAGTGTGTATATAATTTAATCATAGTTTGACCTCCAAGCATTCTGCATTATTATTCTTTCTTTGAGAAAGTTGACTGATATGTACCATTATTAAAATAAAAACTGGTGAGATATTTGCCATGAGTTTGTTCTCTTGTTATCGAAAGCCCGCAAACATTCTTTACAGAGTTTCTTGTACATTTCTTGGTACGAGGACAGCAATGAATTTGTTGTGTTATGACTCGTACAGTTTAGTAATTGTTCATTTGATTTGCTGAAGAACTACCAATCAATCATTTTAAATTGCTTAGCTACTATCAATCGATTCAACATCGTTTTAACATGATCTAACGGTTTTACTTGAGGACTATTTGGTGATGTAGCCAAGTCAGGATCTAGGCTTCGGTGGCAATCTTTACAAGTGTGCCTTCACATTTCTACTTTCACCTGTGACATTTAATTGTCCATTTTACTGTTATATTCTGCACACACTGTGTGATACAGAGTTAAATTAGTTTTTAAAATATTTTCTAATTGTTTCAGATCCATTTCTTACTGGACAAAGCCCCCTTACCCCAGAATCATACAAATGTGTCTACGCAGATCTCTTAATCTGGCTTCAGTACTGTCATTATCTAACTTAAGTTTGTTTGTTCTAGACTACCGATCGTCCAAGGAAGTTCTTTTTCATATCTTGTGCCAACATTTGCCATTTTGTCCTTGCCTGACTTTAAATGTCCTCCTGGATTTGATAATAGTAATATATTGAGTTTCTTATTGTCTCTTATTATTTCTGATATTAATAAATTAAATTTTTATTTTAAAACATTTAGTGATCATTACTAAGCGGGAGACAGTTCGTAATTCTCCTACATTTTTTATTAAGCATAATCTCTTTCATTTTGATAGATTCTAAAAATTCTTCCTTTGATGGAATTTGGAAAATACGGATGCGTGAGGTAATTCGTTTATTTTGAAATTATTTACAGGTATAGGGCATCGAGCATGTAGGAGTCCTAGGGTGGCGTAATTTCTTAGAGTATATTTAAAATGTGATGTCACATGTATGCACTAATTATGGTAAAGGAACAATTAAAACATATCAGTATCTTTTAGCATCAGTTTTGTATATATTGCATATGTAAGGACGTCGAAGTGAAATTCCGAAGTGACTATTCATTCTTACTTTGTGGCTCCAGCTTGAGCTCTATCACCGCTATCCTTGAGATTTAAGCAAATTTCCGAACATAATTTAATCACCTTGTGTTGTGGGTTACTTCAATTCAGTGTTTCATCGATCACCAAGTTGACACTGTTTTAGTAAAACTTGAAATGAATTTCGTTGGACCAATGGACTAAAATCCTTATTTTTTCGTAAAGTGCAATAAACATGCCTTGCACGGCAACCTAGCCCACGAGGGTCTTATTTTTGGGTTGAATGGAGAAAGAAACAAAAGTTATTAAATTTGGGATACGGGAGCAATTTTTGGGCAGATCAAGGTTGCAAGCATCCAAACTTTCTTTCATCAAATAGGAGCCAAGATTTGTCGAACGTTGTCAATCATTTATGGTTTGAATTTACAGAGGATGCCAAAGTTTGCCTTACGGGACAAATGCCAGCACAACAATGAGACGGTTTATCAATTTTAATATTTTGTAATAAAGCTTATTTCAAAAGTGGATCTTTACGTGGACCGAAGTTAGTGCAGCTAAGCAAAGCCTGTGATTTAACCCTTCAGCAAAAATTGAAAATTCTTATGGAGTTTCAGGTCAGGGCTTATTGCGTAACAGCAAAAGAGGACATTAAATCCACAAGATAGTGTTATTCTGACGTTAAATTTAATATGGATCCCAAAATGTTAATGTTAATAAGTTATGCCAAAATTCGAAGAGGGAGTTCTCCAAAACGAGGAGAATTGGAAAAAACCCATAGAGTCAGACGTCATAATTGACAAACTAGGTGGGAATCCTCGTTTGGTATGAAAAATTTAAAACCAATTTATTATCCAAGTTTAGCCTAACAAAGGAAAGGGACACAAAATTAATAGCAGGAAAATGGATTGTCAATCAGAATTCAGAGAGTATGGTTTTTGTCTCGCCAATTAAATTTTATTCCTTAACATAAAGGTGCTGGTGGCACAGTGGTACCACATGTGTCTCTCACCGTGACTCGGGTTCGATTACGGCTTCGTGCAGTTTTCTGATTAAAGTTATCTCGGTCACATATGAGAAGAGTATTGTCGAGTGTGAGTCTACAAAGCATCGCAGGTTTTTTTCCGGGTGCTCCGGTTTTCTCCAGTCTTAGTTAGCTGATAGAGTTATCCAGTATAAATGAAGACACTCTACCACTCTCTGAAAACAGACTTGTATTTTTACGAGTCATAAAAAACTTGTAACCTCTTGTACCGAGAGGCCATGTAAATTCAATTATCTTAAAATAGAAGTTGTGGTATTTTGACTTCAGGAAATATTTATGGAGTATTTGCACTGGTACACCCAGGGTTACTGGCTGGACGTTTTTTTCTGCGTCAAATGAACCAACCAAATATGCTGTATATTTTAAAAACGCGTTTGTGTTATACGTTTGTAATCAGTGAAATAAAAATAAACGTTAGCATTCTAATACATCAGCTGCTAAATGTCGGTCGCAGTTACAATTATCTATGAACGTCAGAAATATGCCAGGGCCTCTTAACATATTATGTCGGGTCCTCCCACGGAACTCTAAAATGACTGGAACGATACCTCGTCATACCAAGCCTCACGATTGAATGAAGCCGACCTGGGGACAACCATGTAGGTCAAAAACACGTGTGGGCAAAAGTTGTATTGAACCTTAATTTTTCATGGACAGTTAATTTTGACAAATATGCAGTCTTACAGACATTATCCTCTACTTACTAAGGATAAAAAACGAACCTTGCTCCCCCACAACAGTAACGAAATTGGTTCAGATATTCCCCTTATTGAACCTCACAGTGTAAATTGTTCCAGAGAACGATTATCGCCAAATATAAGGCTATTTTTTTCAATCTGACATCGAACGCGTTAAATTGTTTATAGCAGGGCAGTTAACACAGTACTTGAGCAACGTTATTTTAGAGTTCGTGTACGGGGAGTGGGGAGGAATGGCTCGTCTAAGTTCTTCAAATGCAGGAAGTCAAGGAAGAAAGGGTTAAGAACCATAGGAGCGTTGGTTTGAGCAGCATGCCAGGGTTTTCATTCTTGAATGTTTTATCGAGCAAAACGTTCATCATTCTTGATCAAACTTAGTATTATGAATCTTTGGCAACAAAAAACATCTCTTTATCTTTTCCACAAAATTTGCGAACAAAATTCACTATAAAGACAGGGCTTTATTCATGGATATAAACTTCCATTTTTCTTAAGCAAATGAAGCTTTTGAAATGCAAAAACAAAATCTGCCATTTTGCTTAAAACACGAAGACATTACTATCTGATTATTTTCTGTCATCAATATACCACAACATTTACTGGGACAATTGAAGTTACATGACCTCCAAACAGTAGCCTGTTGACAAGTTAAAATACATGGTGATTATTCCATCCTCTTCTTTTTAGGTTCAGGGAGCAATAATGGTATCATCACTTTTTCAAATTCTTATTGGCCTCAGTGGATTAGTGGGTGTTCTTTTACGCTTTATTGGTCCTATAACTGTTGCTCCGACTATAGCTTTGGTTGGTTTGTCGTTGATTGACGTGTGCGCTTTATATGCAGGTCAATATCAAATATCACCCATTAGTAGTTTTGTGTATTGTCTTCAAAATTAGTTGGTTCAACTGTACGCCGGAAAGTATAGCATCATGGTCACTGTACCCACTCACTCTGTGTATAATGAAACACAAAGCATTGCAGCACAGTTTAAGGCATACCAGGAAAGTGGAATATAATGGCATTATAACAGTTGTTGCAAAAAATTAAGCTTATGGTTAATTATAGAACGTGGTCACACCCACTCACTCAGTTTTCCAGAAATACTATCCTTTGTATCTCATAGTGTGTTAATCGATAAGGAAATTCGCACTCACGATAAGTTTATGTAATGCTCACAATAAGTTTATTTATGCTCTATATAGAGCATATATATTAATCAGACTATTGTTTTTTCTTTGTCGAAAGCCTCATTAGTATGCTTTGTACAGAGAATATTAGTAAGTTACGTACAAACCCACTATGAATGCAAATCAATGGCAACAAACAACCGAGATCAAACAACTAGGGCTTTCCACAAGTTGCCCAAGATTTCCCAGAAAGTTTCCCGTAATTTCTCAAAAACTTCCTTAAAAGTTGCTCAAAAACACCAGAAAGTTGCTTTTTCTGTAACGAAAGTTGCTCTCTTCCTTTATTTGGTATGAAGCAAAAATATGCAAATTATACAACAAATGTAAGATTTCTAAGCATTTTCGTGCAAATTTTACGGTGTAACCAGCGTTGCTAAATACCTTTCTTCTCATTTAAAACCAAAAACTGTATTTATGAGAGTTAAGACTACACATGAAGAATTCTAACCAATTTCATGCAATTTAACTGCAATCAGAGTTGCTAAAAACAAGTAAACTTGTCCTCAAATCCAACTTTTGTTTTACCAGTACACAGAATTACACATCATTTTAAAGGCACTGACTGGCAACAAAAACTCAACGTTTATCTGCCTAGATGTGAGCAATCTTGAATCAAACGTATGAAGAGATAACTCATTTAGTGGCTCTCAAATAAATGTTATCTTGAATGTTTCTCCCTTATGCACGGCTTTGTAAACAACAACACTGACATGTAGCTCATCAAGGTAAGACACATCGCTTGTTTCCATCATACCTCAGCATGACCAAGGCCTCAACGGTTTCTTTTACTGCTACATCTTGCTGCTTTGAAAACGTATTCTGAAGGATACTAGAGACACGTTCCGCTGAGGCTGAGCTTGGTTGAGTCAGCAAAATCTTCTTTACAGCTGCTGACCAGTTTGGAAGAGCCCGTTCTTGTCCTGACCACCACTGCACTTTTCCCTCTTCTGATTCGACAACTGCACCATCAGCAATGCAAGATAGTGAAGAAGCTCATGTAGAAGCCCGGTAATTGTAGTATCATTGTTCAGAAAGGAAAAATGCTTTAACTCCTCTACTGAAACAGCAGTGGGGTGTAGTGTCTGTACTTGCACTGGACAGCACAATCTGGCAGCTCGGAATGCACGTACCTTTGTATGGAATTCGCCACTGAATTTGTGCTGATAAAACCTGAACCCTGGGCTTATGCAAGCCTTGCCATGAGCAACAAGCTGGCTATACAGTGGCAAATTCCCACCAGCATGCTCACGAGCTTTTGCCGCAGTGTTGGGATAAGATTCCACAGCTACTGCATGGGCTAATGCAGATAATCGCTCATAACAACTAAGAGCGAGAGGACCGTCTCCTTCAAGATAATATGTAGCTGAAACAAAGTGCTGGCCAGCATCAATCATTGCAGCAAGTTCAATTTCTAAGTCACAAGCACTGATTGGGTCATCAAAGAACTCCAAGAGATGCCTTCGACAAGAAGGAACCAAGTTTTCATTTTCTCTGAGAAAAAGCTCTACATCCCCAAAATACTGCATCACTAGATTCAGGAATTCCCACTTGCTCCACCACCTCGTTTCTGAGCTTAGACGCATTGCAGTACCTGTCCTTGTTTTCCATGCTATGCGGGCAGATGGACTGAGAGAGAACATGGTGTTCCAGTAGCCAGAAAATGTGTCCAGTACACCAAATTTGAAGTGCTTTCCGACATTGTCAATAGTGTGAGAAAAACATGTAACATTAAACATGTTGGGAAAGAAAAAACTAACTTGACGTAGAGTAGCTTCATTCACTGCTGCGCTATCCCTCATTGATGCCAAGAGTTGATCAGGATGAATCATGCACTCAACAGCCAGGCATTGGATTAAACGCTGAGCAAGCTGTTCTGTATTCATGCTTCTTGCCAGAACCTCTGGCTTCACAAGCTTCTTATGTATAAGCTACTGGTTATCAATAAAGCGCACCACAATAGCTAAAGCCTCCGCAAGCCTAGTGCTTCTATCAAAAATAACTAAAAAACTATCAGTTGTAGCAATTTCAGATTTAACACAGTCCTTCTCTCTCTTGAGAATCAGAGGGATGAGTTCTGTCAAATGACTTGAGGATGTCAGACGGTGGCCATATTTTTCAAGAAATGGTCTCAGATTTTCAGCTTTCGATATGGGTATTCCTGTAGTCAGCAAAGACTACACACGCTCGTATCGATACAGTCTCATATCTTTGGGTAATGTTGATCCTTTGGGATTCATTTGTTCGTCGTTTCTTTTCATCAAGTCAACAATACTCTGGTCTTTTTTCTTGCTTTTTTTCAATAACTTCCTTTGATTTAATATGTTTCTGGGATGCAATGTGATTACTAACAGAGCTTTTCTTTTTGGACACGATTTTCTTGCAAGCGTCACATCTGAGTTTACCCGACACCACAGTAAGATGCTCTCCTTTGATCTGATTTAATCTATCCCAAGCGCTCACATTTGGATCGGCTGTGCCGCGGACATTTCGCTTCTTTTCAGCTGGATTTGTCTGCACTTTGCGTTTTCTTGAAATGGCCGCTTTCTCTGGAGTACTCAGCTTTGCTCCTGCTTCTGTTGTTACCCTCAAAGGATTTGAAGAACCTTCTTCGCCCGATTCACTCGAGCATAAATATTCGTCTGCCATTTTGAATTTTCTTTAAAAAACCGCTGACCAGCCTGGTAAGGCCAACTTCCCCTTTGCACAGGAAATAAAGTCTAAGAACTACCACTACGAAATAAGGAATCAAGACCAATTTAACTACTCAAAGGCCAAAGCTGCTCCTATTTCTCAAAATAGGTAGAGATTGCTCAGAATGCAAATTGTTGCCCGAAACGAAAAAAGTTGCTTGAAATATGAAAAGTTGCCAAAACGTTGCCGAGCAACTTGTGGAAAGCCCTGCAAACAACGAATGCATCTACGAGATGTTAACAATAAAATAGTTAGTCACCAAAAATTTAGCTTAAAAATAGTGAAAGTGTGTTTCAGACTTCTTATTCTAAATCTTCACGTTCACACAAAAAAAGGATTTTTCCCGATTGTTTTCTCTCCATCGAAACGAAAGGTAAAACTAGCATTGCCATGTTTCACTTTACGTGAACAAGACGATTGTCAAGTTCGTTTCTTTTCCTCGTCGTTTTCTATTTTTTTCTTGTTAGGCCCAATTCAGACGTCGAACTTTTCATGTGCCGAATCTAATGTTAATGAGTAAAATCTTTTATTTAAATTGATTTGCATTTGATTCGGTGCATGAAAAGTTCGACGGTTGAACAGGGCCTTACCTTCCTCCGTTGTCGGTGGTTGAAGGGCGTCGTGCAGGTACAGCTTTCACCAAAGTGCCGCTTGGCCTTTCGTTTGAATGAACAGTAGAGCTTCAATGGCCAATTCTTGACATCTGTTTGTCAAAAGTTCTAGTTTTCGTCGACTTAAACTCGTATTGTTCAACTATAAGATTGACGAGTTAAACCATAAGGTTGACGAGGGAAAATTACAACAACACATTGCCCGAAATAGTAAAGTGATTCTGATACCTAACAGACAATTATAAAAATCCTTGAACAAAACATGCATAAAAAGACAAATATCTTCGTGGATGTGACCATGTTCTAAGACGATTAGACAATGAACACTCGGTCCTATGGGATATAGTGTCCCGAGTGTAGATAGATGGCGAGGGCGTTGCTTGAGCGGCTTTCTATCTGTGCTCGGGAAACTATATCCCATAGAACACTCGCGTAGACTGTCTAACCCTTACATGTTCTTTTGTTTTACATTAACGCGAACGAAGCTAATGGGTTAAAGCAACACAACGACCCGTCCACCTTCTTTGCCTGTCAAACTATTGACAACTGTCGTACTTTGCAGCTATTAGTAGAAACCTACTTGCTGTAGAGTGCAAACGCCGAGGATAAATGAGCGATAAACCAAATTTGGTTTGAAGCTATTTTAAATGATTCATTGTGTTCTAGCTAAGTGCTCAAGGACAAATAAATACGAAAGAAACTGTACTAAAAATGAGGTTGTTCAACTCCGAATGAAGGACATGTCGTCTGTACTTAAAGTTTTTAATTTAGAAAGCAATTGGTATCGTTATTATATATAGGACTGAAATCATGCCATGGGCGCTAACGGGGTTTCTGAAAGGGAGTGCGAAGTTTAAAAAAATCATTTTCCCGAATAGGAGAACCGGGAGTTCAATTTAAGAGCCGCAAAAGTGCTCCAAAACTACATTTGTCTGCTGAGATATTGCGGAAAAACCACGATCTCCAGTAAAACCATGTAATATTTCGTTGTTCCCTTTGATTGTGCCCCTGAATCATCTGAAGGGGACTGATTAAGCTGTGTAATAATGTGAACAGCGCGATTAAGACTCAAATATATACATATGTATTACATACAGAGCTAGTGTTACTAATCTGGTTTTGTATAACTCTGTAACGAATATATATTAATATACATTCATACATACATGTATAATATATAATATGTATATATAATATACATAATATATATAATATGTAGATAATATAAATAATATATAGATAATATAAATAATATATAGATAATATAAATAATATATAGATAATATATATATTATATAATACATATATATATATATTATATAATACATATATATATATATATGTATATTATATAATAGATATATATATATATATTATATAATACATATATATATATATATTATATAATACATATATATATATATAATAATATAAAATAATCTATATAAATTATATATATTCCATCTTTTAAGCTGTATTGACAAAACAATTTCCCGAAACCAAATTCAAAAACCAATTACAATCCTAGCATACATACTACACCCACTTTTTTCTCCCATGGCCACTCGTATGACACTTCTTAGGCTTATTTTCATGTCAATAATCAATATCAATGTTGTTTAATTGAGATCTAGTCGCCGGAATCTGTTTAGTTCAATTTAATTCGATTTTCAAGTAAAGTCACCAAAGAAATGTTGGTTATTCAATGTGAATAGATATCAGAGTGCTATTTTTTATTTAAATTTTGCTCGTATTCCACCTGTGAAGCAAATGAAAACAGCAAAATGTCTTGGTAATTTATTCTTTTCAAAGAAGACATTTACTCTCTTTTAGGAAGCCATTGGGGGATAGCAATAATGTAAGTATTTAGTAGTTGTGGTCAAACTACCTGATACCCATATGCACTCAAGTCGTCTTTACAAAAACTTTAATCGTAAAACTAAAGCACTTGATTCGTTTGTTAACGTCAATTTCGAATACTGCATCGTCAGTGGTCCGACAGATCCCACATGTGGAGGTCATCGGAACGATACGATATTTGTAAAGTGATCCTCACGATCTCCAATATCAACACTCAAATTTTGGTTTTCCTTCATCAAAATGGTGTAGTTCATTTCAAGTGGAAAATGTCGAGCCGAAGTCAAAAAGTTGAGAACACAAAGTGAATTATTACAAAAAAAATTTCACGATACATTGTAACGTAGAGACTGGTTTTATGAATAAAAAGATATCGATTGAATTGGGTTATTATCTCTAGGACAATTGGTATCATCACGATTTGCTCCCAATTCTTGTCCAATTTCAAAGTGCCATTCCCTGTTTATTCAAGACGTGAAGGATTTCGCACATCCGGACTTCCTATTTTTCGTTTATTTCCGGTTAGTATTTCCTTGATATAACGTGCTAACGTGACTTAGCGTACTATTTCTTAACCTAATTAAAACTCCTTTACTTTACCGGTCCACTCAGTCTGCATCCTCGAGATTTATAGTGCTTGACCAAAACTTGACCTACATTTTTAGTAACCAGAATAATGTCGCATTCTAGACTTCTGATAAGAGTGTTGATGATGTTGTTGTCACCGTTATTATTGTTGTTGGCATTATTGTTGACAGAAATAAAATAAGCCTTCTTTTTCTAAAGTGTCTTTTTCCCCCCTACTTTTCCGAGTGTCTGTAAGAACTGTGTCTGTAAGTGTCTGTAAGTAGATCTTCCCTCACCGGTTTCACCGTTAACTCTTTGTCCTCTTTTTTTGTCAAGGTTATCATTGCTATTGTCTTTAGTTGGATATTTTGTGCCATTTTAACTGCTTCAGATGTCTTTGACCAGTCATCCAGAGCGAGGACAAATATCAACTCGGTCGTGCTGTCAAAATCTCCCTGGTTTAGGTTTCCATATCCAGGTAAGAAGAATAAAGAGGGAAGGACGGGCCAGTTGTGGACCCAGCAAGGATTTCATGGTTTTCATTACGGTTTTTATGGTTCCAAAATACCCTCCTTGGAGAACTTTGCTCTCTTGTGATGTACAGTCATCCAATGTGCAATGTTATTGCTGCCTGGGGCAATAAAGTCCCAAGAAGGCGGTAAAATGCTCATCAATGTTAAAAGGGGCCAGAGGAGCTCCCTAACCACAGTCAATTGAAGCATGTTCTGAAACTCGACCATCCTTAATTCTGCTATCAGGAAAAGACAATAAAGTTGCGACTTACGTTGGAAGGGTCCTCACCTGGCATAAATCTTTTGTTTTATTGAGATTAATATTAAAAGGGCGTAGTGGATATGGTAGACCAGACCATTTTTATTGGCTTATTACTTGATTATATCAATATCTACTGCAGTGTGGATGGGAGTTCTGTATAAAATTAAACAAAAAAATAGAATGTATATTTTCAGTTTATTTACTTTGATAGACTTTGCTCAAGCACATTTGGAAAGTCATCATATCTAGCCCTGGGCTCAGCTCTGCGATGCAACAAAAAACGTGTTTAGTTATATCAAATCTTATTTTTGCAGCAGCTTTTCTTTGTTGTTTTATTCCGAAATTGTTGTAAGAAACAATCAAAGAAGACCAGAACAAGTATCTAGGGATGCACACCTGCAGATTACTCTTCAAATCAAGAGAGTGCTTCATTACAACTTCCTTTTGAAACATTGAAAATCAATGTTCAATTTGAAACCTTTGCACCATGAAATTAATTTTTTTCTGTGTTGTTTTACTAGGTCAGTGGGGCATGCCTACGGTCAGCTTAGCTGGTGTGTTTGGTATGTTAGCAGGGGTGATTGTAGGCGTAGTTGAGTCTATTGGAGATTACTACGCATGCGCTAGACTTTCTGGAGCTCCACCACCTCCTTCACATGCCATAAATCGTGGAGTTGCCGTGGAAGGCATTGCGTGTTTTCTTGCTGGTGCCATTGGAACTGGAAATGCAACAACCTCGTTTAGTGAGAACATAGGGGCTATTGGGATCACCAGAGTAAGAAAATGCATTAGAAAACGAATTAAAGTTTTTATCTGTAACGCATAATTCTAAACTAGGCACCGCTAAAGAATACTAAATAACAACAATCGAAACCAAGAAATGATTCCAGCGTTTGACATACATATTCGTACTGAGAGGTTTATCTGCATAGCCGACGAGTCAGTCATGCTTTGAGAACGGTGAAAATTAATAGCTGTAGGAATTGATGCATTTCATTTCGACAGAAGTTGCTTTTTAGCGATCACATTCAAATTGCTTATTTACAGAAACAAAATAGTGGTAGTCCGCTTCAACAAAACACAAGCCTTACGCCATGCTTTGAGGTATAACAATTTAAACAATGAAAGAAATGTAGCCAAAGTTATTTCATACACAGTAAAAAGTTCAAAAGTTGGTGATTGCCGTGACTGATCTTAAAGAATTCCAACGTTTTGAGCAAAGGCCCTTCGTCAGTCACGGCAGTTACCAACCAATTAAAAAAATAACGACTGATCTCCTTCAACCCTTCGTATATGAAATAATGATAGAATGCAGCGTAGACATTGTTAATTCAGGTAAAAAGTTCAAAAACTTATTTCACATACGAAGGGTAGAAGAAGATCAGTCGACATTTTTTTAACTAACATACCGAAATTTCAAGCAAAAAGCAGCGAATACCAATACCAAAGTTAATGTAGGCAGATTGAAGAGAAAAGATACACTATTGCGTATCTAAAAACTGCGACAGTTATGGCTTGGCAAAACAACAGCGCCCACATAAAACCGCCAAAATATACCTTTTGCTGTTCATTACCAGAAAATATACTATCATTAACACCAACTTTAAACTTATTAATGCAAAAATACATTCATTTTATTCAATCGACATTCATCAGCGTAGATGTGCAGCCATTTGCATCTAAGGGCATTCTATAGCGCCAACAGACGACCATTAATACCATTCTACTACACATTAGGGATATTAAAACTTCAATTACGCTAGATATTTCTCCGGTCTATTGCAGGGTCAATTTAAGGTTTTATGGAATCCCGACATGTATAATAGATAAGGAAATACAACTTTTGCTATTCATTACCAGAAAATATACTATCATTAACGCCAACCTCAAACTCATTAACGCAAAAATACATTCATTCTATTCAATCGACATTCGCTAGCGTAGATACGCAATTATTTGCATCAAAGGGCATTCTATAGCGCCAACAGATGACCATTAACACTATTCTACTATACTTTAGGGTTAACAAAATTTCAATTACGTCAGATATTTCTCTTGTATAATTGAAATTTTCTTATCCCTAACGTATAGTAGAATGGTGTTAATGGTCATCTGTTGGCTCTATGGAATGCCCTTTGATGCAAATGGTTGCGTATTTACCCTAATGATTGTCGATTGAATAAAGTGAATGTATTTTTGCATTAATGACTTCGAGGTTGAAATTAATGATGGTATATTTTCTGGTAATGAACAGCAAAAAGTGTATGATACGTCTAAACAATCATTGCTAAGTTACGAAGCCACTGCCTCATAACAGTTGTTCGTATTTCTCACAAGTGAAGAATGAAATATATACTTTGGTAAATTGCAAAATTAGGAAGACCCAAGATACACTTTAATTTAGACATTTAAAAAAAATCATCTTCAGAGTCGAAGATAACCGCCGCTGAGGCCGTTGAAACGTCAGTCACCAATAGTCTTTCTCAAGACTACACTAACCTGGTCGATCTACCATCACCAACATGTACCGATTTACCAGGGTTCAAAGTGAAACCATTGACATTATAACTGGTGAGTTCATTATTAATTTCGTTTTTGAAACCTTAGGTTGGCAGTCGACGAGTGGTTCAAATCGGTGCACTGTGCATGATTATTCTGGCCCTTTTTGGGAAGTTTGGAGCGCTGTTTTCTACCATTCCTCAGCCTGTTATTGGTGGAGTTTTTTGTTGCATGTTTGGAATGATTGCTGCAGTGGGAATTTCCAATCTTCAATATGTCAATCTCAATTCGGTTCGAAATCTTTTTATCATCGGCTTTTCATTCATACTAGGTTTGGCCGTTCCAAAATATCTGAACGAAAATCCAAATGCAATTAAAACTGGTAAGTACACACTGAAGCGAAGAAACAAAAAGCATGGAAAATGTACACCAGGAATAATTTTTATATTAGAGTCTCTCATAGGCCTATTCCGGCATTGTGAGTTGACAATCCTTGTGCACAATCCACTAGAAAAGTGACGCAAAAATTTAGCACATTTCACGGCCATCTCTCAGAGGTATCGTACCCTCTACGTCGTTCGCTTTTAATTTTACGTTACATTTTTTATTGTTCTTTTTCGAGGATGCAAATAGAAATTATATTTAAGGCTGCTAAGGGAGGAGCTTAAGTGCCCTAAGCCCCCTCTCCCCCTACCTTATGTGCGCAGTGAACCCTCCAATAACAAGAAAAGCAGTTCTACAGCTATACAGTTAATGAAAACAAACACGAAACAGTTCTCTAAACTGTAGTTGTCCGACCTCGAGGTTCTCGAACCTACGGAAAAAGCTACAAATTCTTGGGGCCCAACGGGAAATGTCTCCACGCCTGCGTAGTTGGACTATTATTTTTTTAACAATTTTTGACGGACTATATGACTTCTCTTAATGTTTTTTTTTTGTTTTCCTTTTTAAGATGTCCAGGAAATTAATCAGATTTTCACAGTTCTTTTATTAACCAGTATGGCTGTTGGTGGCGGGGTTGCCTTACTATTGGACAATATCATCCCTGGAACCTTGGAGGAGAGAGGCATATTGAAATGGCGTAGTCTGGTGACGAGTCAACATGATACAAGCATGGCGTCCGTTCATGTTTATGATTTGCCATTTGGTTTTTCTAAAACATGGAAATTTAGCAAATACATCCCGATTTTGCCTTATTACGATGATAAAGATACTGTGCAGCCTCCGGCTACTAGTTCTTCTGTAAGTTCAATCAAAACTAAAAACTCCGGGGCTGAATCACCTAGTTATAACGCACAAACCTACCTGTAAGAACTTGTGTTGTGAAGTAGTTATGTTCGGAACATCCCAGTTAAGCCTTAATACCGTAGTAACTTCAAGCCTGGGCTTGATTTAAAAGTGCCAGACGGTTAATAAACAAAAGTTGAGGGTATTTTGCACACTGTTAATGTCGTAACTTCAAGATTTTCGGACAATTTGAAGGGATACTCCCAACCCAGAACTCAATTCGTAAAACAGGTTAGTCGTGACCTGAATACGAGAAATCCCATGTGAAATAGAAGTGAGAACTCGGGTCAGATTAAGAATGAGCTGGGCCATTTGGATTTGATTAGATGTAATTTAATTCACGTAGGTTATCATATGTAGTTAGACAAAACGATACTTCAAAATTATTGAACACTACGCAAGGTCTGCGGAATGGAAATATTGTTGACCGGGCGAAAACTGACGTCAAAATGTTACCATCGAAAGTAAGTTTAATAAATTGTGCGAGTTTTAGCATAGCCGTCGTATTGAAATTTCATCCGACTTTCCGCTGCTTCAACTTCCATTAAATAAATTTTTTGCACGAAATGACTGTTTTTTTTGTCTCATAAGTATTTGGATGGAACTAATGATGTATCTATTCATTTTGTACAAAGAAAAGTTGATTCGCGCGGCAAAATTTATCCAGTGGAAGATGGACTTAAGTAAGATTGACCGACTTGTGATAACGATAACATGGCCCAAATCAGTACAACATTGATCACATTCTGAAGTAATGTGCATCCCAAAAAATCTGCAATAGCTATTAAAATTGTAATTTGTAATTTCTATTCTGCGGGCAAACTAGAGGGTGCTGGGGGGGGAGGGGTTGGGGTTGGGGTGGCGACCCCTACTCTCTTCGTGAGAAATTCTTATGTGTGCCTTGTTAGTGACAGTTTTTTGCCCTCATTCCATTTGATCTCCCTTCAAAACTCCTTGGTTTGGCTTGCTACTCCCGTTCACAAATATTCATAAGAGGTGATCGCCATTTTGATTAATTAAGCAGGCAAAAGTTGGTGGGGCACATGCACCACCTACCCATACAGTTCAGCCGCCCCTAAGGTCAACGGCACGGAACAAATTTTTTCTCTAGAAAACTGAATAACGTGGTTGTTCAAGTTTAGTTGAGCGGACTGGAGTCACTGGGATATATGTCTCACTGAGTGTTGAAATGCCCGAACTGCGCCAGTAATTAAGCTGGCCTTTTCGGGCCAAACGTTGAGCTTGCCCTCTGTTAGAAATAAGTTGAGTTCCTGTTGACAACCTTTTATAGTTAACACAGTACGCAGCACATAATGCTTGCTTTGTATGTTTTCATCTCTCTGGTCATCAGCAAATGCTAAACCGACCTGTGGCGTGATGCTCTATAAATTCATTCTGCCTTTGACATGAACTTTTAGAGTGAATCACTATCGAATGACAGTGTTACAAAAGCTGAGAAAAACCCATTAGTGTGCTATTTATACGGGTTGTAACTACTAATAAAGTTACATTCCATTTAGATCAATAGAAATCTGACGCCCATTCATTTGAGGCATTTCTGTTGAATTAAACTTTCTTTTTATGTCCTTGGTTATTTTTAATTATTGACCAAATGTGGGCCCCAGGCCTGTTGAGCACTTTTCGTAGATCCGCAAGTGTTTTTCACGAAGTGTCCAATCGAAAACTCGTGGCAATCTTCGTTTCTTTCTCAGGCCAAGGACCTTTGCTCGAAACTTTGCAATTTTTTGCGATCAGTCATGGCAGTAGCAAACCTATGAACTTTTTACATTATTTAACATTGTCTACGCTGTATTCTAATTTTATATCTTCCTGCAGCTTGGTTGGGGAAGGAGGGAAGAGTTTTGAAAGGTTTTTGGAAGAATTTTGGAATAGTCTTCCGATACAGAGCAGCAAGAAGACTGAAAACGAGAATGGGTAACCTTCGTTGATAAGTTGACTTCCGGCTGTCGACGACGGTGTCATGTGATCGTGATCCACTCTTCATTGTTTGAATTTCAAAGTTTGGCGGCATTAAGAAATGGACGGAGAACTTCAGCAAGAATTGGAAACACTTAAATCCAATGTGTGCCAAATTCGAGAAAAGTTTCTGAACAAATGGACAGGAGAAACATATAAGAAGCTCTCGAATGCCTCCAAACGGCAACAAGCGGATGGTGTTAAATGTGGACAAGGTAAACAATGGTGATGTTTTGAACGTTCTGTTAATTCTACGTGCTGTTAGATTACATTTGCTTGAATGCTTCATTTGTTCTTTGAAATTAAGAAAATATACAAGAACTTGAGGACAGGATTGGAACTTATCGCGGTGAACTGGCAAAGCTTGGTCAAGGTAAGGCCAGTGAACAAACTCTCAACCTTGAAAGTTCAAGGACAAAACAAGGTGGTTTAAACGCGATTTTAGCGACGATCTTACCGCAAAAAACTTTCACTCAACCTTAGGTTGGTGTTGTGACTTGTTGTGTCTTCTTAATTAATATGGTTGTAATACCCTTTTTAAGATTCCGTCTTTGATAACTTTACATTTTACGGTAACCACGTTGAGGTTACTGTAGCGGCAGATTTAGAATTTGTTAGCCATAAATTTGGTGACAGGACTTGAGCTTGCAAGCTGGAATACGGTAACCTGTAAATGTCGATGACGTTCTCAGTTTTTACCCTTCCTTAGACTAGGTTACATTAGACGGGCTTGTAATGAAAAATCGATAGTTAATAGTACTGAAGGATACATCAATTTGTTGATGTACAAGAAAATAGATAATGGGCATTTTTCCATCCAGAAATCTAAGGCCCATCATACACTTTGCAAGTTACCAAAACAATATTATTGCAACCTTGTTTTGGTAACTAAGTTCTCCACTTAATATATTCAATTTATATTTGGCATGGCTGGGTCTTCACTGTTTCACTGGATTAAGGTTAAAGGCCAAGCATTTCTTGAATTTACCCCTTCACCAGTAAACAAACATAATTCCAATCCTGCCAAATGAAGGATCAGACATGGTTAGATGCTAATCTGGCTTGGAAAGTTTTGAACATAGTTTACAAGCTGACCTGTTCATAACCCAATTGTTTTTGTACTCTGTCTAGTGTCTTTGTTCATGAATGTGATTTAGGAGGTGTTTATGTGGAGGCAAGCTAGCCCTCTTGGTAGAGCTAGCCTTAGTAAGAATTTCACCTTGCCTTTACATGCGAATTTTCTGGCCCTTCTAGAAGGGCTGGATCAAGCATGCTTACATTATAGGAGGGCCAGAACATCACCTCTGAGTGTCTTTACATTGAAAATTCCAGCCCTCCTTGGTGAGATATAAGGTAGTCAATAGTGAAATTTTGCTTAGGAGAGCTGGCCCTCTTCTTTTATAAGTGAAAACAAATTTTACAAGGGGTTTCAGAGGGAAATAAGATCTCGATGAAAAGGCTAGCCCTATCAGGAGGGCTAGCTTGCTTCCATATAAGCACCACCTTAGCAATTGTTCCTTGCATTTAAAGAATTACAGAACAAGTTAAGAGAATCATTAGTACATGTAGTATCAAAAGTAAAAGTTACCCAAAAGCTTTTGTTGACATTGATTTGGGGCATAGAATTGCAAAACCCACCATTTTATTGCAAAGGAACAGGGAAAAGGGGTTATTTATTCCATTCCATGCAATGACTGTTCAGGAGTACATCAGGCAGACAAAACTTCAGTTTAGGATGTGTTTAAAAGAACATCAAAAGACCGTTTTTTCTCAAAAAAAGAAAACCAACTGCATGATTGTTTGGGAAAATTTCAGAGTTATTACCAACAGCACTCAATACCATTGAAGACATTCTCTGCAAGCATGGTATATCAATAGTGCCCCTCCCCCACTGAATTGTAATGCTTGTGGTCTATTACTGGGATCCTATTGGCATCTAATTGTAAGAAAATGTCAGGATAAATGGGGACCTCATCCTCAGAACAGTCACCCCTGATTAAAACATTAAACCAGAGGGTCTAAATGTTTAGTCATAAGCTATAGCTTTGTTGGCCTGATCTGGTATCTATTTACTTCAAAAGCATTACCACCATTATAAATACCAAGCATGTGCTCAAGCTCTAGTGAACAGCCTTCATGCAGCTCAGTTGTCAGAGGGCTGCACTACTGTAGGTTTCCTGGGCTGCTGGGTTTGACTCCTGTTCAGAGGCCCAAGAGTTCCATTTTTTTTGGAACTGGTCCCAGCTGGGTCCTGACATATATGTTTTCTGCCATTTGAAAGTTTTTTTTCATTTGTTACTACCATTGTCACTTAATAAGTTGAAACTGCCCTTGTTTGGAGTGATTCAAAATATTCCTCTGTCAATAGTGTTATAATTTAACTGTCAATCAAGTGTAAATGTTACAATGTCCTTGTTTGGAGTAGTTGGCAAAAGTTACTCTGTTTTATATGGGGCAACTGGAATACACCATGAAGAATGTTTTGATAACTTTTTTTTACCCCTAAAAAAAATTCCAGTCAAGCAATGGAAACATTTGTACAACTTCTTCAGTTAATGATGTGCTTAAAAAATAATAAAGAGTTACTATTCACAATTAAAAACAACAAATTATTAGCTAAAGTTATTCTATTTTGCAGCAAGCACAGTCATATATGTGTAATATATTGTAGCCATGTTTAAATATGTATTACAGTACAACAGGTTCATGTACCAGTACATGTATTACTCCTTGTATTTTTATTTGTACAGTATATATCTATTATATTTCCTCAATTTAGCCCCTCTTCTAATAAGCCCCCAGCCATGAAACACTAAAAAAAAATAAGCCTTACCCTCTATTAACCCTTTATTTACCACGCCCTAAACCGGCCGCGACGCGCCTAGGCCGAATTTACCACGTCCCCCTAAACCGGCCGCAAAAATATCATAACTTTCGCTTCACCTACTCCTCCCTGTTTTAGTTTTTTTTGTCTTCTTTGCTGTTTTGAATAATTATAAGAGTATTGACCAATCACTTTTCAGCTTGTCTGCATAATTATGGCAAGCCATACCTGACAAAAGTGTATCGAGAAAATAATCGTATGTCGAGAAAATAATCGTAAGGCGAGAAAGTATAAATCGTATGTCGAGAAAATAATCGTAAGGCGAGATGTCCGACTGTATGTCTGGTCAGCGGTCGTTTGTAGTTAAACAAACATGGCGTCATCTTTACTTGGTCATGAGGGGCTGAGAGCCTTTCTCAAATCTGTTAACACAATGTTTAACCAGATTCAGCGTTCGTTGACGATCAGTGACCCTATCTCTACGGATCACTGTACAAACAAGCTTGAGAACTACATCTCAATTTTGGCAGCTATTTCTGCGACTGTAAATTACAACACGTCCCAGAGCCAACAACAGCAGACAGAAGGCTCCGCGCTTCATTAGGTGCACTGCTCAACAGTCTAATTTCTGGTGGGGAAAAAGAGCTGGAAAGGTTCCAGAAGTGGTGAAAATGTCCTCTGTCCAGGAAAGAAGGGAAGTCACTTTTGTCCTGCCTAGTACTGGAGGAAGATCAGCTTTTATTATAACTAAAGCTCCGATCGAATTATTGAGAGACACAGGAATGAACTGGAAAACAATTGCCGAGTTCCTTGGTGTGTCTGAACGAACCCTTCACTGAAGAAGAATCGAGTATGGCATCGAGTCCAACTTCACAGAGATATCTGACAGTGATTTGGATGACCAAATTAAAGAGATACTCTACCTGACCCCATACAGTAGTGAATGCTGCGTAAGAGAAAGTTTAAAAGGAAGGAATATTAATGTTCAGAGGTCCAGAGTGAGATAAAGTCTCAGCAGGGTTGATTAATTGGTTGTATATTTGTATTTCTTTAATGACAATTTAATATAAGTGGTCAAGGTATTACTTTTATCTTTGTGTTAGTATGACAATATCATCATGACTTTAATAATAACACAGAATTTCAATAAACTCATAATATATTTAAGATAACATGGCCTCTTGGACATATGAATTTTACATTCCCACCTTCAGAATACTTGTTTTGAGGGCAGCAAGTTTATTAGTTGTCTGAATTCTTCTATCTGTCCATTTAACTTGTGATAGACACTCCAACCTATTAGTAATACAATGTTGTGATACCAGAAACCTCCAAGAATAATACCCATGTCTTTTAAAATCCTTTCAATGATAAAACCCCACCCAAAAATAAGCCCATACAACTATGAACTACATTATATACATACAATTTTAATTAGGAAATATACCAATTTTGTCATGCAAAACTACTATCAAGTTAAATTACATCCACCCAAACGTTTTTTGAACAAATATGAGAACAGGGACATGCTTTCAGAAGTATGTAGTTGTACATTTTTAAACTATGCTGTGTATAGGAAATGTATTCTTATAAAAATTAAAGTATGGTAGTCATATAGTTAATTTTGGCCTTAGCTTTCTGATAGTAAGATAATAAACAACAATGTACAGGAACACAACACTAAATTAGTAAATGTAAACTCAGTTTCAGTAGGTCACATGTGAATAAAGTGTATTTCACACTTGGAATCAAACAAGATCAAATGACCATGCCTGCTCTTCTCTCATCACATTGGTGAACTCCTCTGCCAGCTCCATATAAGACTCACATGTGGTCAAAAACATGTACTTGACATGCTACAGTTCCTAAATTTACTCATGGTTGACAAAAATGTCAACAATGTCAAGTGTCCTCATAAAATGGTTAATGCCATGATTTCCATTATCAGCAAGGAGGTTAACATGGCTTTCTAAATGCCTCACCTGGCCTTCTGTAATCTTCACCTCTGAATCAGGTACAATGACATTATTATCAATGACAACATTGGGTACTGGGCCATTATAGTCAATTCCATATTCATCAAAGCTAATCAGAGGTGAATCATCTGGAATATTTATCATATTTGTTTCCCATAATGTTAATGGTTGGCTGTCCTCAAACAATGGTGATTCCACTGACATTTGAATTCTTGCAAAGAGGCATTTATATGTGGAAGATAAACAAAATGAAGAGCAAATAAATGCACTTCATTTTGGGAATCAAGCAACATTCTATCTTGGAGGAACTCAAAGACATCTCTATAAAGGGCAGACAATACTCTGTTGACTTCTGCCCACAATTTCTCTATAGGCTGGCTGTGAACGCTTCTTCCAGCAATAAAACTTCCTCTATTTGCACCTCTGCTGGCAATCATAATAAATCTTGCTACCTCCACGTTTTCCACCCCATGATCATCTAGTACTCTGGAAGGTAAACCAAATTCCTGAACTCCACTTTCAAACAAATCCAGAACAGTTGCAGCTCCGTTGTTGGTACAGCATGTAAGATAAATAGCTGTTCGGCTAAAGCCATCTATACAGCCATGTATGACAAACCTCCACATCAGCTTGTGGTTGGAGTCAATGTGCCACAAGTAATTAGGACAAGGGACATTATAGACTTGGTGACAGATTGCATACCTTTTTTGCATTCTTCTATCAATTGCATCAACCCTGCTGAGACTTTCTCTCACTCTGGACCTCTGAACATTAATATTCCTTCCTTTTAAACTTTCTCTTACGCAGCATTCACTACTGTATGGGGTCAGGTAGAGTATCTCTTTAATTTGGTCATCCAAATCACTGTCAGATATCTCTGTGAAGTTGGACTCGATGCCATACTCGATTCTTCTTCAGTGAAGGGTTCGTTCAGACACACCAAGGAACTCGGCAATTGTTTTCCAGTTCATTCCTGTGTCTCTCAATAATTCGATCGGAGCTTTAGTTATAATAAAAGCTGATCTTCCTCCAGTACTAGGCAGGACAAAAGTGACTTCCCTTCTTTCCTGGACAGAGGACATTTTCACCACTTCTGGAACCTTTCCAGCTCTTTTTCCCCACCAGAAATTAGACTGTTGAGCAGTGCACCTAATGAAGCGCGGAGCCTTCTGTCTGCTGTTGTTGGCTCTGGGACGTGTTGTAATTTACAGTCGCAGAAATAGCTGCCAAAATTGAGATGTAGTTCTCAAGCTTGTTTGTACAGTGATCCGTAGAAATAGGGTCACTGATCGTCAACGAACGCTGAATCTGGTTAAACATTGTGTTAACAGATTTGAGAAAGGCTCTCAGCCCCTCATGACCAAGTAAAGATGACGCCATGTTTGTTTAACTACAAACGACCGCTGACCAGACATACAGTCGGACATCTCGCCTTACGATTATTTTCTCGACCTACGATTATTTTCTCGACATACGATTATTTTCTCGATACACTTTTGTCAGGTATGGCTTGCCATACATAATTACGTATATTTTCAAAGCTACTGTGAGGGTTTTCCTTCGCGTGAATAATTTCACGCCCCATGTCCGCCATGGCCGCACGGGAAGTCATCGAACAACAACAGTTACACCATGTTTTTGGTGAATCTGATGAAGAAGAAGACTTCTTCGGATTTGAAAATCCAGGGGATATCTCTGATATAGATTTTGAAGGCCTTACTTCTGAGTCAGATGATGAAGAAAGCGACGAAAGTGATGGTGAAAGATCAGACACGTCTCAACCTTGGAGTTCATCTTTGAGCAACGTCAGAGTTGAAGCGTTTGTTTCTCCCACGGGACCTACTTTCCAGCCGCCAGAAAATCCGTCTGCCCTATCCTTATTTCAGAAATTGTTTGGAGACGAGATTATCGGTAGGATAGTTCAAGAGACAAACCGCTACGCTCATCAAAAGTTGACAAACAACGCGAGAATCTTGCTCGTTGGATTGACGACACCACACGTGCGGAAATCAGACCATACCTTGGTGTTGTGATCATGATGGCCATCAACTATCTCCCGCGAGTAGCCCTTTATTGGTCTTCTGACGTGTTTCTCGGTAGCGAAGGCATAAAGAAGATCATGACGAGGAATCGCTTCTTTGAAATTAGCAAATATTTGCATTTCAATGACAGCGCAAGCGAGCCAAAACGTGGTGAAGATAGTTATGATCGTCTGTACAAGATCCGACCGGTTCTTGACTACTTGAAGACAAAGTTCCAAGAGTCGTTCAGTCCTGGAAAGAAGTTGTCAGTCGATGAGGCTAAGGTTGGTTACAAGGGACGGCTATCTTTCAAACAGTATATGCCCGCAAAACCAACTAAATACGGCATCAAAGTTTGGAAGGCTGCTGATTCGGCTAACGGATGTGCCTTGAATTATGTGGTGTATTTGGGGAAGGACAACACTCTATGGAGAATGGTTTGGGTTACTATGTCGTGATGAGTATGACCGAACCCTACTGGAACAAATTCCATCATGTGTTTTTTGATAATTTCTTCAATTCACCAAAATTATTGGTCGATTTGATGAACAAAAACGCATACGCATGTGGGACGGTCAAACCAAAGCGCAAAAGACTCCTACCACTTCCATCAAGTAAACTGAAGCCAGGAGAAAAGGTTGTTCTTCAGAAAGGCTTGACCAATCTGGTTTTATACCCAGTGGCGTGATAAACGAGGTATCAGAGTGCTTTCAACCAACGCCTGTCCGAAGGAATCTGATGTTCCCGTTCAGCGTCGGCAAAGGAACACCCCTGAGCCAGAAGTTGTAAATAAACCTCAAGTAATTGTAACCTAAAACAATAATGTGGGCGGTGTTGATCTTTCTGATCAACTCCGTTCATATTATTCACTTGCACGTACTTCGCACAAGTGGTACAAGTATATATTTTATTTTTTGTTGGATCTTGCCATTGGTAATGCGTATATTTTGGAAAAGGAACTTCGAAGACGAAACCCGAGATCATCACTGGATTTTCGGGTTGAATTGGCGAAAGATTTGATCGGTAGATTTTGTAGTCGTTCTTCTGTTGTTAAGCGGACTTTACAAGCAGCTGCTTGCGCAACCGTCGCTTCAGAGAATACAAACAAACACTTTACCGTGAAAAATTGAAGGAAGGAAGAAGCAGTGCGTGTATTGTAAGAAGGTTGAAAGACGAACTCCGAAGGAACGATGGCCGGAGACCAGTTACAAGTGCGCGCAATGTGACTTGGCATTTTGTAAAGATCCTTGCTTTTTTTTTGCATCATAGTTAACAGAACTGTAGATATATTTTTGTAAATAATTTTGAAATAGTATTTAATTGATTATTTGAGTCTTTTATGGTGTAAAATGTTCAAAACTTATGGCTTGATTCTGACTGGGTATTCACAATGGCGCTAAATTCAAACACACTGTTGTCAATGTATCATAAAAAATGTACTTATTCTGTCAAAAGCGTCAATCTAAATGTAAAAATTTATTTTTTGGTTATCACTGACACTTCTTGTGTAATTTTTGTGTTGAAACACCCCTCCAGTTTCTACTGAGCACGTATATTTTGTTTTGCACTCTGCCGAGATTGAAAATCCTGAAATACAGCTGGTAAATTGGGCCTGGGTACTGCCAGAAAGCCTGGTAAAGAAAGGGTTAAGCCCCCCACTATATTATTGTGGATGATATAATGTTGCATTTCTCTTATGGCTTTTGGTTGTTCAGTTTCTAAAATTATTTACATTAGTTAATACATGCACATATACTTAACTTTGATATTTTCCCTGTGCCACACACTGATAAAGCTAAATAAAGATGCACTTATGAATTTTTAAGAGAAAAATTTCATGAAATTTTCTCTTCATGTTTCTCTGAGGTGATTCTGTAATATAATAAATTTTTAAAGAATGTGAAAATTTATTAAGCCCCCAGCCTCTATTTAGCCCCCCTTCTTCTAATAAGTGCCCAGTCCAGAACCACTGAAAAAAAATAAGCCTCCATAGGGCTGAATAGAGGAAATACGGTATGTTAATGTAAGTTAATATAGTCTTTTTATTATAGATATTATTGAGGCCATAAATTTAGTTTTCTAAATATGGAGATATGTAGCAATTTTTCAGAGCTAATTTTCTTCATATTCCTTCATTTTCTTTAGACTTTATTCTTAATTTTTTACAGTAAGTTGTACTAACTGTAAGTGGTTTAACCCGATCCCCTTATTCTGGAGACTGAACAATGACTCTTTATATGATCAATACTTGTAATGCCTAATAGCCAAGGGAATTTAGAGCATGTACTTATGAGGTGTACAGTATCTACTGGAGTGCCAGTATTATATTAGTTGTGGATTGGCCTGATTGCTCCATTGGATTTGCTTACTCTCATTATTGAAATGTTATTGGTGCTACCACCTGTATTGGTGGCTTTGGGGCACCATAGGAGCCTTATATCAAAATTTTTGACTGCTGTTAAACTTCTGAAATGTAATTTATGATTTTTTATATATAACATATTTTCCTTGACTACATAGATCAGTCTCAACAAGAAAAGGAGTTATCACTCCTTGAAACCGAACTAAGCATGTTGAGTCTGAAATCTGAACAGTTGTCTAAGAAGAAGGTTTTACGAGTGAAACAGCTTGATGATGCAAAGAAATACAACATGGAACAAGAGCAAGGTAATAATAGTTGATGGTACAGTGGTACATTAATTATACCATTATTCAGGCCATCCCAGGAAGAAAATACAAGGTTTCCAACAAATTTTACTCCACAAGCCATCTAGGCATCCAGTGTCATGTGACACTACGAATTTTCATAATTCTAAATGAGATATGGGTTTTTGATAGGTTGCCAAAAGTAACAAAGCACAAAATTTGAAAACTAAATTTACAGTATGACTGCCTAAAGTTTTGTTGATTAGTATTTCCCTCTTGAAAGTTTACACTACACCAAATAAACTCTGTTTTAAGACTTTAATGCCCAGTGTCTGATATTTTGGATAACCAAATGTTAAAGAGCAAAAGAATGAACAGAGCAAAAACAAGGAATGAGCAAAGAACAAAAGGAAAAAAAGATAAGCATTAAAGGGTTAACAATTAAACTAAATTGTTTGGAATGTAGAAGCTTGGAAAAGTTCATCGATGAACATTGGATGTTCAGCAAGCTTAAACCACAGAAAAATGATTTCTGAAACCCACACCCACATATATATCAAACTTACACCTGAGTTTTGAGGTTGAACATAACGATTCGTGATTCACGAATCAAATTACGAGAATCACGAATTGGAATTTTCCGATGTGGCTGGCGCACTGTAATACAGTGTAGCTGTGATTCTTTGGTATATTTGGGCCACGTTTACACTAGACCAAATTTCTCCGGATTCGTAGACAATCCGGATACTTTATTCGGATTCAAAGTAACCGTTTACACTGAAGTAACGAATCCGATATAGAAAGTCGTCAGATTGCTCACGAATCCGGATTAATACAAATCCGGAAGCCGCAGTAGCCAGTGGCAAGACAATTTTTTGTTAGAGGTTGTAATAAACAAAGAATGGAAAGAAATTTTTTGGTTGTCCGAGATTACTTTCAATAAAATTTATGACGACTTATGTCCATGCTTAGACAAGAAAGTGCCGTTTGCTTTAAGGCAAGCATGCAATTAATCCAGATATTTTTTCCTGTGTAAACTGTGAACGAATCCGAATACAATTTTTTGTGAATCCGAACACTTCTTGGATCCGAAGACTTTCGCTGTAGTGTAAACGTAGCCTTGGTTAGTGGTGACATTTTTTGTCAAATTTGCCTGGTTATGCGAACTTTTTCGTGCTATTGTTCAGGCTAATAAACATGCTGAAGAAAACCAGTGTAAATGCCCCTGCCTGTAAAGAAGTTGCAGTATGATTCAAAGTTGATTTGAATTCGATGGGTGGAAAAAGGTTTTCCCAGTTGTAATATCTCATGCAATTGCAGATTTATAATGCGAGATTTACCGGCAGATGACGAGATCGAAGATGAGAATCGTCCTTTTAGACGACGCGATATTTCTGTATATTTTTTGTAAGTGAGGGATAACTTTAATGTAACATTGGATCTTTACATAAATTCAAAAAATTGTGTTATTGTTGTTATCAACATGGAAATATAATTTCCGTAACTGACCTTTACATTTCCTGAAAAATCACGAACCATTTTTCAATATTAAATTAATTCGAACCCTGCAGTTACCATCTGAGTCACTGTATGGTTAGAGCCAATCATCAGAAAGTTGTAAGTTGAATCTCTGTCTGAGTCTCGTAATTTTTTTTTTCTTCTGAGTTTAGAGCTTGACAAATGTCTAACATAGCTTGTGATATGAAATAAGATATGGTTTTATGATAGGTTACCAAAAGTAACAAAGCACAAAATTTGAAAACTACATTTACAGACAATTTGATTGCCTAAAGTTTTGTTAATTAGTACTGGTATTTCTCCTTTGAAAGTTTATACCAAATAAACTCTATTTTAACACTTTAATGCCCAAAACAGCATGCAGTGATATCAAGAACTGCAAAGAACCACAGAAAAGTACTGCATTGTTCACATTATAGACCACTTCATATTGCATTTATTCCTCTGTTGGAGGAAAAATACTTAGGTGAACTTCCATAAATTATTGAATCTGTTGAATGTCAGAACTTTGAACTTGTCTTTTCAATAGGTTGTTTTGCACAAAATCAAATGGTTGATTGCATTGTAATAATAAATTAGTGTGTAATATTCATCTGTAATGTATGTTAAGAAATGGTTGAATCATAATCATTATCATAATAACCATGACTTAGTAATAGGAATCATTTGAATTTTCACTTTCACTGTCTTCTGATGTTGTTGGAGAGCTAGTGTTGAATTCTTCATAGTGAGTTGTAAGCTCCATGCAGCTTGAAGGGAGCATGATGTGGTTTCAGCTGCTCTAAGCTTGTACTGTAGTTTATTGGTTAAAACTACCCATCCCCTCTGTGATTCAAAAAGGTCATCCTACTTTACCTAAGGTCAACAAAAGGGAATTTTGGCCATGCCAAGGCCTTTTCTTTAAGTCACAACAATGATACATACCCTCAAAAGTGTACTAAACCCCTGATGGCATTTACAGTAAACTCCTAACTTTCTGATTGACCAAGATCCTCTGACTATTATGATGAACAGACTCATAACACTCAGATGGTCAGTTAAGGTGGCTTCATATGGTAATTTTTAACAGGGGATTAATGACTAATATATATATATATATATATAGTACAATACAATCCGTTTCTATATTGACTTTATGTATAGTGCCCAATATCTTGTAAGATAGAGCAGATAAATGAAATGAATAAGCTTAAAATTCTTGGTTGTTACTCAGAGTTTCACGTCTCTTTGGATGATCATTAGACAACTGTCCAGATCCTGATTTACTCATTCTCTTATACAGTCTCGTACGTCATCAGGTAAAAATAGTCTGGTGATCTCATTGCCGTGCGTCAACGTCTTAGATTTTCTATCAAAAAATACGGAAAGATAAACACGGGATTTTATAGAGACGACGGTTTGATTTTACTGAAAAACGTCACAGCCAGACTAGCAGAGAAAGCTAAGAAAGATTTAATCAAACCCTTCGACGAATTTGAGCTCAAGATTACAGCCACAGCCAACCAAAAAATTGTTAACTTCCTCGACATCACCCTGAACCTACAAAATGGCAAATTCCAACCCTACAAGAAACCAAATGATGACATGCTATACAAAAAACAAACAGTCCAACCACCCGCCAGCCATTATCAAACAGATCCCGAAATCCGTAAGCCGTAAAGTCTCCAAGTTATCATCCGACCACGCTACCTTCACTAACGCTGCATCTACGTACGACGCACTTAAGAACAGCGGCTTTAACTCCAACATCGAATATCTCCCCGACGAAGATCCCAAATTAAGAGCATCCCAACGAGGAAAAAGATCACGAAATATAATATAGTTCAACCCACCATGCAGCCGAAATGTAAAAACCAACTTGGGACGTAAATTTCTCGCCTTAATGGATAAACACTTTCCCACAGCAAACAAATTACAAAAAACCTTCAACAAGAACACACTGAAGGTTAGCTACAGTTGCATGGGAAGCATGAAGAACATTGTAAACAAACATAACGTTCGCATACTAAATGGAGATAAAATGAACAACAACGAAAGCTATTGCAATTGCCGAAAAAAAGAATCCTGCCCACTACCTGGAAATTGCATGACCTCTAACATAATCTACAAAGCCGAAATTTTGCAAGCTGACAGCATGGAAAAGAAATTCTACATAGGTATGACAGCCCACCCATTCAAACATCGCTACAACAACCATACGAAATCATTCCGCGACCATAAATACTCGAACAAGACCGTTTTATCAATTTACGTGTGGGGATTAAAGGACGAAGGAAAGGACTTTACAGTTAACTGGTCTATTTGAAAACGCGCAAAAGGATATGAAAGTGGAGCAAAGCTATGTAATCTTTGTCTCGAAGAGAAGTTGTTTATTATGAAAGCCGACAAAAAGAACCTACAAAATAAACGAACCGAAATATTCTCAACATGCCGACACAGGAATAAATTCCTCATTAACAAAATTAACACACCCCATTGACGCACGGCAATGAGATCACCGGACTTTTTTTTACCTGATGACGTACGAGACTGTATAAAAGAATGAGTAAATCAGGATCTGGACAGTTGTCTGATGATCGTCCAAAGAGACGTGAAACTCTGAGTAACAACCAAGAATTTTAAGCGTATTCATTTCATTTATATTCTCTATCTTACAAGATATTGAGCACTCTACATAAAGTCAATATAGAAGCTGATTGTATTGTATATATATATAGGTTGACATGGATGGGTAACTTTTAATCTTGTTGACTTGTTATCGTATGACATTAAATTTTCAATATTGTTCATTACACAGAATTTTGGTTGAAAAATTGTCTCAAAAGCTTTTCCTAATATTTTGCTGTTATTTTTCAGTGAAATATTTATCCTAATACCAATTTTTAGCGAAATTCACGAAAGAAAACCAAGGATAATGGGCTTTTGTAATCATGAAAATATTCTGAAGTTCTAATGTTGTACCCATATGAAAAAAAAATGCCAAAAAGTGCTCTGCCAATTGAAGCAGTTGATTGAATTTTAAAAAGATATAATCTGATATCTAATTATATTTATAACATTTCATCTATGGTTAGATATACTTACTGTAGTACAGAATTTAAAATTGTTTTAAAAAATTAAAATGCTCTTAAATGAAGACCATACTAACTACAGCGTGTAGAAATAGAAACTGTTGGGCACCCCCAGAAGGTTCATTCTATGCAGATCTCATGTTTCTTTTTAATTGGTTTGTAGGTGTTAAAAAAGCAAGAGAAAAAACAGTGTTGAGAATGAACCAGTTCACAAAGGGTATAAAGTTTTTCCAGGAAAATCTTGGCTTTACCTTCAAGAAAGTTGATGGTACTGTTTGATGCCTGTGACAATTTATTATGACTTTATATTAATGCTAAGATATAATACTTAGTCTTGTAATGCATGAACCCATACTAATTGTGGTTGTTAAACAGAACATGAAATAATTAAGGCTTATTATAGGTTTCTGCTATATAAACTACCAAAATAGCATCTTGATGTCCCGTATGATAGGAATGTTAACCACATTCTTACTGTTCTGTTGTTGAAATCTAATTTGGATTAATGTACATATGTATTTGTATAACCCGAGACACACCTGTCTGCCACTTTGCCAGAAAATATTTCTGAATCTTTGAGACAAATATGGCACAAATTTAAGTTGACCGTAAAATTTCGGGAATAGTAAGCCTTCTACCTTCTTCCCCCCCACTCCTCCCTTCGGGATCAAGTACGAGCATGGTTAAGTCCTCGTTGAATGGGCAAAGTATCAGATAAATTTTCATTATTTTAGATGATCACCTACAATTTGTTTTCAAGTACATTGATCCCAAAGATCGCGAAGCACCGTTCACGTTCACTGTAAAAATAGATGATAGTGGAATATATCACAGTAAGTATTGCATTCCATATTACACCCAAGGAAATCCCTGGGTTTTCTTATTTCTTGTTGCCAAAATTTAGGTAGAGTAAGTCAAGGGTTTTTTTCCACACACTTTTCATTTTTTTTTCCCAAAAATGAACGTTAATTACGGTCCTGAGTACAGATAAACCCGAACAATATTTTACGGACAAAAAATTATGTACTATAGAGAAACATAAATCAAAATTGGTTTAAAACAATGCGACTGACACAAAAAACGTTTTTTTGTTTGAATGGTTGCAATTTTTCTGCTAACTTTGAACACGCTCACGTATTGGGCTATCATGCGTTAATGATCACCCCGAAATGGAACGTGGAGTTAAATCTCGTACCCAGGCACTACTACAAGCATTTACCGTGGGTGGCCAAAAACCAGGTAGGTTCGGGAAACCTGGAAACCCAGATTGTTTTTTATTTTATTTTATACAATGTATCTAAACATCAAGATGAATTTTATCTATACTATAGTTGTTTTGACGAGGATCGGTAACGATCAATATATAGAATTTATCCCAGCCTGCAATTTTTAATAATATCGTGCATTAGGGCCTTATCATCCTGATGAATTCAAGGTATGAATCTCAAAACGCCATTGTTTTTCAGAGGTGCCTAATGCAGGCGAAATCACCGGCTAGTCGCTCCTGAGGCACTAGCCATTGATATTTAATAAAACAACGATAAAATTATATCTTTGTTTATTTTCCTTAGTGTAATTAAATGAAGAATCGAAGATTCTGAACTTGTCTAGATTATCTTTTACAAACAAATAATGAACGGTGAATAATATGCAACATTTTGAGCTGAAAACACTCCTGTATGCTTATTCAAAGACAGAAATAAAGTAGATCTGATTTTCTGTGAACTGAGAAACAAAGGTATAAATAAATATACAATAAATAAGCTAGGATGATGATTACACTCTGCAATTTCACAATAGAATCTACGAAATTCAACGGTCATGTACATTAGATTCAAGTTCTCAACAAAGTTTACTGAAAAGGAAGACAAAAAATTACCATTAGCAACATCGGGTTTTTTTTTTTCATTCCTGCACGTCCCAAAATGCCCCAGATTTATATTCATTGGCGGAATTTTAAAAAAAATTTCCGATGTGGCATAGCATGGTTCTCACGCAGCTCGTGCTGTGCGGGATGATCATTCAGCAGAAACCAACCAGAAAACAGTTAGCATTTCCGATTAAAAGCAAATTCTAACTGTTTTCGTTTAACTTGGGACTAAATGGCACAGGCCTCATCGTGATATTTTGTCATGTCGAAAAGATTTGCTGTCTCCTCTGAAAAAAATTGGTGCCTGTGCCATGTAATTTGGCTGTTCAGTTTAAGACGGACGATGGATGTAAACACAACCTTTCCAAAATATTAAAAACTCTATTAGAGTGACTGAATAGGAATAAATCAGGAAATGTAATTGTTTAGCAACACGAAACGAAATGAAATTAAGGGATGCATAAACCGACTGGCGCCTAAACACGATGCCAGTGTCCCTTCCGCATGATACCTTCGGTTCACCGACGTCAGACGGGTGCTAACTTGGCTGTGACAGTATAACTCATCTGCCTACTGGCGTTAGAAACACGAATGATAGCAAATCCAGTTTGTATACAATGTCCTATATATCCTACTATTGGTAATATTAATTTTAAGCCCTAATTTTTTCGTTGTCGTCACATCATCGAAGCACCGTAATGGCGATCTGCCGTAATTTAGCCTATTTAGTGATTAACCACATTTTCAGAACGTTAGGATGGTCCAGTGCCGACATAGCTACCAGATTTATTGGCTATTTGCACCCTCCAATCCTCTTTATCATTACGTAATCTCATTCGTTAATTCTTTCATTTATTGCAGTTAAAGATTGTTCTCCGATGATTGAGAATCTAAGTGTTCTCACAGACGAGCTCAATAAAACAAACGATTTCTCAAAATTTGTTATCAGTGTTCGCCAAGGATTCAAAGAACTTAGAGTGAATGCGTGAGGGATGATTAATATTCACCGTCAGACCTGAATTAAGTGGACCCTCAAGGAATTGTTCCTTGTACATTTAGTGATGGTGGCCGCTTAATCAAAGTTCTTGGTTATTAAACCAGACATCTTGGTTATTAGACACAAACTCAAACAAAATCTACCACAACAAATGTAGAGTTTACAACGCTGCAAGACATTGAAAAAGCAAGAAAGGCTGCAGCTATTAGTCTTTTCTTAACTCTTTAAAGTGGCTTAAATATGATTTAGCGAGATATGTTAACCATCCGGTGACCTAGAAAATGTCTGTTTAATACAGGCATTTACATTCTTTCTGTTCGCATCAGTTTAGATGCCTGTATCCACTTAATGGCGCTACTCCTTAAGTAGAGGTTTTATTACAACTTATTTGGAATACCAGTTGGGACTTTGGGAACTGCATGTCTACCTAATACTGGATGTCAGCTTAACAAAAGTCTGCTTAATATACGTTTGACTGTACTACCTTTAGGACAAATACATTTTTAATTGGGATTCTTGGTCAGGGCACGTCAGTTTTGCACAAATGTTGCCACAACCTCTTAATAGTTTGTTGGAAGTCTTTTCTTACATTAGTTACAGATGTTGTCAATTGGACCATTTACATGAGAAAAATAAGAGAAAACCTGGCTTGTCCGTACAAGAAGAAAGCAGGTTCTTGTCTTGGACGCGGGTTACGAGAGAGATGTAAGTGTTATGAAAGGTGCACTGAATTGTTGCCTTTCGCTACCCGGCTGGATAGTTTCTTTTCTCTCATATACGACTAATTTTCCAAAGTTTGTGGCGTCGTCCTTAAAACTCTAAGGGGACATGAAAAAATAAAAGAAAACTGGCAGTTTACCAGTAAAATTGATTATTGGGGTCAGTTTGACAAAATATAGATATCAAACAACAAATCAACTTTCTGTGGCTGAGGTATGAAATTCGTTGTGGTCATGAGGGAACGTATTCACCACATTTTGCTAGATAATACGCTGTTTCATGATTTCCCAGGTGGTTGTACGAAAACGATTTTTTTAGCTTATATTATTTTGTGCTATAACACCGACTCAAAGCTGAAAATTAAGTATCTGGTTTTTTGGCCGAATAGGTACGGGTGACAAAATCTCCTTTCCAATGCACCTCTCTTTACCGTTCTTCCAAGAAAGCTTGAAATGTAACGTTTAGCATTCGAATTGTTTAATTATTATATACTGTAACTATTTTATGATACTGGATTCCTGAATTGTTTGACTCTATACAGTACTTTTTTATCTTCACCTATACTTGTAATTGTCTGACGTTTTCATGTTGAGTATTTTAATATACAGTGATTATAGTTACACACGAATATCGTTTTACATGTACAATATTGTGTGCTCACTTAAAATAGGCTTGTATAGCTTTTGTAGCGTCAGGTCAAACATTTGAATAATTACTACAGCTTTCTTGTGTTCTTTCAATCTAGTTCCAAACTTAGGTTCAGTTTCGCCCATCTAACTCTTATTACAGTTGGTACAGGGAATAGAACAAACTAATCCTCGAACTTGATCTATAGAAATTTCTAAAACAGGCACAAAAATCTGCATTAGCTGAACATTGCATAAAAAGTGGGAACGAGATCTCCTGGGATTCAACTGTTATTCTTCGGGAATCGTAAGAATAATAATTGGCACAATCGTTGCGATGATGGAAGTTTGCGTCCTCAAGAACATTTGCATTTGACTTTTAAAGACAAAAGACCGAATTGATTAATTTTAGTTTAAATTGCATGCATTTAAATTTCTCTATCACATTTACCCTGATGAAGGCTGGAGTATAGCTGAAACGACGAGGAAAAAACCTTTATTTAAAAAAAATCGATTTTAACCAGAGTTACGGAATTTATTTTTGAATTGATAACAACCTGGTTACATGAACACTTTTCACAATTTTAATTTAGTCCGACTAATTGATTAGATTCGGCTGATTCGGTCGCACTTAATACATTTGGTGCGGCGTGGATTTAGACGGCGAACTTTTCATGCGCCGTACCTAATGCATAAATTATTAAAATATATTTTCTATCCCAAAATGCAGCATTCTCATTGAAAAAACCTACGTATTAGGCCAAAATTTGGTCAGCTTTCACATCCAAGACAATACAAGCATGTAGCAAGTCTCTGTTCTGGTGATATTTATTCGTCGTTGATTTTATCTCGCACTGACACCCCTCTGATGTGCCCAATAATGTGTTGGAATTCCCCCCGTGAAATTCGTAAGGTCTTCTTGAACCTTGAATCGCTGTTAGTATTCCACACGACTTGCCACCAACCAGTACTGCAAAAAAATCGTCGACATTACCGATTTCTTTGTTTCGCCGCACAGTCGTACATGATTGAACTAACACCAGCAACGAAAGAAACACATTTAACGATATTCTTCTCCTAGCGGTCAGTAAAGATATCATGCTTAGTTAAGAGAAGCATTCTCCTACTGCTGCTCTCGAAAATCTTCACAATATAAAGCGTCTTCATGCAACACTTGCTCGATAACTTCGGCCTTATATCTATTTCTCAGTGCGGGATTGGCGCGAGACATTGCTAAAACAACCGGTCGTTATGTTCGAACAACAAGACGGCATTTGGCACGACTCATTTGGTTCGCCGTATAAATCAGCAGCCGTGCTAAATAGATTGGAGTCGACCTAAATGATTATTAGGTTTGGCACATGAAAAGTATGGCGTCTAAAATTGACCTTAGTGATTATGAAGGCAGCAGAGGACCAAATAAGGAACTTTTAGCAGAGACAGAAGTAGCTGAAACGTCGCTAGAGTTCCCGGTATTAAACATCCTGAACCTACGCCCAAACAAAAGCGCTTAGATACAGAGGAAGACTTGAATAATCAGCCGCACATGTTTTCTCCACGCCATAACCATTTGGTGCTTATGCTTAGAAACAATCAGTTAAAGTTTTGAGGAGGTTAGTCTTTTTGTTTGAGTGTAGAGCAATAAGGTTATTAGCTGACTCTTGACTTAACCCAAACGGATAGTGATGATCCACAAGACTGGGTAAATTTGAATGTGCAATGAGAATAAGGGGAACAAATTTTGTTAAAACATCGCAAGATCATCAGCAGAATGGTCCAAAAGAAGGAAACTAAGGAAATTACACCCAGAAATCTTAAGCGAAAAGTACCGACAAAGGTTGGTTCCATATTCAAAAGGTTCTACAACAATGGAAAATAAATTGAAGAATTTTGTTCCTAGCAGTGGATCTGGCCATGGATTCCTGGCGACGAACAGGAGTGTCCACCTTTGATGGCAACAAAGAGCGGAGGCCAAAAATATTTTGTTTAATTCAAGAATATTTACAACATAAATACAACTCTAAGATTGCATATGGCACGGTTTTACATCTATGTACCGCTTGCAACAAGCGGAAGCTTTTGTCAAAAAGGTGCAATAGTGTGGAGAGAGAAACATGTCGCCTTGCAAGAAAGGGGTTCAATTTAGAATTCAATCCTTCCTGGGAATAATTTTTACAGTTCCAGTAACACTCAATGGAATGTTTCTTAAGCTGCCCCATGTTAGCAATGTCCCAATAAATAATTGTAATTTCCTAACATCAACTAGTTTTCACAAATGTACTTCTGATCTAAGATTCAGAATGGAATTTTTGCGCATGTAAACGCCGTATCCAGGAGCAGGATACTAAAAGTTCGAGGATACTAAAAGTTCAAAAGATCCATCTGTTCCAGTTAGGCTTGTTTATGTTTTAATATAAAGGTTCATTACTCCCTAAAAGTTTCGACAACATGTTTAATACAAATAACAATATTCATTCATGTAGTACGAGATCAAGTAATTATTTTCGTCTGCCTTCGTGTAGAACAAATGTCGGAGAATTCTCAGTTTAGTTTCAAAATCCAAAATTCTTCAGATCACTACCTCGAAGTCTTATTAATTCTGGCTCAATTTTTACTTTCAACAAGAAACTAAAGTCGTATCTATCTTATCATAGTTAACTTATTTAATGTTTGATGCACGTTCCTTTACTGCATAAAGATCTTCGTCATTCCTGAGACTTTGAAGCACGTTTCTTGTTAATTTGGCCATTCTTTGCCCGCTGACAGGGGACATTTTTTCTTTCTGCACCGTTTTCGAATGATTGTCAGTGTGTGAGAACAATCTTTCACCAAGATTTAAGCCAAAAAAGAAATTAAAGTTGTTCATTTGAGTTTGACAACCAAGTATCCTTCCTCGTATGTCTAGTTGGAGTTTGGTATCCTCAAGACAGATATGCCATTCCTCGAGAAGAGCTGTATAATTATCCAGGATGCGCTTCAAACATGTCGCCCGGACGGTCCATCTGGTTTAGCAAAGTATTGTGATTCCTCTTTCATCAGCCTCTTCATTTTCAAGATTGGATTTGATTTCGCCCAGGAGGTTTTCGCCCTGTGGAGAATACTTTATTAAAGTCACAGTCTCTTTTGCCGTGCCCATTGTATCGGCTAGTATTTTTCAGTTTTTTGTCGTATCTGTAATGCTAACACTGACAGAATGTCCACGACAGTGGGTAACATGGGCTTTGGGTTGAATATCTTGGATTTGTTTGGCAACACCTGACTTACAGCCGAGCATGTAACTAGCTCCATCATTGCACTGCCCTCTGCAATTAGACCATGTCCTTTGATCTCAATTTCAGCAGCTGTACAAAATTAAACTCATTTTCAACGTGGCCTTGTAGGGGCTGTCCTTGTCGACTGAGGTACTGCAAACATTACAATTAAACACTTTTTGGTTACACTGCATAGTCTTTTGCATCAGTGCTAGACATTTCCAACACATTCCCGCAAGTTCTTGGAGTAACGAAATTGTAATCCATGACCGTCTGGTGGCATTCTGAACCTTGGTGCTCTTGAAATCTTTCTACGGCTTTCTTCCAATTTGAAAATCCTTTAGTTATGAAGACGCGTTCTTTATTTCTGGCGCTGAAAATGTTTTTTTGGAAGAAAGCCGTAGAAAGATTGCAAAACACAAAAAACACAAAGCAAAACACCGAATCTTTCTTTTCATCATAGTGCAGCCAGGGAAAAGCTTTAAAGCATTGCAACCGACACGATCTGAAATGCAGGCCAAATTTTTTCTCAGAAAATTTGAAATTTGCAGGTCTACATTGTGACGATATTGGCGTTTCATCAACTGAACTGCTTGAAGTGCAGGGAGGTAGTTCTCCTGATTGGACATCCAGGTGTAGCGACTGAGTTATTAACTGCCCAGGTTTTTGACTTTGTGCGGGATTTCTAAACAAAACATCCGATGCTGACGTTTATTTGTGACTGAAATGTGGGACTGCAGCGACTGCTTGTTGGCGTTATCGTTAACTCCGGCTGAGAAGTGGTTGATATCGACTGTATATGAAGCATTGGAGAAGTAATTTAAATTAAAATAATAGATTTATTCATAAATTGAGGAAAGGTTTTGAACTTACCTGTTGCGTATGTTGGTCGCTTATCAGATTTCACAAAATAGTCATTTACTTTTGCCGGAGTCTTTCGTTTTAAATTATGTTTCGATTATGTATTTTCCATGTTTCCAAAAGCCATATGCGCTTCTTCATTTGTAGTCACAGCGGGGTCTAATGAGCCAGGATGCGAAGAACTGTATTTTAATCTGCGTTTCAAATATTTTGTGGCGTAAGCAGTCCTCCATAATGTCAATTTGGCACCATCGATATTCTCCGCACATTTCCATGCCTACGCTGATTTCTATTACACAGGTCGGTAGTATGAATGAAAATCATGTCAGCAGCAAGGTAGAAGCAAACAAATAGTAAAGTCACCTTTTCTTTCATCGTGAAATTGCTCAGCCTTGAAAGTAAACTATCGATTTACAACCAGACTAGATCTCAATCACCTTTGCCAGATGGGTAGCCTGCAAACCAGCCCAAGCTACCTTAACAAGTAGTCCAAAAATAGCCCAATTATTTTTTGCACAAAATAGCCCAAATTTGCATCAAAATAAGTAAAAACTAGCCCAATTCTTATTAAAAATATTTAAATCGAAACCAAATTACACAGTCCACAGAGATATATCCACCACCTTTTGAAAGTGGTCAAAATATTTAAATATTTTCATTTGAAAATGTAACACTTAGGTTTGTGACTACAAATATTACATAATGGTAAGAAACTAGCTTATTTGAAGTCTTGTCTTTTGGGGATTGATTTAAATTTCCTTAATTAAAACTTGAGCAGGACAGATATGTGACTTTATTTATGACTCTATGACTTTAGTTTACACATCAAAGTAACCTGAATAATATGCATGAGATGAAAGTCATTCGTGGAATATTATGATTTACCGTACAACCAATGCCAACTGATGCAATTTTAGTGCAAAAGTTAATCATTAATATCGTACATTGCATCGTTTTCTCCTTCTGTGCTTTCATACATATCAGAGGTAAACCTAGATATCATTTCAGGCCAAGGAGTGAAATTGTTGCAGCAAATTTTATGTGTTGCCATATAAGATTTTACATGCAAAAGATTCTCAAGTAGCGGCTGTTCCATTCGATTTCTTAGTCTGGTCTTCAGCAAGGCCATCTGAGAAAATGCTCTTTCAACTGCTGCGTTGCTAAATGGAAGAGCCAAAATAGAAAGTGCAAAGCTCTCCAACTCTTGAAAATTGTGATCCCCAGAAGCATGCACATGACTGAAGACGTCAATCCAAAATTGCTCAACTTTATTGTCGTTGATATCCGGCCACTGGATAGCACCAATGAGGCTATATTGTTGGTCGAACTTACCTAAATCTCCGGTGAATAATGGAATAAGCGACAGGTCTTTAAGAGGTCGTTTCTGTTTGCCTGTAACAACGGTGGGGCTTAGATCAGCAATAGACTCAAGCCGCTCCACATTTGATGGCAACCTTTGCCTCATTTGCCTGAGCAACTCAATTAAAAACTGTTGGCATCTAGATTTGATTGCATCGGCCTTTTCAGATGTTAAGTCTAATTCCGCCAATGTCACTTGAAATAAAATGCCAAAGTCAACCGCAGAAAGAGGCAAATGATTTCTCTCATCCTCTATGTCATAGGTGAGAGTGGAGTGCCAAGTTGTAAAGGTCGCAGGCTTCATAGTACGGAAAAGGAAGGCTTTATGCAAACTCGTAACATCAGTAAGGAGCTGCAGCGGGTTAGAGGAATCTGACTGAAACAGCTTATTTACTCGGTTTAATTCTTTAAGGATAGGCTGCAAGATAATTAGATATAATTTGTTCTCAATGTCACCATACATTTGGAAAAGTAATTCTGCAGTGTAGTTGCGATCTTCATCTTTGGCAAGCTGAAAGTGTAGCTTTAGTTCGTCAAACTGGTCCAATATTCGATCAACACATGCATAAATAGATAGCCAACGGGTGTCGGAGAGTTTTAAAATCTTCAAAGGTGCTTCCCCTACGTTGATAGCCGAATAGATTTGGCGATACTTTTGTTGCCTGGAAGTGCTATGTGAAAACCAGTTGTAGGTTTCTGATACCATGAACTCCACCTTCCTTGGCATAACTTTAAGAGCATGTGAGGAACAAAACTGGATTGAGTGACAAATACACCTAATATGTATTATGTTAGGGCACAGTTCACGAAATTTTGTGATTACAGAGTTATTCCTTCCACACATGGTGTTGCACCCATCGGTGGCCAAGCCTATCCACTGCTTGATATCAAGCTCTTTTGCTCTCAGAAATTCCTGTATCGCTTGAAAAATGGCCTCTGCCGTTCCTGATTTGATTGACCAAAGTCCAAGGAAGCATGTGAGAATCTGCTGTTTGGCTCTGCTGTAATACTTAATCATAATGCACAGTTGCTTCTCATTGCCAATGTCAGTGCTTTCATGTACAATTGGCCAAGTCTTGAAGTAGCTGTTCTAACATCACTGGTCCTAACACATATTTAATCAATGCAGTACACTTTGTTTTGTGGAGTTTAATATCTTTCCCTGACACATTTTTGAATAACTCACCAAGATGATCCACGGTTTTCAAGCTAGAATGACAGGCGATGTGGGCAGCGATCTTTATCTCTGTAGCTTTTAGAGAATTGTCCACTTTTATACTTTGGCAACCCATGTCAAATAAGGTTCTTGAACTGGAAAAAGGTCGCTCGTTGCGCTTATGTTCCTCAGTTTTTGCATGAGGGACTAGATCGCCATGATGTGCACGAATTTCAGTTTTGCAATACTTACAATATGCTTTCTGATCGTCACTTTGCACACTCGAAATCCACTCTTTTAAGATTTCTTCCTTCTCCCAGTCTTTACAATACTTTTTCGGTATTTTGCCCACTTTCCCATGATATGTTATAGCCAAATACCCTCTAACCTCACTCTGTTTGCTTTTCTACCAGTGCAGTTTACCACGACAAAAACACGTGGAAGCTAGGACGGGAAAATTAATTCCAGCCCAAAAAATCGCACAAGAAATTACTCCCAGCCCAAAAACCCGCAACCCGCAACCTCCTGAAATTTCCTGCAACCAGGCTTCTAAACCGGCCCAATTGGGCGAGAAAACCGCCCATCTGGCAACACTGATCTCAATGCATTGCGTTAGAGGTCAGAGATCACATTGGTCAAAGTCTAAACGGGCAAGTATTAAGCATTTGAGCACTTGCGTTGCACCAAGTCTCAAGACATCGTGTTGTATTTGATTGTGAATCAGTTGTTTGCGGCAAAGTACTTATTTCAAACATTTTAGATCCACATTTCTTTTTGAGTAATGCCAACTGATCAATATGATAAAGAACCACTCTATTCCCAATTTAAGAAAATTAATGTCAGGAAAAAAGTGTGTAGGGGGGGGAGGCAATTGCTCCCCATTGCCCTCCCTCCCAGCTCCGCGACCCCTGCATACCCGTCTCTACCAAGATATTTTGCTTTGCCTAAATTTAGTCATGCTTGCTCTGGATGTCGCCAACGTATCAAATTAACTTTCTACAGTCATGTATTGTCTGTGCTGTACATAATCTTCATCACAGTTGAGTTTTTGCATTAAATTTTTGTTGTAATTATGTCACAGTGTACGATAATTTATATTAATTTACTACTAGCTGCCATGGATCATGTAAAACAAAAAAGATTCTGAAAGCTTAGTTCACGGGCTTTCAAATAAGATATAGATTACCACAGTGCTTCATATGTGTGGCGGGAAAATGAATCAGAAAGTGTACAATGTCGATTTTAGTCATTTTATCCCTCCTCGGCAAACGCTGCAATGAGAGGCAACTCCGTATTTTTCGGAAAGAAATGTAAAAGTTGTCCATTTTATAACTTCAAACTATCTTCATTTTAGTTCTTTAAAGAAAGAGGACGTATACGATGTAATTTTGTCACATGATGATCATGTGACGTGATTAAGAGGTGAAAAAAGGTCCCGTGCTTAAGTAAGGACTTTAAATTTGGTTTTATAATTTCCATCTGAGTGACTATCAAGCCCAATGATTCTCATTTGTGTGACTGTCGTGTCATATGATCTGTGACTTTCATGTCCCATGACTTTGATCTATATCAGGGGTGCTCGCATCCCCTGGGGGTGTAAGACGATATTTCATGGGGTGCGAAAACTTGGATTTGGATAATTTTAAATTACAGTGTAGATGTATATTTTGTTGTCCGTGCCGTGAACAGCCAATATTTCAGATTGTGAAGAACTTCTTGGCGAAACATGATGTAGATCTGCAAAAAATTGGTTCTGCGTGCACTGATGGTGCCCCTGCGATGCTAGGGAATAAATCGGGATTTTCTGGGCTGATGAAACTGGAGATTCCGCACTTGCAAGTTACCCACTGTTTCCTTCATCGTCACGCTTTGGCATCAAAAATATTGCCTCCAAATTTGAAGAAAGTACTCGACAGTTGTGTAAATACCATCAACTGGATTAGGGTCGTGCTGTAAACCATCGTATCTTTAAATCATTTTGTGAAGATCTGGGAAACGAACGCACAGTTTTGATTTTTCACACCGAAGTCCGATGGCTCTCACGAGGACGAGCTTTAACCCGCTTCTTCGAACTGCGGGGGGAAATCAAAGTTTTGTTGGAGGAACGTGGCTCTCATCTGCTCAGAGCTTTGGAATCCCAAGAATTCATCCAAATGTTGGCATACTTGGCTGACATTTTCACTTGTATGAATGATCTGAGTGTTTCTCTTCAAAGGAAACAGATAAACATATTGAAATGTTGCGAAAAGTTGAATGTTTTCAAAGAAAAACCATTTCTTTGGCGTCGGCGGGTGGAAAGAGGTAATCTTTCAAATTTTCCATCACATATTTCCTACTGTGCGTGAAGAAATCGTGGCTTATTTGGAAATGTTGTCAGAATCGTTTGATGGATATTTTGCTGCTGGAGACCTGAAGATTTCGGAAGAATGGATCGTGAATCCATATTCCTACAATTTGAAGAAAATGTCGGATGATCATGAGTTGAAGGAAGATCTTCTTGATTTACGGACAAGTCGGGATCTTAAAATGAGATTTGAAAGCAAGACTTTGGAGGAGTATTGGTGTTCAGCAATGGATATGTATCCACAACTTTGTAAAAAGGCACTGGGTGTCCTTATCCCATTTGCGACAACATACCTATGTGAATCAGGATTCAGTTCACTTTTGTCAATCAAGACAAAATCGAGAAATCGCCTGAATCCACAAGCAGACCTGCGGGTCGCCATCAGCTAAAAAGTCTCCCGTTTTGACAAAATCATAAACAAGAAGCAGGAACAATTGATTTTTATGTCATTCAAAAATTAGCTTAAATAAATGTGTTGCTCAAATTGAGTACATGTTTGCTTTCTTCATCTTCAAAGCAGATATAACTTCTGAAGGGGGTGTGAGAATACATCAGAAGTTTTCTAGGGGTGCAGAACATAGAAAAGATTGGGAACCACTGGATTACAGCATAATGATGTTCATTTTACAGTTTTACTATGTGTATTTTCTTTATGGCAAAAGAACTAATCATATCATTAACTGGGATTGAACACATCAACTCCGATTGTATAGATGGGAGTGAGGGTGGCAACAAACACGACTGACCCATGGTTGAACTCTGCTAGTCCTTGATAAGTTTCAATACGGAGCAGGATAAGTAAAGGAAAAGGATCATGCGGAAAATGTAAATTTACTGCATAATGCATTTTAAGTTCATAATGCATTTTACGTCTTGATGGATAGATTTCATGGTAAGCCAAACAGCCAATTCCTATCATCAGTGGCAAAAGAGAAGAAAGCCAATATGCCCGCCAGATAAATCGATCGGTCTCAGTCACGGCTCACCTCCGCAGTTTTCTCAGTTTCATTCCTTTTAACATATTTGTGTATTTTTTTAGGATCACTGTTTAAAAACATTTACATAAATAAATATATATTAGCATAATGAATAATGGAATACTTAACTCTTTCGAGGAGGGGAGCTCTCCCTTTGACGAGTAAAATCGTCTGGCGTTAGCCAGGGTAAAATAATAGAAGAATAGAATTAATAATAATAACAGAAAGAATAGAATTAAGAATTCAGTCATTTAGAGGTATTATTTCACCGTCGATCAAAAGTACGTCGTCCTGTTTTCGTCAAAGTTTAAAGAATCGTAAAAGGTAATGTTTAGTTTTTCGGAAATTAGTCTTTCTCTTGTATTTCTTTTGGAAATATATTATGAATCCTTTCATTCCTTTGAGCTCTGTTTGAATACTCTTATAGTCCGTACTTGTAATAGTTTACCCCAGTTAAAACACATCTATGACTTGCAAGCTATCAAGTACGAATCCCTCAAGGATAAGTGTCTGTACTTAGTTATCTTATTGATTCTAAAATAAAAAAATATAACATAACCACATAGACAAACATCTTCGTGGGCCCCTGACCTTCGTGGGCCCTAGGCACGTGCCTATAGTACCTATTGGTTAATCTGCCACTGGGTGCCTTGACCCATTTTATAAGTTTAGCCAAGCCACGCTTATCGTGGGAATTATAGTGATTGTCGTTAAATATTACTAGCTGATCATTTTGCTGATACCAGCCAATCTTTGGCTTAGTTAGTCCGGCGAGTACGAAAATTGGCGCAAGATGGCCACCCACTAATATGAAATTGTAATACGCACTGTGTATAAATCTTCAAGCGCGTGAAGTTACTTTTTCAACGTGTCCAAGCACGCAAAGGGTTCAGATTCGAGTCAAATACTGTTCTGTAGACGTTGATTAGGGATTGTTCTCTCCGTCCTCCTTCCTATTGGCCCCTTTTGAACCTGGTCCAGTGGCCCTCCTACCTGGCCTTCGGCTTTCAGGTTGGGCAAAATCATTACATACATACATACATACATACATACATACATACATACATACATACATACATACATACATACAAACATACATACTTAATTAATGGTCCTAAAATGTTTATTGCTACTTTAAGTTTCACCCATTCCAACGATCATTAGGCAACTAAACAGTTCCGTTTCGACTAGTCCTTATAAGTGTTCCCTATAATACGTCATTAGGTAATAGCTTTGTGAGGAAGGTTCCTTAAATAGAATCTATTTTTGTGGCGGCATTTAGAAACCGGTTTGGTTCTTTTGTTTAGGGGGGACTCTTTGTAGGCTTTAATGATGCATAATTTTTCTTCTAGACAGAGGGGGCGTCTCTTTGATCCGTTACGGAATGCCGATGTTTTTTTAGTAATTGACCAGGTCATGGTAAAATCCTTCTTTTGTCTTTTCAAGTTCCAAATATAATTCGAAAGCTCCGTTTTGTTAGTGTACTTCATACATACATACATACATATACACATACACTTATACACACACACATACATACATACATACATACATGCATGCATACATACATACATGCATACATGCATACATACATACACATTCATACATTCATAAAGTCATGTGCAGTCAGTATCGAATTAGCCAATGGTAACCTAAATTTCTCGATCGGTTTCGATAAAGCCGAAGGAAGTGCATTGCGAGAAACAAAAGTGATCAGAGTCAAAGGATTGACTGTTTCATTAAGAAGCTAACTAGAACACAATCGAGGGGTAATCAGAATACACAAACCCTTATTGACGTGTTCCTGGCGAATCGGCCTCACATTTTTGGCCATGCAGGAGTGGACGACCCGGATTCGAGTAGTGGAGCTCAAATATAATTTTTGGTCCCCCAGTTACTAATTTGAAATGTAGGGATTTATAGACCTGTTTATTGCATTCCTGTGACTTTTAAAAAATATCTTTATTATGCACCATGCCATTTTGGAGAAATTTTTGCTCGTGTACATCATAAATCTGATTTGTTGATTTCCCTGTTGTCTGATACATGTATTCTTAGTAAATGTCTGCCAATAAAAAGGCAGTAAATTAAGTGATTATTTAGTGATGGGAAATTACCAATAATCAATACCATCGACACCTAACCTCTTGTTCAAGTAATCAGTACTAGACCCTTGTATTAAAACTTTCAATGAATTTATCCAACAAAATCTTTTTGCAACAAAAATGTTTAAATTGATTCAATTTGAACTTTATCTCCCCCTCAATTAATGAACTAATTGTGGGTAAAAGCCATGTATCAACATACATGAAGTGACCTTTACTTTCATGTCAATGACATAAGCCTGATAACCTTACAGTTTTGTTGGACAGAATTTTTTAATTGATATTAGTCACGGACGCTACTCAATAACAGCCATTATTCATCATTGTGTGGTTATAAATTTACCTTTTGGATCTCAATTTGCAAGTCTTTCTGTAATTCTCCCATCTAATGTGGCGTCATTAGATGTGGAGTAGTCATAATACTGCTCAATACTACGCTTTGAAACTAATCAGTATTTTATCAAATTCATTTGCCGATCATATTGCCGATCACTAGTGATCATGCCCTACCATATTGCCGATCACTAGTGATCATGATCTACCTTTTACATGACGAAAGATCGGAAATATGCCAAAAACAGATGGAATACTATTGACCAGAAGAATACTGTTGGGTTATTGTCTGTTGACATGAATGAGCTAGACTTTAATTTTACATCCTTTGTATTACCTATAAATCTTGGCTAAACTAAAGGCGTCTGGGATTAGCTTAAGGCCTATAAATCAAGATATTGATATACAATAAAATATAACTTATCTAGTCGTATCCTGTGTGCGGTAAAATTCTACTGGATATTTGATTTAATATAATGCTGTTATTTTTGTTATTATCATTGTTATTATAATTATTATTATTGTATATATATATAATGTTTTTTCATAGAAGCTAAAACCAATGTTCAAGAGTGCTCTCTCTCTCTCTCTCTCTCTCTCTCTCTCTCTCTCTCTCTCTATATATATATATATATATATTCTCTCTCTCTCTCTCTCTCTCTCTCTCTCTCTCTCTCTCTCTCTCTCTCTCTCTCTCTCTCTCTCTCTCTCTCTCTCTCTCTCTCTCTCTCTCTATATATATATATATATATATATATATATATATGCCAGAACCTAAAGATACCAGCATTTGTTATCTTTTGTTATAGTCTACTCTACTTGTACTACTCCAGACAATCTTCCTTAAGATAGTTTCACTCTCCATTAGTACAGTCTTTTGCATTTCTCTTACTACCCATTGCTGTCGAGATTGCCCTTTTATCAGCTTCTTTATCTGTTTGTCCAGTTTCTCCATTCTTACTTGGTCTGCCATAAAACTTAGATTAATTGAAGTTTCAATTAAAAATCGTTCACACGCAAAATTCGTTGTTCCTGTCCATCGTGACAGCCTTTGCCCTAATGAGTATAAAGCCCCGTCAACGCCTTTCAACATTGTTGAACGATATTGAAAGATGTTGAGGTCAAAGATGGCCAAACGCATACAACACATCCCACCATCGACACAATAAGTAGTACTGTCGAACGCATGTTCAGCAAAAATTTTGAATCTGTTCAAATTTCTTTTAACATCACGCAACATCGTTCAACACCGTTCAGTAATGTCATTCAATATGGGTGTCCAAACTCGTTCAACATGTTCCATCCAACAATGGTAAACGATGTTGAATGAAATATTGAAGGCATTTTCCCCAGGCTTAATTCTGTAGCTCATTTTCTCTTTTTTTGTCAGGTTAAATTAGGCACTTTTAACTTCAAAAGTATGGACGAGCCTATGACAAGGTCACGAGTTCTTTAACTGGGAATCTTAACTAGTTTTACCACTTCACTTTTGTTTTCGTTAGCGATATTTTATACCACAAATGTCATGTTAGTAAAAAATTAGACGCCCCAGTAAAAACTAACAATTATCAACAATCATGTCTGTAAAAACTAAATTCTAGAATTCAATGGTAATCCTGACCTGTTTACCAGGTTGTGCCCACAATATGTGATATCCCCTGTTCAAATACAAGGTTTTAAACGCCTTTATTTACCGCAAACCGACTTTAACGCCACTCATGTTCTTCTCTTCAAAGCCGACGTACTTCGAACGTCAGCATCCCGTAAGTTATCTTTTATATCTACGTCATTCAACACAAATAAAAAAATACTTCCACTCCAACACACAATGCATCAAATAATCCATTGACACCAAGGTGGCATTTTAATATTTTAAAGTGGCTCTTTAAAGTAATTTTTATTAAGGCATTAAGAACTTAATATAGCTGGGCAATGTATCCACTTGTTATTCTATCATGACAGCACCATCTGCATAGTTGCAGATAAATGAAGTAAACAGAGCAACTTAAATAACATATCTAATTTTGAAAGTTTTTCATCGGATAGAATCTTTGAAAATCAACCATCTTTATTGCAAAAAACCAGCACAAGCTAACCTCATATTTGTTATGTTACTCTTCAGTAAAATATCCTGATACCAATTTTCGGAAAAATTCACCGAAGAAAACCGAAGATGATGAACCTTAATTGTGATAACTGTTAAAATAAGTGTAAGTTCTACTGTTATTGTTACCATAATAACAACAGATAGTTACCCAATTTGTAAGATATATAAACCCATTATTTCATGACACACCCCACAATTCATTGTTTCAACAGAGGTGTTAAATCCTTTTTTCCATTCATTTAATATTCAACAGGGTGATAACCTGCAACAAAGAGTTATAACCACTTATCAACTTGCGTTTCTTAGAAAATAGTGTGATGACCAATAATACCACATTACTTATCGCATCCTAATGAGTGAATACATGTCTTAATTTCTAACGACCAGCGTCTCCTTCAAATTTAACTTAAAAAAAGGAAAACGAAGCAGAACCTATTTCGTTCAAGGTGATTTATGAGATTGAATGGTTAATCAATGTTAACTCATGTGATAAAAGATTTAACGTCTCTCATGAAGCTTGAAAGGTAAAACTAAGCTTCACTCGCGGTATTAAATTTCTTATCACGCTCTTAACTCTTTAACAGCCAGTGTCCGATATATCGCTCACATGGAACAAAAGAACGGAGAAGATAATAAAGCAAAAACAACAATAAAACAAAAACCAAAAGGAAGCGTGGGTTAGGAGGCAAGGCTGCACTTAAGAATTTTATTCTGGCTAACTTTTCTTCTTTCAAAAGAAAAGTCAGAAAGTACAGAAAAAATAACACAGGCTTCTAACTCTTATTTCACACAGCCGCATGAAAACCAACTTTTTAATTTTGAACGTTTATCATTAAAATTAGCCAGGATGGTTGATAGGTTACAGTATCGAAATATTATTAAATAAATAAATTAGTAAATAAATAAATTACATAAATAAATAAATAAATAAGGATAACACGAAACTAAGCTACTAAATAATGGAGAAGCTATCTCGAAGTGAATTCCTCCACCAGAGTAAAGTATATTCTGAAGTCTAAGTATGTTAAAATTTGCGCCATTTTCTTGATCAAAGACAAGATTGGTCCAAAATAAGAAGGCAAGAAATTAGAAAAATGGCCGTCTGTGCTTCACCGCTCCGAGCGAGAATAAACAATAAACGTCCCTTGATTCTCCAGTGCCCAAGAAATAGTAACTGATGAAGTCAATGAAGTGGATGATTAAATCAGAAAATTACTTTTAATTAACCATGTGCATAGACCGTGAAATGTGGGTAGAACGTGAAATGAAAATAAGCGATCGTGAAATATTTCATATTGAGATAATTCTATTCTGTTGATTCATGTACCGTTTTTCACCAAGTTCTTGCTGATTTGGTATGACGAATGAGGACAACAAAATATATTAAACGGAAAACAGACAAAAGTCATAAAACAGTAATTTACTGTGATTTTAAGTTTTTAAAGTATAATGATGTTGCGTATGGATAACCTTAGGAACACTCCTTATAGGAACAGACGCTGTAAAAAATTTGTGCTTTTGTGGATATATAGAATTTGTGCTTCTTGTTCGAATCATGCATTACAAACAGGAAACAATCTGGCTCAATAATAGACTCAAGCTTTTGAATACCAAAACTATAGACTCAAGTCATCTTTGAATATCAAGCAAGGGGTTCCTCACATGTCTGCTTTCGGTTCCGAGTTGTATATATTGTTTGAGAACGACATCCGCTGACTAATTCGAAATTCACAAAATATCCCATACAGTTCGGGCGTGAATATTGTGTCTTTCTTAAAATACGTATGCACCTAATTAACCATAATTACCGACTATTTTAAACTTTCAGGACATTTTAACTGAGAAAATGAAAAGAAAAGTTTATGTATATCAGGATGATTCTGTATCAGATTTACAGCATACTATATTAGGAGCCAGTTTCTTTTGTGTTTTCTACTTGACTTATTAATGAGTATTTTAAGATTAAATAAAGTCAACTCAAACTTAACTGAGCCCGTGAGAAATAAGACATTGTTAGACGCGCCTAACATAAAACACGAAAACGTTCGTATAAACAGTACAAAATTGACATTCACTCTTAAACTCTTTACGTAAGTTCACGTCTATAAAACAAGACACAGCATCGCACTCACCCGAATAAACCAGTCCGCGTCTTGCTGCTTAATAGAGAGCTTAAGCAACAGGCGTTGTTGAATCACGAACGGCTTTTTCTTTCAATGGAATTTTTCATTCGAAACAAAAGAAAATCAATAATATTCAAATCCTAAGGGCGTCGTCCAACTTCTAAAGCGTCGTTTTCATTCTGTACAAACGTTACTAACAGCGTTTCCACGTTCTAAAGGTGGATTTCCACTTGGTGCAAAATGTCACGCCCGCGACAGCTGCATTGTTAAGATTGAATAGATTTCTGCTTGGTTCCATTCAAGAGCACCTAAGACAAAAGGAAAAAGTCGCGCGCGCGACATTTTGCAACAAGTGGAAATCCACCCTAAAGCCTGGTTCCCATATAATCGCTGACGATCGCTGTTGATCACCAGCAATCATGAGCGATCAACAGTGATTATATGGAAACACTTTTCAGCGATCCAGCGATCGTCAGCGATCGCGATCGCTGACGATCGCTGAGATAAAAAATGTCTTATACCAGCGATCGTGAGAGATCGTGAGCAATCCACGTCGATCGTGAGCGATTATATGGAAACAAAATTCAGCGATCAAAACGATCCCAAAATGCATCATTTTCTGTTGAAATTGTGACGTTCAGGCATTTGTCTTCAATTAATATGAATACCTTACTTGTATTAAAATTCGCGTGGTACTCATTTTCGCTCAGCTTCAAATTCGCGCGATTTAACTTCGCGTACCCTGTTGAGGACTTATTCGCACAGCTTTAAATTCGCGCGGCTTTAAATTTACGTAAGAATTTTTTTGTTTGTTCTTTTAGATCAGATTAATAGAAGCAATTTACGCATTTATCAAGATTATTTTTTATCAACAAATAAAACCTGTCTAAATTTGATCAAAAAACGATTTGGCTTGTTTCAATTAAAAAAATTATTGTCAAAAGTATACAATGTAAGCAAAAATCCATGATGATAATAAAGCATGAATTCAGAATACCAACAAATACTAAAAATTTTTATGAAGAATTCTCATTTGCCTAAAACTTAATTCTGTACAACATTTTAGAGTTCAAAAGGATCCTCTTTTCGTTGTGGCTCCTCCAATGCGGCGCTCACACCTGATCGTCGCCAACCTTTGAGAATGATATCCTTCTTAGGTCGCATATAGTCGTAGAACTGCACTACCCATTTTGCGTGAAGTGGTTTGAGCACACTTATTCGCAAGTCAACATACACTTTATGGGGCTGAATACCATTCATGATTTGGGCTTGGACTTGCTCTGAGTACCATTGTTGCGTCTGGTTTCGTAGGAAAGCTTTGCAAGAGCGATTGACCGTTAAATCTAGGGGTTGCAGGTATGATGTCATGTTGTTGGGAACAGGCACCATCATGCCGTTATTGTCGGAAATGATCTTTTTTACTGCATCCGTTCAATGTGCTTTAAAAACATCCGCGACCAAAACCCATTCTTTTGTGGTGCGAAAACCAAGCTCTTCTCTTATTTGCTTCACATAGGGGATAAGAACATGATTGATCAATTCCATTGCTTTCTTCTCATTTGACCAATGATTTTCCGTATGGGTAATGTGGAATTCTTTTGGAAAGTTGAATTTAGGGTGGCACCGATCTGTTTTCCCCTGGTAGATTAGTTGAATTGGCAGAAATTTGCCCGACGCGGAGACTGAGAATGTTCCAGTAATTTGCCGATAATCAGCGCTATCACTTATCGGCACAAACGTCTCGTTAGTTTTGTCCATTGTGTACTTGCTAATGAGGACAAACGGCAAAAGAGTCTGGTCGATGTTTATGATCAGATCGTCGACCACGTCATAAGCACTCACCACTTCTTTAATAGACCGACAAAACGTGAATCGAATTTCTTTCAAAAAGCCAGGTGATACGGGTTGTTTTGCAGTTGTTCCTCTGCTTTTACTGAAACCCAATCTTCTGAAAATTGACTGGGACCATGTATAGTGGAAATCCAGCATTCCTCCGTTTTCCTTTAACATTGACCGGTCATTAGCCAGTACGATTCCTTTCGCTATGGAAATAGCAATGTTGTAATTGACAGCACATCCCGCCGTTTTCATGCTTTTGATCATTGAGATAACTTTCTCATCGATGTTCTCGGGTAACAAAGTTTTTGCTCCACGATGCTTCCTTGGCAATTGGTCGAGTTCTCTGTTCTCTGTTCTTTCCTTATTATACGATTTGATTAATCCACGAACAGTGGACTCCGGTACAGAATATTTTCTTGCCGCCGGTCGTATTCCATGCGTAAGTCCCCATTTTGCAATTTCTGCTCGTTGAAAAGCATCATATTCTCCATATTTGCCCCTCTTCTTTTTTGGTTCTGGAGTATCTAAAAATAATTGGTGTTTTGCTGCATTTTCTTCAGCTGCATTTAGGTTACCACTAGATGATGCAACAGAAATATCGTCTTGGGAAACCTTTTTGAAATACTTTAACAGAGCCATGAGCGTTGATTTCCAACACACGCTGTTTCTCTACGTTCGCACAGCTTGGATGAGGTTGAGCATAAAACGGAAATGTTTCACGTGTTTGCTACGTGTCATATGCAACACCTTGGGCGAACGCGACTGATCATTGACTATTGTGTAGGAAAATGAAAGACATTTGCGTCGTGTGCAATAATTTGACAAAATACACATGTCTAAAATGGAAGTCGTTCGTTTGTAACCGTGGAGTCAAGTGTTCAGTCCCGGCCTCTGAAGAATATCCTGGATGGAAAAGTGGTTCGAGTGTTGCTTTATGTAAACACTGTGACGACAAAGAAACGTATGCATCTGTTTGCTTCATTCAAGAAATTGTCACAGGAGAAACCAACAATTCAGACACCGACAACTCTGATTCAGTGAAACGGAATCCCGAGGGGACATCATTATCTCTGGCTTGCCCATCACGCGACTTTCATGAATACAGAAAAATCTGGGCTGCAAGAATCAACCAGAACTTGGTAGTGAAGCTACTTTCGGGCAACATATTTAACCCATATGCCATTGGTCTGTTCACTAGGATCAAAGGCAGGATTGAACCAATGTCGCTGGTTGGCCATTTGCCTCGAGAGATTTCTCGATTTTGCAAGTTCTTTTTCGAATATGGGGGCAATATGAAAGCAACAGTTTGTGACATTAAATTTCGACGATCTCCCTTACCTCAAGGGAGCTTGGAGATTCCCATTACCTCAATGGTCATGCAAAACAACGCGAGTTTGGAAATTTACAGCAAAATGCAGGCATCTCTGGTGGAATATTACGTGGAGCCTGATAATATTCCGACAGAAATTGTTCGGGATGATGAAGAAGACATTTTTGATTTTTGATGTTATGCTTTAAAACATATATCATGTGTTTGCATAAATAAACCAAATGATTTTGTCTCATGTTACACCCCTCTGCTTTTTGAGCGGATTATATTTCGCGCAATACTAAAATTCGGGCAACTATGCGGGCGCGAATTTTAGTACTGCGCGAATTTTAATACGAGTAAGGTATGAATGTTTACTTTACTTTACTTTACTTAAATTTATTTTAGCACGGTGGCCTATTCAGTCTCCTGTTTTTCAAAGGCCCGTGCATTAATTTAGTACAAAAATACATTCTTAACTAATAACTATATTTACATCTAAAAGATTAATACTAAATATATTACTATATACACAAAGCAGAAATTATTAATGGTATGTGAAGACTGTTTTCTAGGATGTATTATATATATATATATTCATCTATTAAATTTATGAAGCTGCTTAAGCGAATTGTATGGATATTATTAATTTTGAGACACGTTCTCTGACTAAATTTATTAAATATATACGCTTTCGACTACCTAACTGTAGTCTACCTAACTACTTAACTGTAGTTAGGTCGTCGAAAGCTTGTATATTTAATAAATTTAGTCAGAGAACGTGTCTCAAAATTAATCATGTCTCAACCTGGCTGCGCAATCTCCATATTTTCTTGTATGGATATTATTGATTATATTATGAGGTAGACTATTCCAGAACTTTGATACACGGTATATAAATGTATATTTTAAGAAATTAGTGTTAGGCTTTGGTAAATAAAGATTTTTATCGTTACTTCTCAGTCTGTAGACGTTATTTTGGAGAATTTTAAAGTGGTCTTTTAGATATTTTGGTGCCCATCCTCGTAAAGCTTTAAATGTTGAAAGTAGTTCTCGCTTTTTTAAATTTATTTCAATTGGTTTCCAGTCAAGATTTTCGAAAATTTCCGATGATCGGATTTCATATCTTGCTCCCGTTATTACATGTGCAGCCCTCTTTTGAAGTTTGTAGAGTTTGTTTATGTTTGTTGTGGTGTCATCATGCCATACATTAGAGCAATGAATGAAGTGTGGTAAAACTAGAGTGTTATACATTTTTACTAATGTTTCCTGAGTCACAAATTCTTTTGCTCTTCTTAAAAGAGCTATATTGTTTGAAATTTTTTTAGATTGAGCATCTATGTGCTCTTTCCACTTCAATTGCTCATCAATTATTATTCCTAGTACTTTTATTTTTTTCCTCGAGAAATGACCTGATCTCCAATAACTATATGCGGATTAGTTGAAATGTGATTTAGTTTTTGCCTTGATCCAATGATCATATACTCCATTTTTCCATATTTAGGGTAAGCCTATTGGCTATTAGCCATTTATGTACATTTTCTAGATCAATGTTAAGTTGTTGCTCAATGTCTGCGGACGACTCCCTTCGGCATGAGATATTGGTGTCGTCCGCAAACATCGCAGCATGAGTTGTTTCAAGGCAATTAGGTAGATCGTTAATGTATATGAGGAATAATAATGGGCCAAGATTTGATCCCTGTGGGATTCCACAGGTAATATTTTGTGGTTCTGACATTGCAAGCTTTATTTTACAAATTTGTTTTCTTTGAAATAAGTATGATTGAAACCACCGCAACGGCGTTCCTCTCACTCCATAATATTCTAATTTGGAAATAAGAATCTTATGGTCGACAGTGTCAAACGCTTTTTTAAGGTCCAAAAATAATATTCCATTAATTAAACCCTCATCCATATTCGAAAGCCATTTTATTGTAGAGTGTAGGAGGGCCGTTTCAGTTGAATGTTGAGGACGAAATCCTGACTGGTAAATCGAAAGTATTTCGTTATGGGACAAGAATTCGTAAAGTTGTCCGTAAACGATCTTTTGAAAAATCTTTGCAACGGCGGATATAACTGATATCGGTCTGTAATTTCCACAAGTTGATTTATCATCTGATTTGTAAATTGGTGAAATTTTGGCGTATTTCAGATCATCTGGAAATATTCCTGTATTTAGAGACAAATTGAATATATACGTTAGTGAGTCTATAATGGAGTCCCCTGCCGCTTGTAAAAGTTTAATGGAGATCTTGTCAATGCCCGATGATTTAGTCGCTTTAGCTTTTTTTATTTCCTTCTTAATTTGCGTAATTGTGATATTTCGAAATTGAAATACGCCAATCCCACGAGATTCGGGCGTCATGTAATGTTGATGATCGTGATCATTAGGAAGGATATCTCCTGCAAGCTTAGGACCAATAGTGGAAAAGTATTTATTGAATTCATTACCAATGTCCTTATCATCAGTCAGTGTTTCACCGTTAACAACAATCTCTTTTACTGTTGTTACTTTTGATTGCTTATTTAACAATTCATTTAAAAATTTCCAACCTTCCTTACTATTTTCGCAATTTTCCAAATTAGACTTGAAATATTTTGCTTTAGCTTCCTTTATTATTTTATTAACATGGTTTTGACAGTTCTTGTATGCCTCGTGATAAATAGGAGAATTGTATTTTACTTCTTTTTTCTTTAAATAATCCCTACGGTGACTCATATTTTTAATGTCGTTAGTTAGCCACGGCTTGTATTTATTTTTAACTTTTTTAGTCCTAATAGGCGCATGGGTGTCGGCAATTTTTAAGAAAGTCTCTTTCCAGTGGTTCCAAGCTGTGTTAGGATTAGTATGATGATACAATTCATTAAATGAATGTTTTAGATCATTTTGAAAGTGGATTGCATTGAAATTTTTAAATTGTCTCGTTTCAACTAATTTAGAAGTTTCTTTCGGAATACTTGCTTTACGACATATATAAACAAGGCTATGATCACTAATCCCGACATGCATAACCCCAGAATCTATGGTTTTATTGTCATGTAATTTTGTTAATATTAAATCGATTAGGCTTTGAGTAGTTGTTGTAACTCTTGTCGGTTTAAGAATATGTTGTTGTTACTGATATATATCGAATATGTCCTTGAGTTTACTGGCGCGAGAGTCTTCTTCCGACCGGTAACCTTTGCATTACCTCTTCCAGTTGTTGTAAGGACGATTTGTCTTTTTGACAACTTTGAAAAGTTTTCAATGTTACTTGGATTCTCGAGATATGTATTGGAAGGGTGGGAGAGGGTTTGTTGCGTAAACGTATTTCTAGTACGATATGTAATTGCAGAGAAAACATTTGTATTTTACTTGTCATCAATCGTTATAGTTTCATTCATTGATAAAGAGCAAAAATATAATACACGTCACAGTTTTGTCTCAAAAAATATGACTGGATTTGGCACATAACCATTTCAAAATTCAAATATGTGGGTGGGAGAATACACCCATGACGTCAGCCCCCCAGAATAAAAATGCTCCGCGGTCCCTGGATCGTCAGCGATTATATGGAGACTTGGCTTAAAGACGACTTCTTCAGTTGTCCTACAACGCCAATATGTGTCAGTTAAGTATGCTTGTGCGTTGCTGATTAGATACTCTATGACCTCTGCTGGGATTTTTAAGTTATTCATCATCTTTGCTGGCATAAAAATTCTACGCAAATGATACATGGCCCAAATATCAAAAACACCAGTTCATCAAATCTTCCGGTTGACGTCCGTGACTCAAGAACGTCGATTGCTTAAGATCTCTAGTTCTCCATTGCGGGCGACCCTTACCGCAAACAAACAGCTAAAGTTGAAATTGAATTAACATAGACAACATGCCAATGGTAAAATAACCTGGAAACCGATGCTGTAATCAGAACTCAGTCTCTAACAGAAAACAGGAAATCTGTCCCTTTATCGCTGCAAATTTTACTCAAGTTCGAATTCGCCGGCGCGTCGGCGATAAGGATCCCCGTCATATGAGAACCAGGCCAAAGGCGAGTCAATTTTTTGTTAGGTTCGTCTTATTTCTGTCAACCATAAATTGTCTAAATGTGAATTAATACAGGGCTGTTCCTGCTACCAATCTAAACAAATTCTGCCTTGGAAATTAATTTTTTTAGCCTTTACAAACATGGAAATATCTTCAATAAACCACGTATTAAAAATTCAGCCCGTCAAACCACAGGTCGAACCGGTTAGCCAGGGTCATGTCAACAGCCGCTTAGGCCCCGTTTCAAATGCCGTCTTTTTAATGTGTCGAACTCAATGTAAAGGAGTAACAAACTGAAAAGTTTGCTGTTCAAGCTTGAAACGGGCTTCATTCTGTGCAAAGACACGTTCATTCGATCCAATTTTAAGGGTCCAGTCTTCTTTTGTTTTCAAAGTCTAATCACGTGATTGTGTTCGAAGTGACCTTCCGCCAGTCAGACAAAATACAGTCAGGCACAATAAATTGGATGTATAGATTGGCTTCAATCTGCTCGTCTCTGAAAATTGAATACTTTCTGTGGGACCATATGAATAGGTCTCGATCAACTTTGATTAAGTCTTCGGAGGAAGTGCACTGAAAAACTTTTTCGCATGTAAACATTGAAAGTCATAGGGGCTGGGTTCAACTGGCTAGGTTCAGCTCGGTGAGCCGGGCTGAAATGTCGACAACCTTATTTTGCAATCACGTTGCAAAATTTCGGCCAGGCCCCTGACTGATCTTTTGAAATTTCAACTCGATTTGGGGCAGATATCTCGGCCCGAGTTCATGATGGATTCCCTTAAACATAGAATCCTGCAATTAAACGGCGAAAATTTCAGTCAGATTAGATCTTTCGTAATTTAAGCTTATGCTGAAATTCTTCCATGTAACCATCTACTAAGCAACATCCGTTTCTGATTTACGGACAGCCATTTGTTTCGGAAGAATTTTTTATCTAAGATAAGGAAAATGGATAATTCGCAACCCTTAGACTTAGATCATCGTCAAATATCGAAAACATCGTCTTCATTCCACACTAATATCATTACGATCGTTTTGAAGTTGTCAGGACAACACTGACTTCTTGAACATCAGCGTCTGTATTTTAGACTTGTTGATTCGTGGATTATAGTTGCTTATTGCAAGAAAAAAGATACCTTTTCACATCCTTTTAACCTCAATAGTTTGATCCTTTGTATCATAAAATTATATTTTACTGTCAAACAGAGTCACCGCTTTAGTTATCGCATCTTTCGGCTTGTTTTAATGCAAAATTCTATGCTCTCTGTCATTAATCAGTTCTTCCAGTTGGCGTCCGTGAATCAAAAATGCCTATGCATTAAACCATCTAATTGACATGTAGTGACCCTTACGCCTTAAATATCCAGCTAAGTACAGCTACCTCAGCTATATTAACTGCCGCTCAGGTTGCCAACCGTTTCATTGAATCCATGTTCTGTCAAGGACTAAACCATGGAAAACGTACCATGCACAATCCAGGTATATATGTGTTCAAAATTAACGATATTGTAAAGACTGTACTGGCTGATAGCCTGATACCATGTCAGCCACCTGGCTCAGTAGAGAAGCAAACTGGTCAACCCACGATAATGGTTCCGGACCCCAGCCACAGATAAACTGAGCGAATATTCTTCCTGAGCCGTATAAGTCATTCGGAGTCAGGTGGTACAAGGTCAAGGATTTACACCGATTCGCGCAAGTATAAATTCTTAGTACTGATTATGTAACAGCCGAGATTGAATGACATATACTAAGTTACACAGCTTTGATTCTTTCGATCCAGGCTGTAGATGTACAAAGTCCGGATAGCTGGCGGATAAACACTACAGAGAAAACAGCACTGTCCATGCTTTAAATGACTGAACATCAATTTTATCTGCCGAATGGAGCTGTCCGGTGGTGACTCGCTATTTGGTGGGTAAAACACAGGTTCGTTTTTAAATTAAGTTTGGATAGCGTAGTTTACCCGCTGGGACACAGCCGTGGTTGATTACTTGAGATTGGAAAGAAATTGGAAATTTTTCGAAGGGATGAACCTGAAGCCGCGTCGTTGCAAATATTTTGCTATATGTCGGGAGCTTTAGTTTCCAGCAATGTAATTTTCGTTCATCTCGCTACAAGGGCCTGTATAAAGAGATTCTACGTTTTCGTGCTGAAAATTTCCCACTGGTCCACATTCGTCCAGTTAGAACTCATTCGTGTCGGTTCAACACCTGGAATGAATTAAACCTGCCCCGAGATGATTTCATAACCTAGTCTCACGCAAACTAAAACAATGATTTCTAGGGAGTGTAGTCTGAAATCATGCCAGGATTAGGGTTACGGTCAGTTTTATTTACCTGTTAACCTATTGTTACGAGTCAGATGGCCATATTTTTTGCAATAACCGTCGAACTTCGCTGACTCAATGATCAAATATTAATACATTTGCTAGGCCGAATGTAATTAACTGCTTACATCGCGTCTCGGTCGTCAAACTCAAGCCGGACTCTCTCACCCATAATTGCACTTTGGTAATCCCAGCAATTTTACGGATACGGAACACGAACGTTTTTGTGATTAGCTTTCCAGAACAAACTGCGCGTGGCTGAGAGTACCATATAGATGAATTAGTTTTATTCATGATGCTCTTTTTCATGCATTTCAATACTGAAACCTAAGTGTTCAAGATCCGACTATTCAAAAGATGTAACTGGCTTAATCCTAAATTACGAAAACATTTTCGAACAAAATTTTAAACCTTATTAATTTTGACACAACGATGAAGCAAATCTAAGGATTCAGGGAGGTATTAATACGGGTACTGCACTGGTTATCCATTACTGATCAACGAATCCGATACCGTTGGTTGCTAAAATTATTACTACCTTGCGCTTGAACGTGAATGCCTGAAGAGGTCAAACATAAGCCATGCAAGATTACTAAATCTAGCATAAGTAAACATATCTGAAGTATTGTAATTAAGCGGCGGCTTTTATTTTCCAAGTGGGTCTTATCGTCGCCAACAATAAACAGGGTTTAGGTTACGAGTAACTGGTATAACATCAGGTCAAGGTGAATCAGGTCTAGACAAGTGCACCAATGAAGGTTCGCACTCATAAAAACAGTAATTCATCAAGTTCTAATGAAGAGTTGATTTTCAAAGATGATTTGTGTTTTTGGCTTGGATTCCGAACACCAAAGCACGTACAAATTTCAACGCCTCAATTAAAAGAAATTTCAATATTCCATTATGACTTAGTTAAATTCATGTCAATTTGTAAAAGGCTCAACTCCAAATATAACATCCACTACCCACCCATATGATTTTCTAAACCTGTCTCGAATCGAACAATCAAATATGTCCTTCCGTAATTCTCTACAGCAAATCTTACTGTTTCTCAAAGATCTGCATTAGTTGCTAAACCATTGAATACTTTATCTTTTGTCTTGTACAAAATTTAATTCTTATCATGTGAAGTGTGTCCATATTAATTGTGTAGCTACGTGCACATTTTTTTACCGCTTCGACCATCTACCGAGTGTTTGAATTCACAAACCCTTTGAGGCAGTCAGGTTCTAAAGAGTGCCTTACTGTCACAAAGGGTTTGCGCTAAAGTTGTCACAGATACAAACATAAAAATCTTACAGACTGGTCCAGTTAGTCACTGTATCAGGTTGTGGAAACCAGCACCGTGGTACCGCTATTATATCATACTGGCCCGACCCAACAAAAGGTTGTTACCGTTTATTATTACATTTCTGTATCAATCTGAATGACATTCTCATCCAATTAAACTTTAGTCTTTATCAAGCCAAGGTCGCATGTATATTTCCCCAGTTGACTCTAGTACAGGAGTCAAATTGCTGACATAGAAAAATGTTGGATCAAGTGTCAAGCATTAAAAAAGCGAAAAAGAACCCTGTAAATTAAAAGGCTGTGCGTAGAAAATTTGTTTAATTACCTCTAAATAGCTGAGCAAATGATCATCTAGCCTGTCGTAAGTCATGTACTCACATTACAAATTTATGCCAATATATTTTCAGGAGCATAAAGGAGGTATAGATTACTCTAAAATTCAGTTTTTGTAGTTTTCTATTAGGTTGAAAATGTCCTGAAGATATCACAAGGGTAATCAAACTTGTAAGGTAAATGGGTGTTCACGTGCAAGCGTAAGGATCCAAAGTGCACACAATTACAGTTACTTAAACAATCTTCGGCGTTCTGGCAACCTCTGTTCTATCAAGTAGTTTCGACGTCCACGGCCGCATCAGCAAGTACGCGGTTACATTACCATATTTCCAATTTGAAAAACTATTCAGAAATAACTCACTGGTGTAGAGGGCGGATCGAACTCTAATATTATGCAGGTATGTCTCACAGCTAAAATATCAATATATTACGGAATGAAATGTGTTGAAGACGTGGTGGAAATAGGGAGCGAAACTAAAGTACGCTGGTGACGGCTAGTCTTCTAGTTATCACGAAGTCGATTGTTAAACTAGTCATCAACCGAGACTAGTGTTGCCAATATGGTCCTTTAAATAGTAATGTTAAAAATGTTGGTCGAAAAGCCTAAAATCAACATACTTTTGTTTTATGGTTCTATGGACTTCAAATAAACTGTACTGACACGTGCGACAGTTCTAACATTAATGAGTACATTAATACGATCAAAGGACTTTTTTCATTGTAATCAACAATGATATCTATTTACCTAGACCCTTCCTTCCAGAATGACAATTGACAAACGTTATTGTAAATGAAAGTTCTGCTTTACTTTTTTGAGATTTTTACCGAGTGTCATCCAGCTCTGTTTTTACTATTCGTCTGGAAGTCACGTTTGGCTAAATTGGATTGTGAAAACTTTAGTCGACTTTGGAGTTTGGCCGCAAAGTGTCAAAGTGTAAATTAAACCCTAGTGTGACTAATGTCATCCAGGTTGCTAAATTTAGTGCACGTGCTTAGACTGATAAGTGAATGTTATCATCGTAACAAAGGTAGTGCTCTGTGTTTTCGTGATCAGAGATCGACAGCTCCAAAATATGGCGGTCTCATTCAGAAAAATACTCGGGCAGATAAATGGAAAATGCTACTGAAATCAAGAGATTTTCGTATCAGGTCGATCGCTGGACGTAACGTTGGCTTGTTTGATGTCTGGTACTTTAACATGTCATAACTTACGATATTATTGACAGACTTATTTATCCGGTCCTACATTTTTAATGATTAGAGAAAACCTTTCAGAAATATAGCTAAAATAATTTGGCCTTTGAGTGAAAGGCCTCAACGTTGACAGATCAAAAGTTTGTTAATGTTAGTCACGACTGAAGCCCAGAGGTTCAGGAACTAACTGCTCAAAATGTAATTGTATTTATCCTTGAATCAGATATACTTCTCTGATCATCACTTAGAGGCTGATTACATGGGAAAATTTCAGCCCAGCAGACTGGGTTGAAAAAAGTCCCGATTACATGAGTCTTTCAGCCCGGGCTGAAACTGAAATCAGAAGTGTACCCAGGCAGTAATTTGTCGGTAACTTTTGTTGTTTTGCCAATTTACATCTCACGTGCGTCAATCGTCTTTTCAGCCCGGGCCGAAATTTTTGCGTGCTATTACATGGGGTTTTTCAACCCTGTCAATCGGGCGGAAATTTTCAGCCTGGGTAGTTCAAACTGGGCTGAAACTTACATGTAATCGTGAGCTCAGATTTTTAAGTATTCCATCGAAAGGTCTGGCTGAAATCTCATCCCGGTTAACCGGACTGAAATTCTTCATGTAATCAACCCCTTAATTTACTGGGACTCAGTGAATTTAATGGTGGCTTTATTTTTTGTTCAAACTGGATTTTGTCTTCACAAATTATAATCAGGCACTAAGTTGCAGCACTAAGGTTGTGCAAGCCTGTTCAGTGACCAATGATAACAATGAGTGAAGCTTCTGTCGTGCGTGTCTAGAGGCGACGGGGTTAACTCAAGACAGCGGTGGGCAGAATCTCGTAAAGGCCACTTAACTTAGCAAATAGAAAAAAAACAACTTTTTAATTCATATCCATGATCGGAAGATGCATACTGTGAACATTTGTTAATAAATCAATAAGACTGTTTTTTAACGGTTAAGACTCTTCTTGGTCCGAATCCGACAATTTAATCGTCAAGGGGAGAGGTCTTGGACCAGCAAGGTTTATGAAATTTTTCAATTATGCTTATTAAGTAAATATATATTTCGGTTAAACATGCGTCCTGGTTTTAGCCTTTAAGCTTACGTATGTTTTAATGTTTTTGCCCTTTTGATGACCGGATTTACCTTACAGTAAAAAAATAAATTTTGAAGGCAGCATATGATTTCCTGATGGTATCATTTCTTAGGGGTGCTGGTGGCACAGTGGTAGTGCACGTGTCTCTCACCACTGTTACTAGGGTTCGATTCCGGCCGCGTGCAGTAATCTGATTAAAAGTTGCCTCAGTCACATGTGAGAAGAGTGTTGCCCAGTTTGACTCTACCAAGCATCGCAGGTTTTCTCCGGGTCCTACGGTTTCCTCCTGTCATAACACTGGACCCATGAGGGTAGGCCCTTACTGGACCTCTAGGGAGACCAGCTCAGATAGCTGATAGGGTTATCCAGTATAAATATAAGCACTTTATCAATTCGTTGGGTTGCTCCGTGCATGTCTATGGTTTGAGTTTTTATAATGACTTGATAGGTGCAAGCAAGCTGTCCTAAAAGGAATCCATGACCCGTTTAAGGTAACTGAAATGTAATGTTTACTTTAACAGACAAGATTATCTACGCGCCAAAACATTCTTTCGAGACACTGCCGCACTTCCCAGTGAACTCGATTTCCATAACTGGAATGCTAACTGGCGAATAAAATGTGGAACCAAGATGGCCGCACATGGAGGGCAACTTTGTACGTCATTTTCAGTCTCCTACGCAAGCTTGTACATCAATTTTAGTCTTCCACGCAACGTTTTACATTTTCTTTGAAAATACACTAGCCTAGCGGCTCGTGTTTCTTAACTCTTTTCTCAAGTCGCGCAACATCCCGTGTGTTTGGATGAGTGTCCAAACCAGTGAACTCGATTCCCATATCTGGAATACTAACTCCAAGTCATTTGCTCGGGCAAAAAGTGAAGCCAAGAAGGCCACCTATGGAGGGAAATTTTGTACGTCAGTTTCAGTCCTCTTCGCGGTCTTGCACTTCAGTTCCAGTCCTTTACACTACTTTAATCTTCAGTTTTTGTTTGGTTCGGCTTCGAAAACATTCACAACCATGGAAAAAGTGCTCAGATATATTACTGAACCAGTTTTATATATTCGAGTATCTAAAAGGATTCATTATGGCCGTGTGGCCGTGGAAGTGTGCTACGTTGTCTAAACATGGTAAACTAACGGTAAAAAGAGCACGCACTTAGTAGTTTACTAAAGTAATTTTTCGAGGCCGTTTTGTCAGGTTTCCAGGGGTGGCGCCAGAGGGGGAAAGAGGGGGCTACAGCCCCCGCGTCGGGGGACCTTAGCCCTCCTGTCGGGGAAAAATTAATCCGTTGGGGAATTTTCACTGATTAACTCATTTATGTACTGTACAAACTATGAGCAGTTGTTATTGATTTTGCCTGGAAAGATAATGGACTCTTCTCTTCATGTGAAATCTAAAATTGAATTGTTTCTAGGCAGTTGTTTCGATAATTCTGGCGAAAAATAACGTGATGTTTTCGACCTTCAAATAACAAAATTATAAAGGAGGCGTGGTCATGGCCTCTAAGGTTTAGCCCCCCTGTCGGAGACCTTAGTCCCTGCGTCGGGGAATTCCTGGCACCACCACTGCAGATTTCTCGTGAGATTGGTAATTTATTTGCGTGAAAATGTATAAACTGTAACTCGGTTCGACTTTTTCAAAATATATTTGAAATTCATAAACTCATTTCTGTCTTTTAAAGACATGCTTTGTGTGTATTTTCGAAGAAAACTGTTCAGAAATGTAAAAAGTTGGGTGGGAGACTAAAAATGACGTACAAGCCTGCGTAGGGGACTGAAACTGGTGTACAAAATTGCCCTCCGGGGACGGCCATCTTGGCTTCACATTTTATTAGCCAGTTAGCATTCCAGATATGGAAAATAGAGTTAACTGGTCCAAACACTGGAATCCATTTAGTATTTCTTAATTCGAGAGGCATTGTTTTGTACGAGCCCGCAAAATATCACTACCGGCCGGAACATTACAAGCAGGTCGGATCTTATCATGAATCCAAGGACATTTGTTGGCTCGCAAGTGTTAATGATATACAATGTGCGCCTCACAGGTGAACTGCGATATGCTGTCAAACTTTAGTATGATTATCTAACAGGTTTTCGGAAGGCAATACAATGAAAATAAATCACGACTATGCAAAACTTACTTGCAGTTTGAGACATCGCTCAGTTTTTTGTATTATGGTAAATAGCTGAGATGTTACGATGTACATAAACTGACACGAAGACTAAGGAGATGAGAGCAATAAGTCAACCAACCACGCCTGGAACAACAGCCAAGAACCTTCTTCCACGCTTGTTTCTGGTTGTTTTTTTCGTCTTCTCTCTGTATTAATCCCTTCAGATGACTAAAATGTTACAAGTCTGAGACGGCTGTCTTTAAGGGGGGGAAGGGGAATCAGGTGATGGGAGTACCGGGAAACTGGAGAATCGAAAAACAAGTTCCTATCTACAAAACTAAGAACCATAGTAAGAAGTGAGGAGTACTCTACACTTTATCGTACACGGGTTCTCCGTAATGAGCAATTGATGACGAAATGTTTACCCCTCTAAGAGTAACAATGGAAGTACTTTTTTCAATATACTGGATTAACATGGCTTCACCTTAAACATTGACTTAATGGTTTTTTTAGAATTAGAATTTGGGTTAGGTTTAGATTTAGATTTAAGGTTGGGGTTGAGGTTCTTTGCTGTCTAAAATAAATTTTTTATCGTTTAACTCGATCAGTGAATGTCAGCTAAGGGATCTTTAATAGCTCAAAAGGGGGGCCCTGGCCCCTTCGGCTCCTCTCCTGGGTCCGCTACTGCTTCTCGATTACTTAAAGGATCGAACCGGGTCTACCAGATCGGAGTTATCTGTGGCAACTTTTTCACCCAACGATTCTGGAGCAATATCACCGTTCCATATGAACACAACTCTCCGGAGATATCTCGTGGTAATGAGATGGCAGAAACATGATCAAGCATGCTCAGTTTATCTAGGGATGATAATCATTCCGAAGATTGATGTAGTTTTAGATTTGTATGTTATCATTTAAAACCAAGGGAATGTAGTTTTAGTCACCTGACATATCTATAACTTCCGAGATACTTCGTTTGTATGGGAATAGGACCATAGGGGTCTATTCATGACAAGAAAAGTTGTTCCTGCTAACAGTATTAACACCTCGTTAGTGTTGATGTCAGTGAGCATTTATTTGGAGAAAGTCGCACGGGCATGATGTACATTCTTCAGTTGTCCCTGGTAGGACTAAGTGGATATAAAACTGAAGAAATGGCGCTCCCACCATTGTCCCAGGATAATCATAGCCAGAACTAAATGCCAAGGTTCTCCTGCCAGTGCTGCTACTGGTGCTAGTACACTATTATGTATTTTGCTGTTCAACACAACAACTTATTTTCTCCGACACTGCTATTTAGGAGAAAAAGTTTTAATAGTTGGCTCAAATAGTTGGGTGATCCTGGGACAATTTTCGTATGTATGAACAGGTCTTCATAAACACAAAACCCGCTTTTAAATTTTGAAGAGAATGTATTTACCCATTCGTCTGAGGTTACGTAATATGTCTCCTGATTTAAATTAACATATCTATACTGATTCTTTTTGGTGGTTTTTTGGTTACGCTTTCCATAAATATGTTATATATTTCAATTGGAAAACGCGCGTTGGTTTTCTTTAACTTTCAAAGTTATTTCTATGTATTTCTCTTCCACAGTATTCATCAGCCTTAATGTTATTTCTATAATTATTAGAAACAAAACGAAAATCAAGAAGCTAATGGGGAAATCGAGGATACATTAGCATTAAATTATTGTATCGACGACAACCCACCATGGCACCTTGGACTTCTTTTGGGATTTCAGGTAACTTTTGTTTACAACCAAGTCATTTAATTTTCTTTTCCGTTATTCATCTGTTTACCCTCTCTTGTCGAGCTGCCCACACTCCTTTTGCCGAGTGCCTTCACTTTGCGTTAGCCAGAATGAAATGAGTTTTTCCAAGCTGGACAGAAGAGAGGTTTAACTGGAGCTTTGAACTGCTGCAAATATTTTATTTGGCTTCAGAGTTTAACTGTTTCTTCATTTTTGTATAAGGCATGATTAAAACATTTTGACATTGGCGATTGTTCACTGCCAGTCCTGTTATAAAAAATTGATTATCTCATGTTTCTCTAAGGGAGTAAGGATGTGTTAACCAATACACATTATTCAGGCAAGCCACTCCAGGTGAAGAGAACTTAGACATGTAGATAAGACCCCATAATAGATAACAGATTTCTCTCCACGTCTTTTATACGATTTTGATGATCTTTTGATGACTTTTGAAGACGTGACTTTTGGCTTCTTTGGTGATTTGCGAACTGACAACTTTTCAAATTAGAAAGAGGAGTTCCTTGAAAACTTGCTTAGCGACGGGGTTTTTACCAAAGATTTTCGGAGTACCTAAGAGGGAAATCTGGACTAATTCGAAAGGTTCCTCAAACCGAATTACCTCGCTCATGGACGACTCAATTCAACTCACTAAGTTTTGAGAGTTTTCTCGAACAAGAAATATTTAATAAAACTTGTAGAACCAACAAGATCACTTTGTTAGAAGCGTCCAATGTACTGTGTTTATTTCATACAGCTCTTTTACAGGTTAGCTTATTTTTGGAGCGCTGTTTCCCATATACCTGAGTGGTTTGGTTAATCTGGGGACGTTTCAAATTCTAGTATGATGTATTGATAAATTCAGGTGCAAGAGCAAAATATTTCATCAGTGGCGGCGTGGCCCACTGGGATAAGAGTTTGTGCCGTCTAGCACCCAATGATTTGTAGACAGGAGAACCTCATGTAAAACGTTATGTTGGGAACAAAAGCAACACAAACGTGACGTTTTGTGTAGAATTATGAGATTTAAAACTTCTATAGGCCCTGTAGGAGGCCACCTTTAATCATTTATATTTTATTATCGACGCATGCCATAATAGTCGCATTTCATGATGTCAGTTGTTTCTTCTAAGTTTTTATCTTAATGAATTTAAGGTTTTCGCATCTACAATTTACATCGTATTTTTATTGGCAGTAGTCTCCTCACCCTCGCCTTACTCCCCCTGCTAAAAGTGGGCCCGTAGCCACTGTATTTCATGAATACATGCCATAGCGGGTTTACCGACATGGGAACAAAATGGAAAGTTACATTCGAAAAGTAACCTACCTTTTAAAAACGCCGCGTAAGGAGCCTTCAAACTACGGCCAGCTGAGAAAATTTTAAACAAAAGTTAACGAAGAAGCGTTCGTCTTCAACACTCTAGATCTTCGAAGTGGTTTCCATATAGCTATCTGGTTTGCGAAGGTCAGATGGTAATCGACTAGCTGGCCATGCACGCAGAAAATAAAGTTAATGGACATCGTTCAGCACAGTAAAAAGCATTTCATCTTGATAACTTGAATGGTAACTTTTGGTGAGTCGCAAGTCTTTTGAAGGTTATGCCACGAGTCGAGTAGAGCCCTGAGGCACAAATTCGAGTCGAGTCGGGTCTTTCCATGCAGGGAACTCGAGTCGAGTTGACTCACTAAAAATTCCTACTCGAGTCTGAATCGAATTGAGTCAATGACTCCAGTCATTATAACTCTGGCTCAAAGAAATCACTCAAAACTATACGATAACAAGTCTCTTGCTAACCTGCGTCCCCTGCCATATATACATTTAATGTCTTACATATATATACTGGTGATAACATTCGTTGTTTTCTAGCATTATTTAACAATGTTTGGCGCCACTTTGTCCATACCTATATTATTATCTCCTGCACTTTGCATAAATGATGACGTGGTTACTGGAAATCTCATCAGCACTATCTTTTTCATGAGTGGAATTGCTACTCTGTTGCAAACAAGTCTTGGAAATAGGTAAGTTTCAAAAAAGAATGTTGATGATGAGAAACAAGTTCTTTCACCTCAAGCGAAACTTGGTTTCTAATTGTAACGTTAATAGGCCTGCGGACTTCAGTTTTGTCTTTGACCAAATCTTTAACCTTTGTTAGATAGACTGCCTCCCCATGATCACTGGCCAGTTCCTCTGTCTTTTGGATCAAAACAAATTTTATTATCAAGTAATGTTTTGAGTTTGATGGATACGCACGATTGTGCGATAAAAATTTTCAATAAATCCTATTGATGACTTCATTCTTATCCACATCTTAATCCTCGTCTTCCTCGTCATCATCCTAATCGTCATCATCTTCCTCCTCACCCTTGTCATCATCTTTATTCTCATCCTCATTATTATCCTTATCTATATTTTAATGTCCTTATCCATATTTGATTATCTTTTGTTTTTATCGATTTTTGTTCTAATCCTATATCTTTCTTATCTTCACCCTTAACCCAACCTTATTTTATTAACGAATCAATAATTTCCAAGATAATCTAAGCATAACTTATGTAATTTCCTAGACTCCCAATCGTCCAAGGAAGTACATTTACGTACCTCGTGCCAACGTTTGCTATTTTATCCTTACCCAAGTACCAGTGCCCGACCGGATTTCAGAAAGGTGGGTTTTACTATCACGAATTAAGGGAAATAATAATCACCGCACAATAAACTGTTAACAATTGCACTAATCACCACCAGAGAACCCCAACTTTGTTGTCTGGTCTTAGGTAAACCGTAAACTGTTTCGCATTTGTTAACTGATCCAGTACATTAAATGAATGTATTTTTGCGTTAATGAGTTTGAGATTCGGGCGTTAATGATAGTGTATTTTCTGGTAATGAACAGCAAAAGGTGTACTGTATCCATGAGGACTTCCTAAATAAACAAAGTTGGCATTTTGTCATTATTAGGATCAGTTGCCAATGGAGCATACAGTTAAAATTAACCATGTGTTAGGCCTTTATTGTATGGGTTCCTTTACTTTTCATCTTTAATTTTAGTTTTCTTTTCCGAATTTCTTCTGATCAGAACTGTATGGAAGCTGCGTCTTCTTTTATTGTATATAACGTTGCTATCATGGGCGTCCGCAGGGGTGGGCAAGGAGGGGCACTTTCCCCTCCAGGAATGCTTAACAAGGAATATTTCTTGGTAACTAACCGGTTATTACACACACACACACACACACACACACACACATATATATATATATATATATATATATATATATATATATATATATATAATTATACATGAAATGACGATCGCTGGTTTTACGAATGAGAATTATTTACTATTAAGAGTTTTGGACTTCTTTTCTAAAGCTTCTTTCATGCTTTATCTCATAATAAGTATGTCAAAAGCACCGTTTACACTATCAACATTTTGGGCACATCACAGCTAAGATGTTGGCACGGATGCTGCTATTTTTGGGCACGGAACGGGTGATTTTCACAGAGTAAATGGTGCGGACTTCTTAAAATTTCAAACCTGTGCCGGCATTACGTCAACGGTCATAAGCTCACCGCATACCATGGCTATCCCACTTGACCCCCTAGAAAGAATCCTGCGGACGCCAATGGCTGCTATAGGTTTTTATGTAAAGCCTGGACTTTTGCCAGGGGTCGAAACTCTTTTGCTTTATTAATTTTTTTTAACGGCATTGCAACCTAATTTCACAATCTAATTATTGTTTTGTTTTAGAAGACGATCAAGAAAATTAAGCGAGTGGTTTGAAATTATTGTAGTGGTATAATAAAATGATTTAGGCTTTTCGGGACGTTCAAGGAGAATATTTAATAACTTTGTCGGTTCAAATTCAAAATATATTATTACAGCAACTTTATTTTCAGATCCCACGAATAGCACCTTTGATGATATATGGAAAATCCGCATGCGTGAGGTGAGAATCTTAGTGGAAATTATAAAGGCAGCTTTCTCCAAATCCGTTTCTGCACACATAAATGCCATTCTATTAACTTATTTAAAGACAAATATAGTTTTAAATTCTTATAAAAATATATTCTTACATGCATACACACACATATATATATATAGATAGATAGATTGATAGATAGATAGATAGATAGATAGATAGATAGATAGATAGATAGATAGATAGATAGATAGATAGATAGATAGATAGGTAGGTAGGTAGGTAGGTAGGTAGGTAGGTAGGTAGGTAGGTAGGTAGGTAGGTAGGTAGGTAGGTAGGTAGATATAGATATAGATATATAAGTAATCATTTTTATAGCAATTTATTTTTTTTTGATAAATGAAAAAGCCAGGAGTTCATAAACCTTGCTAGGGTGAGGCCAAGAGATTAACGACTCCAATTTATAGGAGGAAACTGTCCTACCTTTATCAAATGAATAAGCTGTTTATTATTAACTACTTGTTCTGTGAGTGTACACTATGCGCATGGACTCCCACAATTTCGCAATATCAAAGAAAGGAACAACTGCTCAGGCAGGAATTTGACGTCTCAAGGTTCATGTAAAGTGTCATGAGATTTAAGGGGAATGTCTTCTTTCGAGATAGCAAAAGTTTCTTGATGACCAACCTCTTGCCACATTTTGAAAATTCTCAATTTTAATTTCTTTGTAAAAGCGTTAGGTAGCACTTGCGCCCGAATATTTGTCTGTCTCAATCTAAAAATCTTAATGATGTGAAGTAAGTAGATAATAGACATAGTTTTATTTTATTTAGTTGGAGGATGAGTTTACGACTTGCACTCATATGTAAGGCAACTTTGCTCAAGAAAAACTACAAAATTTCAACACTCAATAAATCGAACGATTTACGTTTATGCTATTCTTTTATTGTTCGGATTGGTCATTTTGGATATAGTGTGAGCCATACCGTAAATTCTCGGCATAATTGAAACTTATTACGCTGTAGTCGTCATAATTATAACAATTACAACCGTAAATTAATTGATTTTCCGGAAGAAATCTAATACGGGAATGAATAAATTTCAATGTAAACTAATTCCTTTTAGAAGAGCAATTTTGCAACCCCTAGTGCGAGGGATCACTAGAGTACGATAGTGACCAGCTTTGCAGGGCCGCCAAGAGAAATTTTGGGTCCCTGGTCAAGACCAAATGTGTTGGCCCCCCAGCTTAGTGATACGACAGTGATAAAGCCATAAAGGACCCAAGGGGCCCAATGGCATTAAAAATGGTCTCTATGACATTGAAAAAGGAATAAAAGGTCCCTGGGCAGGGATAAAGACATAAAGGGGTCCCACGGAAGTGACAAAGCCAAATGCAACGTAATTAATAAAGCTAACACTACAACTGTCGAATGTTATGGAGCCGAACTTATCGATAATGCATAAAATGTTCTTTTGCTCCCTAAAAAATGAGGCCCCCTTCTGCCATGAGCCCCTGGTCAACGACCAGGCTGACCCCCCTCTCGTCAGGCTTGCAGTTTTGTAAGTCTGAATATCTTGAGTCTCAGCCAATTCACTTGAATAATATATTTTTGAAGATCCAAGGTGCAGTGATGATATCGTCTCTCTTCCAAATTTTTATCGGCTTCACTGGATTGGTTGGCTTCCTTTTACGATTTATTGGTCCTTTGACTGTTGCTCCAACTATAGCGTTGGTTGGTTTATCTTTGTTTGGGGTTTGCTCCAATTATGCAGGTAAACATATTGGTGTATTCATGTGCGCCCATGATTGTTTAGAGATACTGAAGTTGGCTTTTTAATCAATCTATATTTAAGTATCAAAAAATATGTCCAAAAGTATAATTAATGCATGAAAATCTCATCCTTTTCTGACTTTTTTTCTCTATCTAGGAAGTCACTGGGGAATTACAGCATTGTAAGTAGCATTTTGTTCTTTAAGGGGAACCATAGGCTGGCTTTGGGTTGGGGATATCTTTTTCTCCAGTAGTGGACCATTTCAAGGTGAAATAATCAATAACCGAAAGTGACAAAATCTTGTCTTGGCCATTTGTGACGCCGAGATTCATGCAATACTGTGATGGGACCGAGATGAGGGCCCAGCGCACCTTAGTTCGCCGGCGTGACGGTGTTCCCTGGAAAACATTTCGTAGTGGTATACTCTTCAGTCGATTATTCGAAGCTACTCTTGATTAGCGCTTCACAGTTAGCAAATTTATGAAGAAAACAAAACATAAGAAAAGAGAATTTCATCTATGAAACTTTCCGACGGCTCACTATCTGCCATAAAAGAATATTTTAAGAGGGCACGTACGCTGCCGTCCTCAATACCCGGTCATACTGGAAACGGGTTTGTTGATTAATTCTTAACAGAGAGTGAGGTCTGTGCGGGAAATTTGTTACATGACTGAGCTGGTTTTTATGTGCGTACGGAAAATTACGCATGCTGATTGGTTGCTCAATCGTCTGAAATTTTTTGATATTGAATCGACCCAATACGCTTTTTTGTCCGGACCGGTACGTTTTGAAGAGAAAATCTTCCAGTTGATTTTAATAAAAATATCAAAAACGTCCGTGGAAATATATAAGAATACAAATGGTAGATTGCGATGAAAGTGTTCAAAAAGTGTAACTCAAGTTGTGTATGATAAATTCGAATGACTGGAGATCGATAAAGGGCAAACAACTAACTCAACCTCGATCCAATCACCATTTCTAAAAAATTTCGTTAATCAGCATGTACTTTCTAGCAGCTGCAGATGTTGATGCTGCACTGACGGGAAAGACTGTAAAAACCAATCAGAGAAAATTTAACCAGGATGATTCTAGCTTTCATTGCTAGTTTCGATGTTACTCACGACATTGTTTCAAATCTACCAAGTGTGACTGTTAATGAATGTAACCATGATGGGAAACAAAGAAACAAACAAACATCTAATATTTAAACTTCGTTAGCACTCAGGGCATCTTATATTCCCTTACTTTCAAATCCAACCTTGCGAATTTTATATCACGTGACTTAACCTTCCGAAGGAGCTGTGGATAGCTTACAATTTCATTTTATTTGTTCACAGCAAGCCTGAAGGAATATCAATAAACATGTGATAAATCCTTTCCATCCATTCCTGTTTATAAATAATTGCTCTAGACCTGGAACCTAAACCTCAAGTGATGTTATATTTTATTTTACATTTTCACATATTTCTTCCCCAGGACCATTGGTATCATCGTTATTTCTTCTCAATTCCTTTCTCATGTCAAAGTTCCTTTCCCCGTTTATTCACGTAGTAAAGGATTTTATACATACAGTCTGACTCCGTTTGGATTATTTCCGGTGAGTGATAGAATGGGAATCAGTTCATAGATAAATATGAAGAGGGATTAAGGGAGCCAGTAGGACAGACAAACAGACCTAAATAGGGAGCGAGTGTGTAAGCGAAAATAGCTTAACTCCGACCCATAGTTGTTTTACTAATTAAATATTATTTTCTGGTCTGCAACATCACAGCTGCGAAAGTACAGAACAAGCTCCCTTGGGAGTATTGTTAATGTTGCATACCATGGTGTATGATAATTGAGTAATTTTGATTTCTACTTTGACAACTATGTTCTTCGATTTAAATAATGACTTTATGACAGATATTTTTTATAGTGCTTAGTTTGTGTGTGTTGAGAAGAGTTCCCTCTGGACGCACGATATCGCACGTTTTGTTCAAATCCGCAATCTCTGAGCATTAGCTATCATTCGAACGTCTAATGACATATTTTCGATAATGACATATTTCAATATTGTCATTCAGGTAATCATCGCTATTGCTATCAGTTGGACCTTATGCGCCATTCTTACTGAAACAGATGTTCTATCAAAAGACTCCAAAGCAAGAACTGACACTCGGTCTTCTGTTGTGTCAGATTCACCTTGGTTTTGGTTCCCTTACCCAGGTGAACATTAATGGTTGTTACTTTATATTTCGTATGCTGTTTACCATTAAGGTCAGGATTAGAGAAGTCGCTAACCGTAATTCTAGTCTTATTCTACACCTCACCTTGACTGATATAAATATAATGTAGATTGAGGAGCGGATTAAGGTGTCAGAAGATCCTGGGGCTAAGTTTACATGAACATCTTTTTATTCATTCGATGCGTTGACGTTTTTCCTTTTTTTCTTTTGATTTTTCGACTCAATTCTCCCAGCTATTACTTGGATGCTCTATTACCCCCTACACCATTTTCTTTCAAGCACCTCTTTAATTAGCCCCCAGTTTGGCCACCAGGTTTTGAAATAACTTCCCCTCTATAATCACTGATTACAGTTAGCTAATCACATTACCTCAGGATTATGGCAGAAAAAACAAACCCAGATAATTCAGATAAAAGAGGATATTCCATAATGTTAGGTCAACTAAAACCATTACAAAGTCACAGATGTCCAAATGAACTTGCGATAAAGATGAATAAATGAATTAATTAGTGAATAAATAAATAAATAAATAAATAAATAAATAAACCAGTGACAAGAGATTGTACGGGTTATTGTAAACTAAGTTACAAAAGGTCTGAAGGAAAACAACTTTATAAATTGCATGTAACCAGAGTGATATTGCCCAAAGTTCGCTTGGGCAAAGTTAGCTTGTCCAAAGTTAGCTTGGGAAAATTAATGTAAGTTTGCAATGGATCAATTAATGCACGATAAGCACTGCTTTAACCAAGCTCCCGAATCTCCTTGAAGCTAATGAGATGCCTTAAGATAAATCCATGATTCGATATGAATAGGGTGTCGATTACTTTGGACCAATTTTGTCTGATTGTATTACATTGTTAATAGTATTGCAAGCAATAACCATTTTGTTCTAGTTGTCCATAAAAAATGCGAAATTATTCCCTTCAGATAATCACTTCACTCCAATATTCAGCCAAACGTAAATTGGAAGTATTCACTGAAATGAATAAACTCGTTAATGCACTGGATTATTATCTGTAATAAATAATAATTTAAATCGTTCCGTATTTTAATATGATATTAATTGTAAAATAGTTAGTGAAACAGGCTTACTTCCACTTATCACAAATTACTATCAGCATTGCAAGCCTCGCTTAGAACCAATAGGTTCACGGGTAGATCTTCAAATTGACCAATCGGTTCAGGGGTAGATCAGTCTGAAATTAGGAGTAGCAGTACGCTAACATGGCAGATGTCATACTCATGTTCCAGATAGGATCGATTTAGTAATCCTGAGGATGAGGTTAACCTTTAATTTGTCTTGACTTTTTGCCTGTTTTTTCTTTCAGGTCAGTGGGGCACACCTACAGTGAGTCTGGCTGGTGTGTTTGGTATGTTGGCAGGCGTAATTTCTGGTGTAGTAGAGTCTATTGGAGATTATTACGCATGCGCTAGGCTTTCTGGAGCTCCACCACCTCCGTCCCACGCCATCAATCGGGGGATTGGTGTTGAAGGTATTTCATGCTTTTTAGCTGGGATTGTCGGAACTGGTAATGCAACGACGTCATTTAGCGAGAACATCGGAGCCATTGGGATCACTAGGGTAAGAGAAAATATGCCCATGTTAATTAAACGGTATTTGTAGCAATTATGTTAATCTTATACTTTTTATACAGGGGTTATATATTTATATAGGAATTCATTATTATATAAACATGTGAATTAGCAATTTCGTAGTTTGATTTCATAAATAAGGATATCAATTGGGACAAAACGCTCTCACACCATTGTTTAAGCAATATAAAAATCAGTAACCATGGACGTTCCAGGTGGGAAGCAAATTATTTTGATAAAAATTATAACCCAGCAGATGATTTTAAAGAGACCTATCCAAACTCAAATTGGATTAAGTCTTAATAGAATTTATTGCTATGTAGCAAATTCACGTTTCTGTGGGAGTCTTTAAAGCTATCGGTTGGGCTATAATCTTTATCTCAAGGTAAGAAGCAAAGGCAAGTTGTAATATTAGTCTGAAAATATTGGGGGTTATAGACCTCCTTTACCCCCTGTTCCGCCGCCTATGGTGCATTCTTTGCAGATTAAAAAGCGGAGGTTGCAGATCTGTTATGGGTCGATTCATGTATCCACGTAGTGCCTTCATGTGTACGCATCTGTCACGCCTAAAAAGCTGCATTACTCATGTAACATTCAAAAAACGTGTTGAGAAACATTTCTTCCTCCGATTTAAAGGCACCTACATGTTGAACAAATGAGGCGAAACAGACTAGAGTTGGTTTATTTAATTTTTTTTTTCTTTCAACCGAGGTCAAGGTGTTTTAAAACTTGAGGAAGAACTTTTCACGAGAGGCTGAACTAGTTTTAAGAGGGAACCCGTATCTTGAGATAAGGTTGGGCCTGCATTTAGCTAATTTTTGTAATTTTCCTTCGGCTTTAAACTTGCCTCTGCGATGTTCATTTTCTTTGTGTTTTGTTTATGAATTGTGAAATATTTTGAGAATATTATTGCGCGTTTACTTAGGTTGGCAGTCGTCGTGTGGTCCAGTTTGGAGCATTATGTATGATTATCCTAGGCCTTCTTGGTAAATTTGGAGCTCTGTTTTCAACCATTCCTGATCCAGTCATAGGAGGAGTATTCTGCTGTATGTTCGGAGTAATTACCGCTGTAGGAATTTCAAATCTCCAATTTGTCAACCTCAACTCTGTTCGAAATCTATTCATCGTTGGTTTTTCCTTGATCATGGGTTTAGTGATCCCTGATTATCTCGAGAAAAACCCTGGAACCATTGATACTGGTAAGTAATTTATCACAGTTTAAAGCTTGAGAAATTTCTCCCCCATATTTCTATAAAGCAGAAAAAATGGGAGGTACAGGTTTGTAACATGTATCATTTCACGATGACAACCACCAAATCAATGGGAGGAATGTTCGCTTCCAGCCAGCGACAGGAAATACTTCTTGAATCCATCTTTCCAGAAAGATGAGAGAATCGATAGAAATTGCTAAACATCCTTGGTTAGTGCAAAGTCAACCACTGAATAGTACATAGTCTGCTCTCTCTGGTTAATAGTCGTGATTCGCTTCTCGATTAGAATTGTGGATAGCGACACGACTTTTTATACATACAGTTTGCATGCATTGGTGAGTAATTTATACAGCTTCAAGCTTAAGAAATCTTTCCCCCATATTTTCAAGAAACAGAAGAAAATAGAGCGTACAAGTTTGTATCATACATCAATGATCGATTTTATGAACATGACCACCAAATCAATGGAAGTCTTCTTTGCTTCCTGCCAGGGACAAACGCCACACGTTGTCTTGTATTCTTACGTGAGCCTATTGTCTACTTTTAGAAACATTTAATGATGCACAAATTTAGGTAAATACCATTACCGATACCTGTCCTGGAAATGGATTTTTGGGGGATGACTTTCAGGGAAAATCCTGGAAGAGCTCTTACATTAAAAATAAGAATTTTTTGTTTTTTAATTACAGTAAAACTCGCCTAAGTCGGATTCGATTGTGCATCAAAATTTCATCCGAGTTAAACAAAATCCGAGTTATGTGTTTCTCGGATATAAAGTTAGAAATCAACAGGACTTTTTGATGCATCCGAGATAGCAGAAGATCCAAGTTTAGCGAGTCCGACTCAGGCGAGTTTACTGTATATTAAGTACCGTACATCGACTGCTCTACAAAAAGAGCTAGCAAATATAAATGTGTTTAAACGTATAGTATGTTCAGGATGAAATTGAAAATGTTTGTTTAAAATAAATGAGGGCAAATAAAACATCTCATTGCAATGATTTTAATGATATACGCATTGCATCTTTAATGATGTATATTTAGGTCTGGATTAAATAAAACATATAATGTGTACTCCCTCTTAACGGACACCTACCTAAGACGGACACCACGTTGGTCCCGGGCGTTTATCCATTATTTTACAATAAACAAACTCTCCAAGACGGACAACAGTCATTTTTCAGGCGAAAAAAGGTTCAAAGTATCTCCCAGAACGGATTGGCGATGGCTTATCCATAAATTTGGATAATGAAATTTCAATATGCCACAATAACAAGTTAAACACATACTCCAGTATGTCAATCGCAAAGCACAAGATCGCACGTTTAAAGAGCCCTTACGGCAAGCCGACGGCCGGTATCAGATTACGTTATCTCCCTCGAAGACAGCCACCTGCCACCTGTCTAAGACAGACAGTAATTTTGAGTTGTTTCGATGTGTCGTGAGCCAACGAGGTGTTGACCATTACTTTGATAAAGGACTGAGCAAACGGGTCGACAGTGTAACTATTAATTTAATCATCATGCAAAGGTTCAAAGAATAGCCAGTTCCCCTTATACATCTGCTGAATACAACTACCAGAATGCCTTTCGAAACCTTGTTTGTAATGTTAATCCGAGCAATTCTCTTTCCACTTGATTTGGGAATTCAATGTTTGCATTAAAATGAAAAAACCGCAGAGTTTTTAGTAGTTGTACTCAGCTGACGTAATAAAGGGAACCGGCCATTGGTGCAAGTACAAGTTCTGTTCCTAAGTCAGTTTCAACCGATGAGAACAGACTTTTTTTAAGAGTATTTTTTTTCTTTTGCATTTTAACCACTTTGCAATCATTGTAACCATTTGGCAACTCAGTTTTTCTTTCGCTAACGTCAGGCAATTTTTGCAGGAAACATAACTAGCTCCAACATGTCCTACTTCTCTAAACCAAAGACCCAAACTCTAGACTGTTACTCAGAAACAGTATAATTTCACGTATCTGGGTGCCTACATAACATTTGTATATAACTGAAGTGTTTGTATATCAGGGAATAGATGTGCCGAACCGTAGCTTAATTCTTGCTATTTGTATGATTTCGTTTATTTCAAAGGTGTCGAAGAAATCGACCAGATTTTCACAGTTCTGTTGAAAACTAATACGGCTGTTGGTGGGATATTGGCTTTGATACTGGACAATATCATCCCTGGAACTCCGGAGGAGAGAGGAATACAAAAATGGCGTAGCCTCGTGACTAGTAATAGAGGGAAGAGCATAGCGACTGTTCATGTTTATGATTTACCATTCGGCTTTATAAGCAAGTGGAAAATTTCCAAATACATCCCGTTCTTGCCTTATTACGGTGAACAACACACCGACGTTGAAATGTCATCGAATGGAGTTTTGAATATGGGAGCTAGTGAAGAGAATTGTGTAGATACGATATCAAAGACGAACTCATCTCAAAATCACCACACCTCCTTGTAAGAAAAATACCTTTGAAGGTATTTAAATATGAAAACTGTGATTAAGCGTTCTTCTGATTTTATTTTGGTTATATTGTTGGTATTGTTTATTTTGATTGGTTGTGTTTTATTGTTTAACATCCTAACTAAACTTTCCTTAAGGGAACTTGATCACCCAGATCCTACGAACAACATCAGCGCGGTACTCAATCCTTGTGACTCAGTTCTGTCAGGTCGATGGCTTTGCTAATCTAAACTCTTCCACTGGGTGAAATATGTATGGGTGAAATATGTAAAATGATAAAGGATAACAGGACCTCCTGTGCATGATCGTTTAAAAGTTTTAATAAATTATTGTTGCAGCTGTTAAGCTATAATTGAGTAATATTTAATTGTTCTGAAATAACACAGAGGCGGACTCAGCCATTTGGTTGTTACAAAGTTGTGATGTGAGTACCCCGATGGCGTACACTTTCTAGGGGTTCCGGGAAAATTTCGAAATCTAAGACCCCTAAAAACGCCATTTCCTGCATTTTCTGGACATAGCTTGGGACATTACACAGTATTAATGATCAAAATTCAAGGCAAAAAATTAAGAACCATAACAATTAGCCACCATATTTTCAGCAACAAAAAGTTATTTCATTGTGGAATGCCTTATAATTGCTCTCTTAGAATCAATTCAACTGTCTTCTTGTAAATCCTTACCTATATCTGCTATACACTAACTCCACTTTATAAAACAATGAATGGTTGATGCCCAACTAATGAATTTATCATTATAACACAAACAACTAACTTACTAGACACCCCTCAAACATGAGTGCCAAAATAAGTATTACCAATTCCTATGATTATCCATTCAACCACAAATTTTTTCGAACATCAGAGATGCAGTCAGTAACCCAGTCGAATGGTACAGGAGCAGGATAATTTTTATGACAAAATACAGTACAGTGTAAATGCAAAATCAGTTTCGCACAGCAGCAGGATAGTTTCCAGGAAGTAAAATGCATTGACATGTAAGTTGAAAATCAGCTTGTTAAGTTGTTATGTAACAAGAAATTGTTCAGAAAGCAAACAGAGTTAAAAATCTACTTTGTTCAGCACCACGATAATGCTAAGGAACAAAAATAAGTTAAAGATTTCCTGCAGCGTAATATTAATTGAGTAAAATAAGTTCAAAATCAGCCGACACAGCACCAGCATAATGTTCAAGAAATAAAATAATTCCAAAGTTACCCTCAGTTCAAAATTAACTTCTTACAGCAACAATATAATGTTCATAAATTCAAATCAGTATGCTACAGCAGCTGGATGAGGTACATTATTATATGGTTGGCGCTACTTCCGGTGAAATGGAGCGTTCTGATTGACTTAGACGCTCTGACTGAATTTTCCCGCGAAAACTTGCAGGCATGTAAGAAAAACTTACGGCACGAAAAAAACCCAACTTTAGCAGCATTTTTTTCATTGACATGTCTAAATTATTGGTTTTTACTCGTGAATTTGGAAGCAAATTGATCTTTCTTTGTGTTCTGTGTCTGCAAAAGCGTTTGACAACTAACTCTTAAGGTTTGTCACACTATACGAATGCAACATTTTTATCTGTATATTTTGCTTGTTTAAAACAAGCCACATAATAAACCTCTTATTAACCTCGTCCGCTTGGTCATTACGGTAGAATATCAGACCGGGGTCTTTGATGTACGGACCTCGCCCTCCGGGGTCGGTCCGCACTGTCAAGACCTGTCTCTGATATTATCCCGTAATGACCGCGCTCTCGGTTAATAAGAAGTTAGTAATTGTAAAATAATTTTAAAATCACCCAGGTACAGCAGCAGGATGTTGTTCAAAAGGTAAAATATGTTCATGTAAGCAACATTATGTTCAGGAAGTTAAATGAGTTTAAAATTATCTTGGTACAGCTCCAGGTAATGTTGAGCAAGTAAATACACCTAAGTCTACTAATTATCTAGATACTGTCGAAGGACAATGTAACATGCAGGAGTTAAATAACTGTAAGTTCAAAATTATCGCGATACAGCAGCAAGATAAAGTTCATTAACTAACGTAAGTTCAAAATTGCCATGAAGTAATTGCTACAGCTTAATCCTGAGCAACTACAATAAAATAAATTCACAATTTGCTTGGCACAACTCTAGGATAATGTTCAATAAGTCCATAATTACCTTCATATAGCAACAGAATAATGTTCAGGAAGTAAACTGCATATTAATAGGGGAGTTAAAAGAAGGGAGCAAATCACTCTTGTCTGTCGTGCATTGATGTTTTGCCAAGCAATTCGCTTTTGTCAAGACGTAGGCTTGTAGCGCATGTAGCTCTTACAATATATGGCCAAAGACATGGTCTGCTTCAACTAATGATCATTATGAATTGATAAATTATCTGGTTCATCTAATAAGAGTGAAAGAAAACACTAATAAGCTCTGTTTAAATTTTTAACCAACCGATGACTGTTTTGATAAACTAACCATGTAAATTAGATCAGAGAAATCGAGTGAGGCCAGTCACTACTGTGAATATAATACTTTATTAAAAGCTTAATATCGTCCTAGCTTTCGTCGTGCAACGACATCTTCAGAGACAAAGAAGGATAAAAGGATAAAAGATAACAGCTTAATATAGGTGTTAAATACCCTAAAATATTATGAATATATATTTTAAAATATGTAAAACTAATATAATTTAAATATGTGGATTTATAAATAGTCTAAAACAGTAAGTCGGATAGTTCATTACATTCCTCTCGAGAATTGAATTGTGGTTTTTCCTTCTTAATATGGAGAGCTTCTTTTAGACGTAAATTGACTGGATCAGTGTCTCTGGCAATAATTTTCACGGTTATAGCAGTCCTTGTGTTATTGTTACAGTTAATGAGATCTTTAAATACCGAAGATGCTGGTTTGGTGAGATGTTCTTTAATTCTGTCGTGTATATTTCTGATAGTGCTGCCAATATAGTTTCGTTGACATTTGCTACAAGTGATCTTGTATACGACATTCTTTCTAAAACATATTCGGTCCTTAGAGGTGGCACAGTCTGTTCGATTGCATACAGTTTGATCACTCTTCCGTTGAATTATTTGTCGTAATGCTGTCGATTTGTGAATGATTTTAATCGGGGGGCCTTCGCGTTCAAACATGTTTCTAATTTTGTGATCGACTGCGTCAGACACGTACGGAATACGGAGATAGAACCAATTGGTCTTATCGTGTGGGCGTCGGTTGCTACAGGCGGTTTGTTTGTCCAGGCGAGTTTCTTCTATCCAATTGTGCGGGTATTAGTTGAGAAGTCAGATGCGCGGGAATTCTCGATGGTGTTTGTCTTTGTCAGATTGTGTTGAGCGTCGTTGGTTTATTCGGTTCCTTTCATTGCGTATAATGTTAAATTTCATTTGTCTGGGTACCGCTGATCTGAAATGCATGAAGATGGGCTTTTTGGCTTTCTTTTTGTAGGATAAAAATTCAGCTTCTCCACCTTCCGTGATAGTGACCGTGAAATCAAGTAATGACAAAGATTTGCCTCTAGAGGTGATATTAGGTTTTTCGATCTTGAACTGGATACTTGGGTGTGCTTTGTTCATGATGTCATGAAACTTGTCGGCCTCGGCTTCATTAGTAGTTTGGGCAAAATATCGTCGACGTATCGTTTATACGGGTCGATGAGATGATGGAGTGTCAGTATACTACGTTCGAATTTATCCATAAATGAAATAGCCAGGATACCAGAGAGAGAAGACTCCATAGGAAGACCTTCAGTTTGGAGATAGATGTTAGAATCATACTGGAAGTATGTGTTTTGGAGAATAACGATAAGCAGGGCTCTGATATCTTCTTTGGTGAGTGTTCGGATGGATGAAGTTATTCGGTCAATAATATTGTCCATCGCTTCATTAGTAAGAACTGATGTGTACAGTGCAGTTACGTCGAGGCTGTATGGGTAAGGAAATCGCTGGTTTGACTCTTGGTCTCTCGTCTAGATATGGTTAATTAATTCCAAGCTACTTTCTAAATGAGCAAGGATATCTTTCAGCATAGGCTTTAGCAGATTTGATAACCAGGAGAGGCATGTGGTGGGGCCATTGGTATTTGAGACAATTGGTCTGATTTTGATTCCTTGCTGTAGCTTGTGTGTCTTGATGAGATGTTAGAACCGAGGTAAGTCCGTGCTGCCAGAGACACCGACCCAATCAATTTACGTCTAAAAGAAGCTCTTCATATTAAGAAGGAAAAACCACAATTCAATTCTCGAGAGGAATGTAGTGAACTATCTGACTTACTGTTTTACACTACTTATAAATCCATATATTTAAATTCATATTAGTTTTACACATTTTAACATATATATTCTAACATTTTAGCATATTCAACACCTATATTAAGCTGTTATCTTTTATCCTTCTTTGTCTCTGACGATGTCGTTGTACGACGAAAGCTAAGATGATTGTAACCTTTTAATAAAGTATTATAGTCACAGTAGTGACTGGCCTCATTCGATTTCTCTGATCTAACTACAATATGCTACTGAAAGACAACTTCGTTCGTTTGATTAACCGTATGAATATTCATATAATCAATATTCATGAACTTACTTTTGAAGATAATGGTTTGAGGAGCACAGTTCATCGCTGCGTGGAAACTGAAATTTCGCTTAATCCGAAAACACGATATTCTTCACCTTTCGAATTTCAGATTACCAAATCCGCACACAATGGCATCTTAGGGCGATCAAGGATCTTTACCCCGGAGAATAACGTCCACTCCAAAATAGTCAAACATAGAACGGCACACACGGTACACTAAAGGTGATGGCCTTAGCAACTCTGTTGCTAACTGTTGCACGACTGTTGAAAAATCCAATGTTTTGACTGGCTTGCAACAGTCAAGATGATAAATATAGCATTTGCAACGGGCTAAATATAGTACGACTGTTGCAAATCGACCGTGCAATGGCGTAATTGCAAATTACACGTGTAATGGCGTAATTACAATAGTGTAATTGCAAATTTGGCGTAATTGCAAATGATCGACCGTATCATTTAAAATGTTTGGACGTTGAGTTCGAAGCTAATATGAAATGTTCGTCGTGCTGTATAAAAAATGACGATTGCTTTAAACAACCAGGAAATATTGAAATGGACCTACGGTTATCTAGTGAAATCGTAGAAACCATGAAACTTCGTGGATTGAAATTTGTTCATCAGAATATTCGTAGTCTTTATGGCAAGTTTGACCAATTGCAAATTTTAATAGCCCAATGTTCAAATTTACATGTCATTGCTTTGACTGAAACATGGCTGAGAGAGGATATAGTTGACAGTGAAACATTTCTACCTAGTTATGCTTTATTTAGAAGTGATCAAAACAACGGTAATGGGGGGGGGGGGGGGAATTGCAATATATATCAAGGATAGTCTGCCGGTGGTTCGTAGTACAGACCTGGAAAGTCAATTTGCGGGTGAATGTGTCTTGCTTGAAATACTTTTGCCCTGCTCGAAAGGAATTTTGTTCAGTGTGTTCTATAGGCCTCCGTCGCAAAATGATTTCATGGGAACCTTTTTGAATGTGCTTGAAATAGCCTGTTCTGAAAACAAGGAACTGTTGGTGACTGGAGGCTTTAACTGCGATATGCTGTCTGAAAGAAGTTCAAGTGTGATGAGGACTTTAAAAGGTATATTTAGATATTTTGATTTGACCCAAATGATAAAGAAAGCCACTAGAACTACAAGACATACTTCTACTCTCTTAGACCTATTTGTCACAAATATTCCAAAAAATATAACTTTGGCTAAGGTAGCTGCTTCAAGTTTAAGTGATCATGACTTGCTTATTGTGGTGAGGAAGATTAATACACATAAACATCCTCCAAGGACTGTTGAGTGTAGGAATTATGCAAAATACAACCCGCCTGCTGGATTCTTGGGTGTATGCAAAGATAACTCGCTTACAGTTGAGGTAGTTCGCAAACGAAAACTTAAGGTTGGATTAGTTGTCCCTGGGATGTACGTGGCAAGATCCAAATCGAAAAAGATAATGGACATTCTTTACAGAGAACTATGTGACATCAAAGAAAGATATACACATTTTGAATTTGAAATAGTGGAAGACATTATATTTAAGCCTGTGACGAAAATTAATCTATAGTAAAAACAAAATTGACTCTTACTTTAAGTCACTTTAGCATGTTTGATAGAAAAGTGCCTGCATGTTTGCGATGTTTTAGACAAAGCAGGGGGGCGTTCCTTTGAGTAGGGGCGTCTATTCGAACGGGGCGTTTATTCGATTAGAGGCGTTTATTTGAACGTTGGCATTTATTCGAACAGATACGGTAACCACCAGAATCAGGCATACAATTGACGGGAGTTGTGAATTCCTTTGGGCGGGCCAATATAATGGGCGCAGTACCAACAAATCAATCGCACGCTACAACTCAATTCAATAAAAAGAAAACATGGATTAAACGGAACAAGAGGGATATTTGGCAAATGAAAATTTAATTATTCCTTGGGCATTTTAACTGTTGCATTTGTAACAGTTGCAGCAATCTGGATCCACCTCTGAGATAGCATTAAGATATATGCAAAGTTGTTGACTTTTTCAAGTAATTCTTTATTCTCCTCCTTCAGCTCCGCATTCTTCTCACAAAGGCTCTGGCTTGTCATTTGTCTATCCCTCTCGGTTTTATTGGATTGCTCACCTTTATCAGAAAACTCATGGATTTTCATGTCGAGGGTAGATATATTTGTTCTAACTTCTTTGGGATAGTTAATAAGACATGCTAAGTGCTTTATTTCGTTCTCATGGGATAAAGACGATTCACTTGGTTTGCAGATCAGATTAGGTGTTTCATCACCAATACTTAATAGACAATTACTGAGGCACGGGGAGTTGTTTGATATAATGCAGGCAGCTGAGACGCTTTGTGCGGAAGTAATTATCTGTTATAATTACAGACCCTCTAAAATCCTGTTATGTTTTCTGTGCATTGTACCAGCGAATATAGCCCGCAAAATAGTACGAACTCGACTTGCATAATTTTGCTGACAGCATTTGCTGATATAATGCAGAGTCAAAACAATAGGTTTTGAAGCGGGTCAGTAATTATTTCGCATTAAATTCACTTTTTCTATGCTGTGTTCGATGTTATATGTCTTTCGACCAATCGAGACCAGTTAACTTTTGATGGTTCCCGCTTATGATCCACGTAATGTCAGTGATATTGTCCCTACATACCACCGAAGTGAGAATTCATAGATTTGGAAGACTTTAGCGTTACCACCAGATGTCCACTTCCCTTCAATCTGCGGTGTTTTCCAGACAAATGTCTGTAGGGATTTAAAATCACCTTTCCAAGACATTTTACCTTTATCAGTAAATGATAAAAGGTCTAAAAATTCGTGATCCATGCTTTCATTCGTTACTTAAGTCGCGGTAGCTATGTTTTAATGGAGACCTCGACTTGTTCCTACGAATGATCTATTCTTGATTTTTCCCAACAATAAATATTTTTGATGTGATTGTAGTAGCTTGGGTAATTATGTTCTTAATACGTTCTCAAGCTGTTCTCTCAGAAAAACTTTCTGAGTCCCTGATGGGAATCGAACCCGTAACCTTCTGATCGCCGGTGAGACGCTCTAACCATTGACCTACAAAGACTCAGATGGTGAGCGGAGGTTAAATTTGTGTACTGGTTCGTATAGATGGTAGACATATGTACTGCCAGTCTGCAAGTCTCGATATGTCGTCTATTATTTTTGTGTTAATCAATGAAAAGAAAAAAAAATAATAGACGACATATCGAGACTTGCAGACTGGCAGTACATATGTCTACCATCTATACGAACCAGTACACAAATTTAACCTCCGCTCGCCATCTGAGTCTTTGTAGGTCAATGGTTAGAGCGTCTCACCGGCGATCAGAAGGTTACGGGTTCGATTCCCGTCAGGGACTCAGGAACTTTTTCTGAGAGAACAGCTTGAGAACGTATTAAGAAAGTAAATATCTTTATTTGAATGCTGGAAAACAATATCAGTTATAATTAAACTACTTTTCCTAGATGTTCACCAAAAGCCATTCTTCATGGCTCCTGTATTACTTCACGAGGAAACTGAATCAGCTGGCAAAATGCTTCGATATTTGATTGAATTAAACTGGAAGATATTCTTGTCCCATGTCACAACAGTAACTTTAATGGGATAACTGCAGGGGCTAGGATCCAACCCATGTCAGAGAGGTAAAAGACATATGTGCATCTACTTTGCCCCAGCAAAGACTATTTTTCACCAGGTGATTTTGTCGCACGGATCGACGTTTCATAGTAAAAACTGAATAGCTGTCAAGTCACTACAAGGCCTTTTTGCTAGTTTGGCTTTTCGACAAAGTCGATCCGCGCCTGATAACGTTGCCATCTACAAGAAATGAATGGCTGAAAGAATGCGATGCATTTTCCCGCTAATTTTCATTTGCATTCAGGGACCCCCGCTTTCCTGGTGTGAAATCAACGAAGCAGATCAAATATTACGTTGTTGACTGACACCACAACGCTATATCCATTGCACAGGATCACAACTCAAAACTGTTATTTCCATTCAGTGGACTATTCAGAACCAATCTTTAAAGACGGACCAAACACTATGCAGGTATGTATTCAAATGCAAAAACATGCTGAAACAGCTTTCTGATCTAGTCGATAGATTGCAAATTATTGAATTATTAACCAAGACGTCAAATGACACTTTGGTCGTTCAAAGCCGTGGAAATAACCGGTTGCTGGAAAGGTTTCCAACTGATAATTAGTCCACATACAGTGGTATGAAAACTAAACCGAAAAGATCTATCTTGGAACTTGATATTCAAGTAAACACAAGAAAAGACACAGTAATCGTGGTAATATTTCGACTCTATTTCAGGGTTGTTCCTTAAATTGTCGGCTGGCTATGGTTTTTGGTCAAATAATTAGTCCAGTTTTCTGAAATTCTCTTCACTTCAAATCCATTTTATGAGCATTTAACCATACAACTGTTGAGGTAACTGTCGTGATCAAAACATTTTTCATTGCTTGAGGCGTTCTTAAACGCTTTGTTTAAAGCCTAAATTTAGATGTAAGCCTAATCGTCTTTGTATGTTCATATCTGTTCTGCTTATATACTGTACTTCTCCCTTAAAGCATAACGAGCCAGTGTAGTAGAAAATTTCGTTAAGTTTCTGGCGTTTTCGTTTGGGGAAATTTGCGTTTCTTAGTATTTTCGCATAAGGTTTCGATCACCAGGTTTCAAACCTACCTGGCAGTTGTGATTGTGGCTGAGAAAAAACTGTTCACCCTTACTGATTTCTCATCGAAAGTAGTTACATGAATGACATGGCGACGTCTTAAGCGAAATGTTTTCGCAATCCATATTTGAAATGCTTTAATTTGAGTGGGAGGCTCTGGATGTAAATTAGTGCCAATATCATATATTACAGGGGTGGCCAAATCTTTAATCCCTTTACCCATGACCTCAGTCTTCTAACATTCCTCTGTAACCCTTGCTGACCGGAAATTTCTTTAATCCCTCAGCCTTCCACCATTCCTTCCCTCAGCACTAAAGAACAATGCCTCACTCAGATCTAGCATTAAAATTAGAATTTAAATTCTTAAATATTTTTACTAACCATGAACATTAAACTTACGTTTTAATCCAATGGGGTTTCAATTCATACCTAGTAAATAATTATAAAGCCTGAAATTTTTCTTATTTACCTTTTATATTAACTGTGACGAAAAAAGGAGCTCAGCCAACATATTTCCACGAGCAGCATATTAAAGGTCAAAGAGCCGCATGTGGCTCGCGAGCCGCGGTTTGGCCACCCCTGGTATATCCAGTCGCGTAGCCAGGAATTTAAAAATGGGAGCAGGGGAAATTTTAGACCAACGTACCGACAAGATGTTAGCAATGTACCGACAAATTTAATTAAGGAAAAATCAAAGTTAACCAAACTGAGAGTGGGAAAAACTTTGAGTCGCACAAATGTATTAATTTAATAAACGCAAGCACAAAGTCTCTCTACACTGATTCACCAATTAAACACCAAAAGCAATTAACGACAGCAACAAGACATCAGGAATTATTTACATTCTAAGTTTACATTATAACATTTCTGGAGCTTCTTTCTGCGAAAAAGGAATTAAACACCCTTTCCATACTTAACCTTTGCCGGAGCTTTTGAACAGCTTTTTATTTTGTAATTCAAACGCTAACGGTATCCGCGACAGACAAGCTCGATGTACCGACAAATGTACTGGATGTACCGACAGACCTAGTCAGGACGATAAGTGCGGGGAGCAACTGCCCTCCTGCTACGTCAATGGTTAATCCGCCTATAGTTTGACATGAGCTCAAAATTTTTATAATTAAAACCCAAATGTTCGGAACACGATTCCTTAACTGGTGATTGGATTAATTCTGGTCTGGATTAAGGGCTGTTTGTACATGGAGTATTGGTTAGCCGGACTGAAATGTCAACCCGAACTCACGAAGAAATCCTTTTGGAAATTTATCTCGATTTAGAATTACTTGAAGACAATTTCAAACTGAGATGAGCTTTCCAAATATCAGCCTAGTTTCCCAGCCGTGAGGTTGAAACTCTTTCATGGAACCTGTTCCTTAAAGAAATATTTGTGAATGGGTTTGAAGGATAATATTGAGACTTAAAAAGCCAAAATTTGAGTATAGAACAAGACGCGGATATAATGACGATAATATTTCGACTTTGTTTCAAAGTCATTATCAAAATTTTAATTACTAGGTCATACACAATGAATATTTGGGATGCATTTACACTCGTTCTCATGAAATGGAGTTCATTAAATATCGGTGATTTTTTATAAAACACACGGGTAGCTATCATAATATAGTGCAATTTGTCAAAACCTTTGACATAATGTCAAAATATCATCGTAATTATTCTCGGGTCTTATAGTACACTCAAAACTTGGCTCTCGAAGTGTCAGTATTTTTCAGTATTGTTGTGTTATCCTTTAAAAACTGACAAAGTAACCGGCTGGCCCAGTCTTTGAAACAGGCTACAGCATTGGTTTGACCTCATTTAAACTTAGTCCTCTTATACAGGAAAAAACAGTTTGTTATCACAATATTGCCAGACTCAAAGTATTTTTTCAAAGGTATTTCGAGGAAGGGTTTTCAACCTGAAAACGATAATTTGGTGCTGCGTCAGAAAACGTGTAAACTGAGGGCTTTTATAACGGCTGTCAAGTCACCACAATGGCTACTACATGGTGACTTTGAAGAAGGTTAATTAATTGTTAATGCTTTTTTACATACGCACTGCATTCTATTGTCATATTAACCCTTATCTCTTAGCAGAATATTGTTTGTGTTCATTAAAACCGTCAGGCGTTACGCTTGAAGAAAACAATTAAAATCGACAAAAATTGACTTTAATAGTCAAAGTCATGCAAAACGCTGTGCACAATAATTTATCCCACTAGAACGAAACCACTTAGACCAGGTAACCTTGTGGAGACTGGAACTAGAAAATTAAGTATTTTATTTACTTGATAACTTTTTGGAAAAAATCGTTGGGGTTTAAGTTGAAATGTCACCAGGGGTAACATGTCAATGGTTAGGATTAGAATTAGGATTGGGGTTAGGATTACGGTTAGTATTAGGATCCTAACTTTAACCATAACTCAAACCCTAATTCTAATCCTAACCATAACATTCAGGATAATTCAGAATCGTAGGAATATTGATAATTCATGATTATCCTGATTCTTAGTTGAGAGGATATCAGGTAAATATAATAACTAATTTTTTAATCCCAGTCTCCACACGGTTACCTGGTCTCAGTGGTTACGTTCTACTATTGACAGCGTTTCAGCCCAACAAATGTAGCGTTTCAACCTTATAAAAGCACGCCTACAATGAACACACATATCAATGCATTAATCCACACAGGTGTTAGGGCAAGGAACACCTTACCAGATTATTGGAAAACTTAAAACAATAGGACATAAAAGTCCCCTCAGTTAATCAAGGTTAACTAGGGCAAGACGACGAGGATTTGCATACGAAGATAAACGCTCATGCTCCCTTGAGTACGTAAAGCACCGAATGTGCAGTATCTTTGAAAGAATTCAAAAATCAAATGACAAAATTTGTCGAAAACACCAACACCATATTATAAAGTCTCTCTGCTAAACTTAACAACTTGAAGGACAAAAAATCAGAAACAACGCTTATTTTAGAGGACGTTGTTAAGAAATTAAGGAAAGAGAATTTAAAATTTACTGAAGAAAACGATGAGCTCCGCGAAAGGAACCTAAATATATCTCTTATCATGTCTGACCTTAACACAAAGGTCAAGGGCTCGGAACAAGAAAAGTATAGTCTAGTCACCGTCCTCAAGCTCTAACAACAAGAATGTCAGCAATGTGAAAATACAACAAGCCACCAGGATAACTGGCAAACAGTATGACAGACCGGACGACAGCATCGAGAAACCAGACGAGCGAAGGAAACCTCGGTTAACCAAGTTGAATAAAGTACACGTAATAGATACGAGATCTAAGCGATGATGAAGAGGGCACAGATAAGAACGAATACCAGACTGATGGTGGCGAAGGAAATGTCCAAACCGAATACAGGGCGAAACAAAAAATGAATGGGATTAATCACCGAGTAGTAAAAATCGGCATGGCGACTCTGGAGAGGCCACTAGTGACACATTTCTAGATATTGAAAGCAAATATTAAAAGCAGGCATAGTCATTATTGGTGACTCGATTGTTAAGAATATTAATAAAAAAAACTGACGAAGAAGAAAGTACACGAATATATGCAAATAAACGTTTCCGGGAAAATCTGCCGCCGAAATCGAAATAGAAGTTAGCTCTCTTTATCTCCAAATAACTCCTCACACGTAATTGTACATGCTGGTACCCAGAACCTCACATCAGAATCTGTGAAACAATGTGTTCAGAAAATTGAAAACCACGACGTCAGTGTCAAAGCTAAGTTCCCAAATTCAAAAATTGGTGTATCGGGACTTACTCTAAGACAAGACATTCAAACATCAACAAAAATCCAAGAAGTTAATAAGGAACTTAAACAGATTTGTGTTAACCATGAGGTCTCATTTATTGATAATTCTTCCATAGACACTACAGCTCTAAATGCCAGTAAACTGCATCTTAATGCCAAAGGCTCAGCACTTTTAGCTGTGCATTTCATCAAGTCTCTCAAGGGAGATCGAAAGCCAATAACGCGACGTAAACAATCTAGAGAGGATTTTCAAATGCCAGCAATACACCAGCTAGGCAACCTTCTGAAGATGATATCGAGCAGGAACACTCGGAGAAAGACAACTTTTAAGATTCTTCAAGGTTTGATCCAGCATCAGGTACACATGATCATTCACTGCATGCCATTGCTACGTTTAAGGGCTTTAAAATAGCTAACTTAAATGTAAATAGTTTGTTGAAACTTCTAGATGAAATTTGAGCTCTGGTCGCAAAGCCTTCTCCTGATATCCTAGCGATTGAAGAATCTAAAATTGATGACCTAATACCCGATAGTGAAATACACATAGCAGGATATAATGTATAGGATATAATTTGATTCGGAAGGACCGAAGCAGATCTGGGAGTGGTGTGGTATTATACATCCGCGATTCTATACCATTGTCCAAGAAGAAAGATTTAACTCCTGCAAAGCTTTTGACTCAATTAACCATAAGGTTTTGATAGAAAAAAGATGAACGATCAATTTGGAAGCCTTGGCATTGAATTGAAATGGTTTGAATCTTGCTTGACAGGCAGGAAACAAGTATGTCTTGTCAATGGTTGCACATCATCACTTAGGAAAATACCATGTGGTGTTCCGCAGGGAGCAATCCCGGGCACATTATTGTTCCTATTGTATATAAATGATATGCCGGATTATTTGAAGACTACAACACCATGCTTTTGTGCAAATGATAGTCAAATCTTTTCATCTTCTTTTGATGTTGTCACCAGTGGCGTAACGGAACTACTGGGGGCCCTTAGGAGATTTTCGTTCGGGGGCCCCCGTCACCTCCGTTAGTATAGACTTAGTGTAGACAATTTCAAGACTTTAAATCTCGATCGTCTTTACAGATTCATCGGGGCCCCTTAGAGGTCGGGGGCCCTCAGGAGTTGCCCTAACCCTGACCATAGTCCGTTACGCCACTGGTTGTCACACTTATTGAAAATCTGAACTCTAACCCAAATAATATTAGAAATTGGCTTGCCAAAAATAAGCTTCAATATCATCCTACCAAATCAAAAGTTATGTTTATTGGGTCATCATATAATCTCAATAATAAGGTCGGTGACAATCCTGTTTTATTGAATGTTGTAGCAGCTCCCCGAACTAAAACATATACATGTTTGGGCGTAGAAATAGAAAACTTAGCTGGGAAGAACACATTGAGACAACATGCAATAAGACTAGTGCAGGCATTTGGGCTATTGGACGCGTAAAGCCCTATGTCTCTGTCGATACATTGGAAATCATCTATAAAATCTTAGTACAGCCCTATTTCGATTATTGTTCCCCATTATGGGATAACTGCGGTAAATTGCTTCAGGATAAATTACAAAAATTTCAATCTCGTACGGCACGACTTATTACTGGAGCCAGTTACGACCTAAGGTCCGTCGACTTTCTTTATGCCCTGTCTTGGGAAACACTGGATGTGAAACGATCCTGTACCAAATCGGTATTCATGTACAAAATACTTAGTAACTACACATCCCCAAATTTAAAAGAATCCTTTTCTAGAAGAAACGAGTGTCGAAACATTTATAATCATTGGAATAACGAAACAGATCTAGCTCTTCCGAAGCCTAAAACAGAATTTTTAAAGAAAAGTTTAAAAAAATAGCGGTGCCATGTTATGGAATGATCTTTCGCAAGAAACCAAACTGTCTGAGACGCTGTACTCGTTTAAGAGGCATATATACGTCGGACATAACCAACGTCACTGGATCATGCCAAGTAACATAGGCTTACACTGTCCTTTTTTAACTTTTTTAACTTTTTTATGTATGACTAATATATATATATCTAATAGTTGCATTATGGTATTTTCCGTATTTATAGGACATCCTTTTTATAATATTCTAAATTTGTATATATAAATATGCGACGCCCCTCGTGGAAATCAGCTAACGTTGTCGAGGTCAGCGCAGTTAAATGGAGTCTTACAATACCATACCATATCACCAGCCACTTCGGTGACTGCGATCTCATGTCGAATCAATTGAATCACGCAATTTGTATTGCCCCTGTTTAGTTTACTAGATTATTTATAGTGTAGCATAACGACCCTTAAGGTATCATTCAAGATTTTAGGTAGGATAACGTCATTATCTCGTGTTACTCTACGACTACACCCCTGAAGACAAGCGGTTAATCAGTCGAAGTTAAGGTTAAACGAAGAGGATCTTAACATTTCTAAGTCATGTTTTAGACGTACAGTTTAGGAAAGAATGAATTTGCTTTAATTGACTTTAACCTTTTTGTGTTAGATAAAAGATGTGATGTGATCGTAATATATGTGTTGTGAATTACAACAACAGAATTGAAGAAAAAAGCAAAAATAGAACAAAGAACTAAAAAAAGATAATCATGCATGAAAATATTAACCCTTAAAGCCCAGTTTACACGAGTGATGCCAATGCAAACGCAAGCATAAGCAAAATTTATGTGTGAACTAGGGTAATACAAACTCAAGTACAAGCACGAGAAAAAAGCAAGGGTGGTGCCAGAGGGGAGCAGAGAGGGCTACAGCCCCCTACTGGAAAAAAATTCACAATCTGTAGGGGGATTTTTATTGATGAACGCATTTATATATTGTACAAACTATGAGCAGTAGTGATTGATTTAGCCAAGAAAGATAATAGACTCTTCTATTTATGTCAAATCTAAAAGTAAGCTGTTCCTAGTCAGTTGTTGCGGTTATTCTTGCGAAAAATAATATGATGTTTTTGACTTTCAAATAACGAAACTATAGACGGGGCGTGGTCATTAACCCTCTGGTTCAGCCCCCTGTCCCTTTGTTTTCTCCTTTGTCCAGCTCATATTGCTTGCACTTGTTCTTGTGTTTATTCCATGTGTTTGCATGCATGCTTACGTTGTCTCATAGGAATACCTTCTTTGTCTCATCTTTTGTTTGTTCTTGTGCTTACGCTTGCTTCGTGCGAGTGAATCAGTGTTAATCTACCGGATAGTCTCGCCATTTGGTTACTTCATGATTTCCCCTGTCTCTGTAGCCTGGCCAGACCTGACCTCTTCTCGGGGGGAGAGACTTCTAGGAATACAAAGGATGGCTACGGCTTGGTCATGGGACGAAGCCATGCACAAGAAAAATCTTGTGTTTTAGACCTTCTGAGACTGATTCTGATGTATTCTAAGACCTCTTTTGTAATATCTCAAGCCATATCGTGATCAGTCCAGTAAAATTTGGGGAGTACACCAGGCCAAGTTACTGTTCTGGCGAACTCCAAACAATTTTATACGTCAACGGAAGACGTTATAATAGGCGGCCTGACAGAGACTAAATGGTTCAAAAGGCTCTTTACGCTGCAAAATTTGACCTCGAGTGGTTGGCTAAAATATTCGGAAATAAAACAACAGATTGATTGGTAGTTCAATAGATAAAGTTTTATCACCCTTTGAAAAGCCGGCACCAAATGGATCTGTCATAACATAAGGTATTGATAAAGGGTTGATGTTTAATAATGATTTCATTCTGAGTTATTGCTTTGGATTATATAGCAAATTCGTATTTTAATCCCAGAGTTGGTAGATCGAGGATCGAGGATCGTTTTGATCCCGAAACTGCCCTACATACTATGCTGCCTTTAAAAACCTGAAATTTTTTACACCTGAGTTTTTCATGAACGATAGTTAGATATTCGTCAACCTCAAACCTCAGAAAAACAATTTCTAAGCCCCAGACAGGGATCAAATCCGCAACCCTCTGATGACCAGTATTATTATATCACATATGTCAGAAATATCAAAGCCCAGCATATAATTTTGAATAAACCCATAATAATCCAGACATGAGTTATTGAAAAATATTTTTAATTTAACTAACGTTTCGTTGCTAGTCCTGCAACATCTTCAGAGTAAATGATAAATTTACAAGGTGTTCTCGACTATATAATATTCTATTTACAATGACAGGAAGTAATTAACAGAAAGATTGGTGGTGAAAACCGGTGAATAATAAAGAGTGCGATAAAGTGTATGTGTGAGTGAATCCAGGTGTGTATGTGTCAGAGAAAACATATAACAAGGAAAAAATTGTTAACAGTTAGAACAAGGTTAAAGGATTCGCTCACGCATACACTTTATCGCACTCTTTATTATTCACCGGTTTTCACCACCAATCTTTCTGTTAATTGCTTCCTGTCATTGTAAATAGAATATTATATAGTCGAGAACACCTTGTAAATTTATTATGCGTGAGTGAATCCAGGTGTGTATGTGTCAGAGAAAACATATAACAAGGAGAAAAAATTATTAACAGTTAGAACAAGGTTAAAGGATTCACTCACGCATACACTTTATCGCACTCTTTATTATTCACCCGTTTTCACCACCAATCTTTCTGTTAATTACTTCCTGTCATTGTAAATAGAATATTATATAGTCGAGAACACCTTGTAGATTTATCACTTACTCTGAAGATGTTGCAGGACTGGCAACGAAACGTTAGTTAAATTAAAAATATTTTTCATTAACTCATGTCTGGATTATTATGGGTTTATTCAAAATTATATGCTGGGCTTTGATATTCCTAACAAGATTGCGCTTTCCGCCTGGTTCCTCAATTGCCACTATATCACATATGCTTTCAAGGAACAGTTTGGAGGGGCAAATGTACTTGTTGAGAATCACATAGTTATAGATCTAAAGCAGCGAATACCTGTGCCTACGTGTTGGAGAAAGTTGATCATCCAGGTTAAAGTGATTTTGAGAAAGAATATTTGTGGTATTTGTTGTGCATGACGGACGCTTCGACCGCCACAGCGGCGGTAATCTTCGGAGTCGAGTGGGGTGGGAGTGCGAAAAAGTCTAGAACAATCAGTCTATTTACTTATCTGATTCCTGATGTCGAGTCATGAGTGTCGTTGGTTGAGATAGACGAGCGATCATCAAGTTCCCTACTCAGAAAAACGATTTCTGAGCCCCAGACGGGGATCGAACCCACAACCTTCTGATGACCGGTGAGACGCTCTAACCATTGAGCTACCAAGACTCAGATGGCAAGCTAAGGTGTAGGTTCGACATATATGTGCGACCTAAGCGGAAGCCACTATATATTGATAATGGTTGATACAATTTTAGATTTAGAAATGTGAGCTTGGAAATGTGAGCTTAGTAGGTATAACCTTCTGAATCTTGGTAGCTCAATGGTTAGAGCGTCTCACCGGTCATCAGAAGGTTGCGGGTTCGATCCCCGTCTGGGGCTCAGAAATCGTTTTTCTGAGTAGGGAGCTTGATGATCGTTCGTCTATCTCAACATATATCCAAGCTCACATTTCTAAATCTAAAATAGTGTCGTTGGTTGTTAACGAGAAGTCAGCAATTTATGGGCGGATTTCACTGACCCCATATGCAACTTTGTGGCCCCTTTTAAGTTTGAGTTATGAGACCAGGAGCCAAGCAAATGGGGGGTGCGGGGGATACTACACCCCCGATGTCCAGTTTGTCGGAAATTGTCGGCAGTGTAGGTGACGTCTGTTTACGTCGTCGCTATTGTTTAGAGTGAGTCTTGTGACCATTAACTTTAAAACAACTGACCTCCTTCGTTTTCAAAACGAAAACAAAAGGAGTGATATCTTAAGTTAAAGTCAATATTCTCTGATAACATATCTCATATCTTTCATTTTAACAGGAAATAACTCTCAAAATATTAGTGCAAATGTAGTTCAAAGTGTGCCCAAAATGCAAGAAATATTATTGTGTAACAGTATATATTGTGTCACATTGCACGCGAAATTGCCTAGTACAGTTACCAAGTAGCTTAATGGAGGATGAGATCTTAATGAAGCGAGCAACTTTAGGATTTGATTTAGGGGTTAAGTTTAAGAGTTTAGGAATTAGGTGTTGGAGGTTTGGTGTTAAAGGATTAGTTGTTTGAGGATAAGGATCTGGGCTTACGGGTACGGGCGAGGTTAGGGGGTTAAGAGATAGGGGGTTTGGGTGAGGGGTTAGGTGTTTGACGTAAGGGGATTGGGGTTGAGGGTGGAGTTAGGGGGTTAGGGTAAAGGTTTGGAGTAGGGGCTTAGAGTTAGGGGTTAGAAGGTTGGGATAAGGGTTGTAGTTGGATTTGGGGGTTGCAAAAGAAATAAGGTAAAAATGTGGGGTTAGGGTAACCCCAAAAAATATGGTCAGGCTACGTTTAGGTTCAGGTTTTAACTAACCTATAGCTAACCTTTTTCATGAAATGCTCTCCTCGTGTATACCATAGAGCATTTTACGTAACATTAGAATGCAACGCTGCACCATGTGTCCGCGACCCTGGCTCGAAACATTAGAATTTTCTATCTTTAATCTCGATTGTTCCCTCTAATAGGGAATAGGTAATATTTTATATTTGTCAGTCTTAGTTAAAATAACCTTTGGTATATTATCAATTTCAATAGTTCAAATTACGATATTTTTTTTAAAGTTCAATTTTCCCTTTGCGTACACCTTCTTTAATCTTCACGTTTGCTGCTGTATTCCCCCTCAAAAGTATTCACTATGTCAATTTTTTCATTGAAAGGAAAAGACCCAAGATCAGGAAGCAAATGAGAAAACCCAAGACACTTTGGCTTTAAGTTACTGCATCGATGAAAATCCACCATGGTACCTCGCGATTCTATTGGGATTTCAGGTAGATTTTAGAAGTAAATTTCTTTTTCATTCTCTTTTTACTGGTAATCTGTTACAGGAACTGGAGCTTTCAAATATTTAAAATTATTTACATCCCCCTTTGTAAGTTTAAATAGCTTCGTCACAGTCGTTGTCTTGATCATTTTCAGGTTATTTACTGATGTTCTTATGTTTAGATTTAAGTACAGATTTTCGATTTTTGATTGTGCTTTAGTGATAACATAATTCCCTATAACTAAACAAAATTGTGTATTTAAGCACAAAATGAAAGCGTACTAAGTGTGCTTTAAGAAAAATGTCTTTACTAGTTTATACGTATGAAAACTTGCTATAATTAATGAATACAAAGGTTCATTCTGCCCGATAGTGAAGTTAGTCAAATTAATTTTCGACAGGAGAATCTACCAATTTTTCTTCCTCTCCCCGGGGGTCTGCAGCAGCTCTCGGCGGGACTGCTCTAGTGCAAAAAAACTTTAGCTGATTGTGTATTCAGTCTTAAAATGAAAATGTCATAGATGTTGTTTGTAAAGTTTCTCACACTAATTCATAATTTTGTGGTTCAACATTACCCTATTTATGTCCTGATAAGTATCAGTTAGAAAAGACAAATGTACGATTTCATAAAGGTTGTACATATATCTATGCGCACAAAATTTTTTTAATTAGATTTAAATATGGAACGACATAAATACATAGTTGCCAAGTTTTCAGATAAGCTAGGAGTGAGATTTTCTCGACGTTTTGATACGTGAAAATTTGCTCCTTCAATTTTGTGATGGACTGATAGCACTCACTAATTTTAATAGCATATTTTACTTCTAAAACTTCCCCTCCTGAAAGGCACCTTGCTATTAGAAAGTATGATTAAAAAATTTTATATGTTGGGAAATGTTGTCAGCTGAAAAGCGTGAGAATGCATGAGAAATGGGTCATCGACAAGAAAATGCGTGGGGGTTTTCCTGTGCATGAGACAAGCGTGGGAAAGCATCGAAATGCGTGAGTGTCACGCTCAATGCCTGGGATTTAGCAGGTATCTAAACACACACACACTGCGTTCTCACTTTTAAGGAGATTTCCTTAATTAAACTGAGGAAATTTTGACCTTTTAAAGGAGTTTTTATGGAAATTAATTTTTAAAGAAATTTCTAAGGAATTTCTGGATTTTTCCTGATAGATCTATTTCTCAGAATATTGTACTACGAGATAACAAAAAGAAGGCAAAAGTTTTCCGACCAATGAACAAAACACAACAAAAAAAGACTGCTATCATTAATATGATGACTAAGTTTGTTCAGTCTTATTTTGGCTGATTGTTAGTTAAAAACTTCAGCTAATCATTACATGATAGTAGTTGAAAATTCCTTCGTCACAATTTCATGAGCCTGACTGTCGGACAAGTCTAAATCCCAGGCCAAACAAATGCAACAAATGCAACATGTCGTGCGGTGGAGACTCAAATTGTGGAGATTAGGGATCTGGGACGAATAATGATCCCGAATTCCAACAGTGTCACTCGCGAAAAGATGAATACTATCGATTCTGAAAATATGCTTAAAAATAAATGTGAGGATTCGAGAAAAACTGGATTTTTTTATTAGTTAAAACTCTACAGGGCATTATTTATCCACAAAAAAAGCTCCATCACGATTTTAAGGAAATTCTGCCCAATGTAGGAAATTTTTATCCCAGAATCTCAGAAATTCGTAGCAACAGGAAGCGAGGGCATAGCACACACAGTATCTAGAAGTTTAGCAACGCGCAAATGAGCATTTTAACGGTTAAGTCTGATGGGAATCGACTTGAAATATCATCAAGCGAAGGCTGAGAAGTGAGAATAGAAGCGAGTTTAGTCGGCTCAAATCCATGTCTACGAGTGTTTGTGAAATATGAAAACAAAAAGTGTAACAATGGTGGCTAATGTTAACGTTTACAGAGTACTGAATTAATGAAATGATCGGAAAGGTCTGAGTAATGCCGAAATGTAAGGAGTAGTCTTCTAACGTTTCGAGCGAAGGCCCTTCGTCAGAGAGAAAAACCAATTAGTGGATGGTTATATCGTTAAAACTTTTTTGGAATAGATTATTTGCTTACAAAATATTTTGTTGAAGAAGGCTTACGTTTCGCTGAAAATCGTGAATGTACCGACAAACCATAGCACGAGAAGAGTAGGTCTGCTCCCCTTAGCTATTGTTATTATAAGTCATGCCATGAAATGAGGTGGATTAGTTATTAAACCTTCCGCTCGATGAGAGTCATTTCAAGTTTTACTGAATGACCCGAATCGAGCGGGAGGTTTAATAGCTAATACACCGAAATTTCATGGTATTACTTTGTAATATCATGTTTACGTAAATTCAACTAATACTACCTCTGGTGACGTCAAACCAGGTCGAATTAGTCTTAATACGACCCGGTTTGACGTCACTGTAGGTAGTATTAGTGCAAATGGCAACATGTTACCATGGCAACATGTTAGTTTCCAGATGCCTCTCCCTTAAGCAATTGTTCTTTTGGTATATTTTTATCTGGCATATAACAATTCCGTGAAAGTATTCCTTGTTTATTAACAAGAGATAAATTACTACACTTTAATTGAGAAAAAGGTTTATTTATTTATTTATACATTATGATGTGCAGTTCCCCAGTCGGCCAAAGTTTTAATTTGTTTCAGCAGAATAACGACAGAGAATGTCGCATTGGCACATAAAACAAATCCGAGTACTCCTAGGACGATGTGAGATATAGAAGCATTCTTTAGCGTTCCAAAATTTTCTTCACATAAAACAAATCATACATTCATGCTACATGTGATTCACCCTTTCCTGAAGAAATGCATTTTGGCCAGGAAATTTATCAGGCAATACTCCAGAGTAAAACACTAAAGTAAAATTAATAGAGTGCTGCGGAGGCAGTTTTGAACTGGGTAGAAAACGTTCAAACGTACTACCCCACTAGAAAGCGACAAAATAAGGTGTTAATGTTTCGGCCTTCATCAGAGTAAAATGTAAGGTGTGTAACCAAATAAATGAGCGAAAGGTAAGCAAAATAATATTGGAGATGGAAAGTGATTTACGATTCTTATCGTCGATCAATGAGGTGAGACTGGGAGGGAGTGTTAGCTGAGATGACCATTTCATTTTCAAACTTTACACTGTTCTAAATTTATGTTTACTCTGAAAAGTCTTTTCCATCCAACACATTATTATTCCCTGTAATACTTAAATATTCATCCCACCTTTGGTCAACATCCTATCCTATTATAAGCTTATTGATCGACTATAAGAATGGCAAATGATTTTCCATCCTAATTATCATCTTGCTTACCTTTTGATGACCTGATTAATTACATTTAATTGTCTCCCACCCTTTTCTAACGTATAATACCCGGACCAGGGGAACAGGGGGGATAGGGGGCTTTATACCCCCCAAATAATGCTATTAAGAATTTACCAAAGATGTTTGGTTGTGTGTTGTGCAACCTGTGTCAGATGTAAGTACTCTAAAAAAGTCTGAGTTCTAACCGAATTTTTTCTGAGTATTTACAAGTCAACTGACACAGTTTGCACTGCAAACACCTTACTAAATCAAGATGCATCTTACCAATTTAACTAAAATTTACTAATTTAAGAAGTGGTCCTGGTGTAATGGAAAAAAAAATAGACGAGTAGTCCAAGTAATTGTTTCGTGAAACAGCATCCTTTGGTTGAAATGGATCTTGCCAAAAAATATTGTGCATTTTATAGTTACAATTTGTTAGGCCAATTAAGATCAGATGAGATTAAAAATTGTAGAAAATTTGAATTTATTTAGTACACTTAATCAATACCTATTCTTCTAAACACATAATGATAAGGAAAATCGACGAAAACAAACAGGAAAACAGAAACCATGGAATTGGATTATCTAATGTTTTTATGTCAGTTCAATAAAAAATGCGCCACACCAGATACACTATATAACAGCAATCTAACTAGTTCAGTTATTATATTGTGTTTTCAACGTTTTATCCTATAAGGTGAATTCAACATGAAATACAATTCATAATTGTATTATCAATTCATAAACGTTGAAGTTTTGTTACTACATTTCTCAGACAGTCACAGCTACATAACCAGGAAATTTTTAGGATCGGTACCCACCCCCCAGCACCCCCAAATGCTGATTTGCTTCCGCCACGACCGATACCCAGTGTTTTTGATTTCACTTCAAAAATTTCATCTGATGAAAGGCTTTCGCAAGAAACTCATTCCCTTATTTTTCCATTTTTCCAGAGTAATTCCTTTAATCTTTTTCTTAAATACCAAAAGAACGAAGTAAAAGCTCGATAACCAGTCTTCTCTATTTATTAACCTATGATCGTTATGAGTACGATCAAAGATATTTTGTTGCATATTGTTTTACTTGCTGTTTTTTAGCACTATCTGACAATGTTTGGGGCCACTTTGTCTGTTCCCATTTTGATATCACCTGCGCTGTGTGTGAACGATCCAGTAGTGACAGGAAATCTCATTAGTACCATCTTTTTTGTGAGCGGAATTGCCACTCTCTTGCAAACCTGTTTTGGAAACAGGTAAGTTCGATAGAAAACTGTTCATAATGGGAACTTTCTCCCAAGCAAATTTCGGTTTCTAATTGTAGCTTCATTAGCTCGGCAAATTACAATTTTGTCCTTGATCAATGTTAACTAGACTTCTGCCACAGTTTTTTGAATCACATGTTTCTAAGGTTGACTTTAAAATAAACTTTATTGCTCCTGGCCATAAATATTTCTTATCCTTATCCTGATATTGACCCTGATTCTTATCTCTATCCATCTCCTCTTCCTCATCCTTATTCTCATCCTAAGCTAATCCTTCGGCTCCTCCTGTTCCTGCTTCTACCCCTGGTCTTTGTTCTTCATGCTAATCTTTGCCTTCAATCTCATCATTAATCTTATCTTCATCCTTCTCCTTCGTCTACATCACCTTGACTCTCATCTTGATCTTCGTCTTCCCCTTCGCCTTGTCCCCATTTTCGTTTTCTTTACACCGTCGCCATTGTCTCTCTCCTCATCCTTGTCCTAGATCTAGTGTTGAAAATGATCCTCCCCATTATTGTTATACTTCTTCATATTCATTCTTTCCTTTATTACTATCCCTCAACCCTATGCTCACCCTTACCTTCATCTTCACCAACGGCGTTATTCTTACTTTTATTCTTATACTTGTCCTCTTAATCTATATGTTTTTGGCAATTTTTTTTTCAGCATTCTAGTTTCTCTATACATTATCGCCGTCCTTATTCTCGTTATTAACATAATGATTGTCTGATTTATCTGAGCATTAATTTTTTCTGTTTTTGCAGACTTCCAATCGTCCAAGGAAGCACATTTTCTTATCTAGTACCAACGTTTGCTATCTTGAACTTGCCCAAGTTCAAATGCCCTGCTGAATTTCAGAATGGTTTGTTTCTTTCAAAGAGATAGATTGAGCTAATTCTAATCACTTCCCTGCCAACTATTTCAGTTCCAAATTTATTTTAACTGTCATAATCGCACAAGTAATCTCAACACAGCGTCTCAGTCATCAATCCTTAGTAAATCTACCATGTTCGCTCGTAATTAAGCTACTAACTTTTTTACACTCAGCATTCAAAAATGATTTGTCCATGTATGGTTTCTGCAAAAGAGAAAACTTCTTAGTTGATTACTAGACAGTGTAATGAATTTAACATTTTTTTGACCTTCATACAAAATAAATCAATATCGGGGTTTCCTCATATGTTTCCTCCTGCCGTTTCAGAAGCGGCTGATTTCCAGTGTATACCTTTATAAAAAGTTTACGTACCGTGACGGATGTATTTAAGCAATTATTTATATTGTCGCTATAAATACTGACGTCAAGGTATGTAACCTGCTTATACTATCGTTCGTGAAGTTTAGCAAGGAGTCTTTAAACTGCCCAACAAACAAATGAAAATGCAGGCTCGCCCAGAGTCTTGGTGGGGCTCAGGGCAAAACAGAAGTTTGGGGGGGCCCGGTGAACTTGAAGCAGTGAACTCAATTTCCATATCTGGAATGCTAACTCCCAGTCATTTGCTCGGGCAAAAAGTGAAGCCAAGATGGCCGCCCATGGAGGCCAATTTTGGACGTCAGTTTCAGTCCTCTTCGTGGTCTTGTACGTCAGTTCCAGTCCTTTGCACGACTTTAATCTTCAGTTTGTGTTTGGTTCGGCTTCGAAAACATTGTCAACCATGGAAAACGTGCTCAGACGAAACATTACTGGACTAGTTTTACATTATCCAGTACTTAAAAAGATTCATTGTTGCAGTGTGGCCTAACAAGTGTACTAAATTGTCTGAAGGTGGTAAACTAACGGTAAAAAGAGGACGAGCACTTAGTAGTTTCCTAAAGTAATTTTTCGAGGCCGTTTTATTGGGTTTCTCGTTATATAACCTGTGACCGTTTTGACTTTGTAGAAATATATTTGAAATTCTTAAAATCGTTTCTGCCTTTTAAAAAACTATTTTGTGTGTATTTTGAAAGAAAACTCTTCAGAAAGGAGTAAAAAGTCGCGTAGGGGACTGAAACTGACGTCCAAACTTGGCCTCCATGGGGAGGCCATCTTGGCTTCACTTTTCATTGGCGGTTAGCATTCCAGACATGGAAATTGGGTTCACTGCCCTGAAGATAACTATTCGGGTGAAGACATGCGTGTCCTGCCCTGGCTAAGTGTAAGCCCAGCATCCAATGAATAAATAAACAGCGTCAATTAAACAGAAGCAGCGGATCTTATTCATTTATTTGATCATCATTTGAAACATAAAAGAAAAAACTATCTGTATGCTGAGGGCTTGGGGTCCCTCTTGAGGTTGGAGCCCATAGCAAAGTGCCCTAGCCCCCCCTGGGCGGGCCTGTGAAAATGGCGAAAAGAATTTGAATATCTTAGCCCTCTCCTTTCCGAGACGTCTCCCCTTGACGAGTAAAGACGCGTTTACTTGAGAATTTTTGTACCTTGTGATTGTTATCCTGCTCCCGTTGTTCAAAAGGCGAACAGCTTAATCCAGGATTGTGGGCATCTTTCCAATTATGCTACTGCGAAAAATTAGAATTTTCTTTCACAGGTTTCGCGTGTATACAAAAAGGTTTTCCGCTGTAAAATCGGAGCTAGATTGTTTAATCAAAATAAATGAAACCAAAACAACAGATTAACTAGTAATCCTGGATTAGCGCTAATCGTGCTTTGAACAACTGGCCACTGGCGAATGCTATAATCCTAGGATACTCCATGCAGCAAGACATCTCCTTTTGATTTGCTTCAGTTTGCTCTCGAGGCTCTCGTGAGTTTAAGCCTTTCCCGTATGATTTTTTCCCTTTTTTTCTTCTTTGTTCTCTTTGGTTTTTGCTTTGATGTTTCATTTGTTCTATTGTTGTAATTTGTTTTGTCACAATAACTGTTTGCAAGATAGGGGAAACACATATCGCAAGGTATAAAACTGCGCGTTTAAACGGGTTCTTAAAATTATCTGGCATGAGCCTGAGTAAAGCTAAGAACTCGGATACGGACAGAAAGGGTTAATGAGGCTGGTAAGTTATTTATCAACCTCTGGAAAACAAGAGAAACTGAACCAACGATGATATAATCCGTCAAAATATAGTGTATATTTGACATTGATATGCATTTTGGGGCTTTAGATAGATTGAGTGAATGTGCATAATAATACTGTGCATAATAAAACAAGACTCTCCTTGGGTACAGTCTGCAAAACGTTCACATGGTTGAAATTACAAGAACACTTTTGTTTTCAGATCCCAGAAACAGCACTTTTGATGGTATATGGAAAATTCGAATGCGCGAGGTAAGGAATATCAGTGGAACATATACATACAGTCTGCACAAAATTCTTTTATACGCATGTAAATTGCCTTTTTTTATAGTCGTTGACTCTTTCTGCCCGGATAATTTAAGTGCCAGACAGAGATGTCTCAGCAGAAAAGAGCTACAACCATCTCAACGGATTCTTTTCTGTCCGGATAGGTCTTCTATTATCTTTTTGTGGCCATACGATTTTATTCATCAAAGAAGGCATTCAGACAGCAAAGGGATTAAATGCAAATACATGGTTTTGAGTAATTTACACAAGCTTGGTTTAAGCCAAGGGACCACCAGTCCCAATTACACTGAAGTGAGCGCGTCCCTTTTCATGAGATTATGTTTATCATGAGCTGCTATTCTGTCGGTCGGCCGAGTTGAATCTAATCATCCAAAAGTCTCAAAGAAAAGGAAAAAAGTTCAACATCGCCGTAATTTGAGATACCCAAAGCTGACATGAAGATAAAAACTTCTCAAACTCATTAATAATTCATGAGTATATCATTTACTCAGACGCGCTGAATGGCACCACGTGAGCGAACTTGAAATACCATGGAAGTACTAGGCAGGGGACTTGAACTGTTTTTTCCAGTCCTTGGATTGGAAATAATCGTTCAAGTCCTTGGACTTAAAATATAATTTCTTACAATTGGTTTATTCATCGATATAATCATTCCTAATTCACTGCTATTTCACTGATTCTGAGAAGTCATTCAAAGGCCTCCAATTCGGACTAGACCGGGTTTTCAAGTACTCGTAACTCGTTCCAATCCTCGGCTTCGCCTCGGACTAGAACGACTTCCTCGTACCTGAAAACCCGGTCAAGTCCTCATTGTCGGCCTTTAAATATTACTTCAAGATGTAGCGAGAAATTCTCAATATACCAATTTTAAGATTGAGGGATCTTTCTGTGATAAATGCCTTATATACATGGAATATCTTCAAGTTGATGATCGCAAATCAATTTTTAATTTATCTCAAGCTCTTGATTGCTGTTGTGTTCAGAAATTCATTGCCACCTCAAGGAAGGTTTACGTGAGTCAGTCTGCCACGGTTAGCTACTTAACTTACCATAGTTGTATTAAGTTTATTAATAATAGTTACATGGTTTGCGATTGTTACTTCTCATGTCATTCCCATTCTCATCTCTTTGATATTTTTCAAGATCCAAGGTGCGGTGATGGTATCGTCACTTTTCCAAATTTTTATTGGCTTCACTGGATTGGTTGGCTTCCTTTTACGTTTCATTGGTCCTTTGACCGTTGCTCCCACTATAGCATTGGTTGGTTTATCTTTGTTTGACGTTTGCTCCAGTTATGCAGGTAAATGTATCAATGCATCGCCGGATTTTAAGAGTTTCAGCAGAATTAAGGACTTTAAGACTGCGTTAAGACATTCAGGTGAAAGTGTTTACGTCAATACAATAAGTTATGAAAACAATCTCATTTTATTCCTGATTTGTTATGTGTTTCTAGGAACTCATTGGGGAATCACCGTTTTGTAAGTAGTGTTTAGATGTCTCATCATGGCATGTGAGGTAATTCTAGGTTGGAGCTGTTGTCCTCCAGCATTGCGCATTTCCCCCAGTCAATGGGAGGAGTTGAGGCGCATATACGTGAAATTTGAAAATTTATAGATTAGCCTAACCCATATCAAAGTGTCAATCTGTGAAATGAGGAGTATGCCAAGGTTCTACCCTGGGCCCTTATATATATATATATATATATATATATTAAAGGCCTGATGATAAACTTAGGTTTAGTCGTTCTTACTCTGAGTTTCACGTCCTCGGACGATCTTAAGAATTCATGAAGAATATACACTTTAAAAGGAAAGTCATAACATTATTGTGTCTTTATTAAGAAACTGAAAATTACTTGAAATGTGCTGTGATACAAACATGAATGACGTCATTTCAACGAGAAAAATGTCTAGTGAAAACACGAGGCTTAGCCGGGTGTTTTCTGGTATATTTCCGGTTGAAATGGCGTTATGAATATTTCTATCATAGTACAGAGACACGAAAGCTATTTTCTCTTTGTTTTATAAAATAAACAAAGTTTTTCGAGTTTTTGTGACATCATTCATGTCTCTGTACTCTAGTACAAAATAAAAATTACGTCAGAGTGTACTCTGAGAGGACATAAGACTGGCCCAATCAGATTATGCGTAGGACGCAGTTACTTTATAATATCTGATAAAGACACATGCGCCATTTGAAACAGTTAATTAGAAAACATGCATTTCCGAACTTTCTTCACGAACTAGCGTATTAAGAGGTTTGTTTTATAAGACATTTAAAAAAACTCGCAGTACGTGCTTTATCAGATCCAACAATCCTCTATCGTCTCTTGTTTTAAAGCCGATAAAGCACTCCTGCTCCCTTTTTAAACACTATATACACATTTTTGAACACTATATATACATTGCATTCTCCCGCATATTTAACAGATTCCGGTCAGCAGGTACGAAATTTAACAAGGTCTCGCTCACTACTAATCCTGATTTGACAGATCGGTCGTTAGACTTTTTGTGTTGGAGAGGAGTACTCTCAAACTTCACAGGCTTGAGCGTCAAAAGGCTCAAGGCTCCGTGATGGTATCATCATCTTCCCTCATAAGGTATTTTTTCAAAAGGTCACTAAGTCTAAGTGACAAAATGTCTGAGAATACGAATGTCATTCTAAACCCTCTAACTTGGTTTGTCTGGCTCATCTGGGTCAGAGGCAGCTGCCCTACCCTACCTCGAGCTAAAGCTTCAGTCTCCCAGTTTTTTTGAGGTTTTTTGTTTGTTTGTTTTTTGTTTGTTTGTTTCAAATAAAAAGTTCTTGTTCGTAAGGTCCGAGTGTGTCTAATACAGGAATGGGTACAAAATCGGCAATGTTCGATGCAATATAAATGCAACGAGTTTGAAAACAATAAAATATCAGGTCATTACCCTTGATTTTCCTTTGTTTTGGATGCCTCCAGGGGAGTACCTTTCATTTTAAAAGGGTGACTTCGATCATACTTCATGTCGGGGTTTTTTTTATGGGATTTGTGTTTAAACTTACGGAAAACTTTGAATGTTTTAATCTCTAGATGCGCCCTCTAGTTACTAGAAACGAGACCATTTTATGTCCTTTGGATACGTTACGTTGGTCTCTCAGGTTTTTGAGTTGCTCTGGATTTCTGTCTTAGCAAAGTTATGTAAGATTTAAAACACGTAAGGCGACAGTCGCTTATTTCAGATCTAATAAAGCGCGCACTGCAAGTTTCTCCTATAACTTCCAAAAGCGAACCATTTAACCCTTCCATGCATACCATTGTCGTACAACAACAAATCACAACAACAGAATAAATGAAAGAAAAAAAAGGAAAAAACAAAACAGAACAAAGGAAAAAAATAAAACAAATCATACATGAAAGGATTAATAGGCTGAAGCATAGTTCACACCAGTGATGGAAACACAAGTGCAAGCTCATTCAAGTATTATTTACGTATAAACCCAGGTAAAACGAATGCAAACTCAAGTATAAGACAAAAAACCTTTTGTTTTCACCTTTATCTAACTCTTGCACACTTACACTTGGACTTTCGCTTGCGTTCATTTCGTGTGCGTGTGCTTAAACTTGACTTATCCTTAAAGAGTACCTGCTTTGTGTAAACCATGTCTAACTGACGAAGAAAGTTTGACCATTAACGTTATCTGATCAGCCGAGAGAAAACTAATCGAGTTTTTATCGCATATAAACGCATGACGCAGTTCTGATTTTCGACTGCATTTTCGTCATGAATTGTTCATGAATTTTTGAAATATAAATCACAATGAGGGAAGTACGTGCGAGCTGTACAAACGCTAAAGTCCATATCGTCAAAGATATCAAACCACTGAGCACAGCGAACAACTCAGATTTGATACAAATTAAAGAGTCAATAACCTAAAATAACTTCCCGAACTGTTGTTTGTTTGTTTTATACAAAGATTTACTCTGTCGAACAAAGAGCGTGAGAAAGATGTTTAGCATTGACGCATTCTTGATTGCACAAATCACTTATTCCTCGTGTGGAAAAGTTGTTCCCTTTTTCTTTGGAATCAAGAATTTCCAAAGTACACTTTCACACTATTAATTTTGGAAGTAATAAACATCAGTAAACAGTGGCATAGCCGAAGGAGGCGGTTACCCCCCCCCCCCCCAATCGTCTCCAAATCCATCCTGGAGAAAATAGTAAATCCGTAAAGAAACTTATTGTAGGAAGATTAGCGCTCGTGTGGCATGGTCAGGTGAATTGACAAGCAGTCCAATTAATGACTTATAACCATGAATATGTGCGCATATGATTGATCCAAAGGCTGAATGATTGGTAAAGATTTTTGTATAGACTTTTACTTCGAGGTAGCGGTACTTCCGTCGCGCCCTACCAGCCTCCATCTCGACGATAAGCACGCTCGGCACCCAAGCTGGACGTAAGACGCTGTTTTGACGTCGCACGTGATCTTAATCAACTCATCTTGCGTGGTATCCGCATTCAAGCTGATAAGGAGTAAAAATTCAGGCTTGTCTGCAGAGTTTCTATAAATTGTACTCAAAGGCAAAGGCCGTTCGAGATCTTTCAACTGGTGAATTCGACCGTCGCTTTCATTGACAAGTGGTAGGGATGCATACAAAATCAAAAAACAAAGCCAAAATTTGGACATGACAAAATTTTCAATTTGGATGATAAATTTTCAGTTTATTCTTGTTTAAAGATTGTAGGAAACGAGTGCATGCATCGTATGCAGCATATGATTAAGAAATTCAAAGATTCTATAGAGAAATTAATCTTTTAGGGGGCTCCAATATATGTCAGTAAGAACTGCCGCGCCTTCCCCCCCTCAAGGTCAGACCATGGCTACGCCAGCAGTGAAAATCAAAATAAAAGCGGATTATTAACACAACGAACGTTTACAATGTTCGCAAATCTCTACATTATTTACAGTGGAATGTCGGGCTGCATTCAAAACCAAGTCTTCGAAAACGCGATATTAATGCATGAACTCTCATTTACATAGATAATACAACGTGCATGTCATATATCTATTTTACAGGACTATTGGTATCATTCTTATTTCTTCTCAATTCCTGGCTCGTCTAAAGATTCCTATTCCAGCTTACTCACATGGTAGAGGTTGGCATACAAAGGGTTGGAATATATTTGGCTTGTTTCCGGTAAGTGGAAGAAATGTATTTAATGACCAATCTTTTGCATAATCTAGTCGTAACGAGTGTTGACTAGGCAAGCTCGGACACTGACCTACAGGGACGAAGGCTGTGAGCAATGTGTGGATTCAGTCACTTGCGTCACATATGTACTGTTTGTGTATGGAAGTTTTAACCACTATTTACATTGGGAGTGGCGGTGTTATATCAGATATACAAGCAAGAGACGAAGGCGAGTGATTGTATGTCCAGTACAACACCGACCCAAATATTGTGAAGTACTTATGAAACGAATACATCTAAACACTCGTGTTATTCAAAAATGACAAAGATTCCGCGATTTCAGTCTAGAAAATAGTACGACAAGGTCACGTAAATCAGTGGTTGTACCACATTCAGTAAAACTGATTAAATTTAAAATTCTTTTGTTTTTTCTTAACGAATTGTTAATTAACAATTACTGGATGAAGCTGAACACGATATCAAGAATAATGGATAATTCTTGGATAATTCTTGAAATCATGCGAAAGCCGAATCCAATAATGGTTTTATTATACAATTATAAATCGAGGAAGACTCCGTCATGACATTACTGGCGGCTAAGAAAAGCTTGTCAGATTAACAATTACGTCACCTACAGACAATTTTTGATGTCTTGTAGGTGGCGAGACATCGAGAATTGTCTGTAGACTGTAGGTTCTTAACCAATCAGAATCGAGATTGTAGCAGTATTGTATAATAATGAGTTTTATTATGTGTCAATAAGAAACGAATGTCCCGAACACTCGAAATTACAAACATGTTCGCAACCTGCGGTGAATGTCGAGGTGCAGGATGCAGGGTGCCACAAGCTTTCGTGGACTTCACGATACGTTGGTTGTGTCATCGGACGACAAAGACATTAGGAGGCACACGTTTTGGGGGACATGGCTGTAATGGTCTCCTAGAACCCGTTATAGTGGATAAATGATCACAGGTTTTTGACAAATTTACAGTGCGTCAAGGATATTTCAATGATAGTAATGTTCAGTAGATGTGGGAGTGCAGTTTGGATAGGCGATTACAAGGGTTCGTCTCATTTATCATTTAAGAGATCTTTTTTATTAGTCTTGCACACCCTAAAAAGAATATTTTCAAATTTTTTGATTTAGGTTATCATCGCCATTGCTATAAGTTGGACTTTTTGTGCCATTCTCACTGAAACAGATGTTTTTTCAAAAGAATCTAAAGCAAGAACAGATCGGTCATCTGTTCTGTCAGATTCGCCTTGGTTTAGATTTCCGTACCCAGGTAAATTATAAGTTTATGTTTACTGATTTCCTCAGTAAAAACAGGATAAAAGTGAAACCGAGTAATGTGTGCATTATTTTGTTAAATACCAAACACAGTTTCTTTCAGTAAATTTTAGTCCTTATTCTCTATAAAGTCGAAGATTCACTGTAAGAAACTATTGCTTATTTATCAAAATAGATAATGCACATATTTCTTGGTTTAAATTTTATCCTGTTTTTATAGGGTCAAGCTCCCAATTTTTCTTGCGCTATTATTCAGTTGACACATAAGGTTGAAGTTACGTTTGAAGTTGATATTAAGGGGTAATATAGCTAAAGTCAGGCTTTTGTGGCGTGAACCCCAATAAAGTACATTTCATAATACAACAAAGACACGTACCTCATAAACTGTATACATAACGAAACTCTTATTTCCAGCCATCATAAATTACCATGCGAATTCCTTGCATATTATACAGGAGCAGATTCGCACCATCTAATTCGAGGGTGAGATCGCAGAAACTAGAAAGCGGCGTGTCAATATGGAAGATGCGACTGTAATTTTACTTAACGTTTTGGGTATTTTTTTCTTTCAGGTCAGTGGGGCAACCCTACAGTGAGTGTAGCTGGTGTATTTGGTATGTTGGCAGGCGTAATTGCCGGTGTCGTTGAGTCTATTGGAGATTATTACGCATGCGCTAGACTTTCTGGAGCTCCACCACCTCCGCCCCACGCCATCAATCGGGGGATTGGTATTGAAGGTATAGCGTGCTTTTTAGCTGGGGCTATCGGAACTGGTAATGCGACGACGTCATTTAGCGAGAACATCGGAGCCATTGGGATCACTAGGGTAAGAAAAGATGTTCGTACCATTATGTCTAGATGAAGGGCATGTCTCGAATTTCAATGAAAACTGCTTGTAAATTAATGAAGTTTTTTTTTAAGCGATTTTTTACTTTTAACTTCTCATGCTATCAATTTATAATGGAATACTGTGAATGAATCACCATAGATGGTGACAACGTCTTTATTCAGTTCCTAGAGCATTGGAGAAGTTAAAAACTTCTTCTGAAATATGCAACCTACGTTTTACGACAATTAAGTCAATTAGTGAGATTTTTGTTTGACAGTTATCAAAAACCCCTCACGTTAAAAAAAAACCCGATAACCTTGTAAAGACCTGTACGACCATGTGGCATTCACCCATTGAGCATCACGGACGTTATTAAAAGGCGAAGGTTACACGAGTCTCGCTTACTCGATTTATTCTTTCATAGAAAACGAGGTTGAGTTGCAGAATTGTTTTGGTATAAATTTGGTTAACATGTAATAAAAATTACAAGCTTTTTGTCTAAATTTGATTAACTATATAACTGGCACTGTTGCCATCAGGCAATTTATTAATTTTACTTTGGCCAGCCGACATTACTTGTCAAGGGGAGACCTTCGAGAAACTTGCCAGGTAAAGGGGGGTTAAATTATAGTAAAAGGGGAATTTTCAATCGCTGGTTGGATTTTATTTGCTGTCATCAAACACTGCCGGATGGTACTTTAGCCAATCAAATTCAAGGGTTTGAGAAAGACAGAGAGACAGTGAGACAGAGAGAGAGAGAGAAAGACAAAGACAGATACAGAGGCAGAGAGACAGGGACAGAGAAGGAGAGACGGAGACAGAGACGGAGAGGTGGAGAGAAACAGAGACAGAGAAAGAGACAGAGACAGGGAGACAGAGAGAGACGATCGGATCCCTTAATCACTCTGCCACTGAGCCTTCATGCAAAATAAGCTCTGAAGATGTAAGAACCATTGCCAATTTTGAAGACACTACAAGTTGAATGTTATTCTTGTTCATGTTCTTAGCCCGTTGGGACGTCTTCTGTGCATTGATAAAGGAATAGGCAACGGCAAAACGGAATCCATATCTATCTTATACCATAGACATTAGCAACAACTCTCAATAATTTTCGGTGAATGAGCAAAGATGAGAACAGTCATCTAACATGTGTGACCAATGCAAAACAAAGCAATGTCATTGGCGCGCATAAGACAGCTGTTCAAAGTTCATCACATCATCTGCTTTGATGTAAATGCATTTATTTAGGTTGGCAGTCGTCGTGTGGTCCAGCTTGGAGCATTATGTATGATTATCCTGGCTCTTGTTGGTAAATTTGGAGCTCTGTTTTCAACCATTCCTGATCCAGTCATAGGAGGGGTATTCTGCTGCATGTTTGGAATGATTACTGCGGTAGGAATTTCAAACCTCCAATATGTCGATCTCAACTCGGTTCGAAATCTCTTCATCATTGGTTTTTCATTCATCATGGGTTTAGTGATCCCTGATTATCTCGAGAAAAACTCTAAAGCCATTGATACTGGTGAGTAATTTATAAAAATTTTAAAATTTTTATTTTATCTAATAAACTTTTTTTATTTATAAGTTGTCGTCTTGGCATTTCAAAATCTTCGAGCTTTAAAGGGCTGCTAACGCTTCGAGGGATTAAATTCTTAGAAACATTTCTTGGCCGTCAAAGGTAACGAAAAATGGACTTACTGTGTGTAAATTAGAAGAGCTTTATTGGGCTTTTTAAGGCCTTAAAGTTGTACTTTCCGCAATTGATCCAGCTTGGGTTTTAAAATGTAAGATTCTAACACTCACAGAATTTCATGTCTTTGTACAAACCTGGTCCCCAGGACATTGTCGCTCTACGGCAGGTCCCAGGCATGGGTCGGTCCGGTTTTCAGTAATATTTACAATGAGTGACCATGTTGTATTAGATACACACCCTCGAACCAAAGGCGATGTTGAATGTTCGATTTAACTCGGACACGAATACTGTAAATTACTCCTGAAAGCATTTCTGTTAAATGAGACATTTATTGTGGTTGACGAATAGGGTTTCTGTTTAGTGTATTATAACTTTGTATGTAAAAATTTCGCTAAGTTCCTATTCTGCGTCAGTTAGTGTCCCGTATCAGATAATACAGAACACCAATAGACTTATTAACATTCTGTAACAAATGATACAGAATGTTGATAAGCGTTATTAGTATTCTGTATCAAAAGACTTAGAATTCGAATAATTTCAAACTGGGTTTACAAAATTGTTCAAGCGATAAAATACTTTGGTCTGATTGGCCTACAACCAAATGAATCATTAATGAATTTTACTATCTAATTAATACAATCCTAATTCTTTCGCTATCCCTTACTTTGCTGACATAAATTATGAATGCTCTACAAACTTGCTCACGTCAACCATTCATCATAAAAGCTACAAGCGACAACAATTCCCAATATTTCTAACAGTATCTAATATAAATATCATAAACCATTATTTCAAATTTTGGGTAAAATTTAAATCAGGAAATTTCATAACATCCAGATTTAAATCAATAATCAGACTATAGAACGGACCAGCTAATACCAGTGCCTTATTCGCTGACCTTCCGTCGTGAGGACAAAGTACTCTGGGGAGGAGGTTAGTCCATGTATTAGTCCTTGCGTGCGCCTGCCCAGAAAATCTCAGACACGTATGCATACGTATGTATACAAGTATGCACACGAATGTATTCATGTTATAGCAGGTGCCAATTGACATTGTAAAAGTAGAGAAAATAGGCCTCTGCCGGCGTTCAAACACTTTTTTCTTCCACGCATGTCTGAAGTTACATTACCAACAATTAAAGTTTTGCTACGTTACTTTAGGCTCAAAAATAGCTCAGGGAAATTCATTTCAATCAGGGCGCTCTATACTTTTCTTTTCCATTGTTACTTTTTGTGAAAGTCTAACAGAACCAAGGTGAAAAGGAAAATTGTACAACCAACGGTTAAATATTTTAGCCCATTTTACGATCATTTGAAGAACGCAAATCATTAGAATATGCAGGGTTTCCTTGGAAATGAGATTCTTTTTCGTCCATCGTGGTTATCCTTCTAATTTATTGGTTACTAAAAAACCATAACCAGCCGACAATTCTAAGAAGTAAAGTATAAAACATAATCCGAAAATTAACATCTTGAAACTTGAGATACAAGTTAAAACAAGACGAAGACAGGTGCGGTAATATTTCGACTTTATTGCAAAGACATTATCATACCAACTAAGTTTACAAAACATGCTGAGATCTATATATACATAGAAGATGATGTCATCACTTATTTACATGCCGAGAAGATAAATAACAGCTTAACAGGTTGATGATAGGAATTAACAAGTAATAGAGATCACAGGAAGAGATAAAGTTACAATGGTGCGATGACACTAGGGAAATAATGAAAGCTCTTTGCTAGCTTTTATACCATTATTTATTTCAGATTTATTAGATTTGATTAAAAGAGCCTCCAAAATAAGTAGTTTGTTAGGATTGTAAGATTTACAGGAGTGAAGAATCTTAAAATTATTGAAGATAAGATTGGTAGGACTATTAGAAACAGGAAAAGAAGAACTGTTATAATTATCATAAAGAGTGTTAAGTTCAGCAATGTGTTGAGCAAGTGGACAGTCAAGAAGATGTTGTGCTACAGCGCTAGTTGAAATATTAGTAGAGTGTTCAGTAAGACGAGTTTCAAGTCGTCGTTCTGTTTTTCCTATGCATTTATGGCCGCAACCAGGGCATGTTATTTGATAAATTATATTGTTGCGTGAGAGGTCCGGTATTTTATCTTTGTTAGAGACGAAAAAGGGGTTTTTTTTGGTCTGATAAATAACTATGAAATTGACGTGAATTTTCAAATGACGTTTAAGCTTTCTAATTAAAGTTTTGACTAGAAACTCACCTTAGAAGGAAAACCGTTCTAGGACATGAAAGACTTGAGCGATTCAATTTGTTGTGTGAATAAAAGCGAATTGCTACAGATTTTGGAAGCACGGAAAAACAATGAATTGATTAAGGTAATTTTGCGGGAAAGGGGCTCAAAACTTGAGAAATGTGTATATTGCCCAGTATGAGTGCTTTTGCAGTACACATCAATACCGTAATCAGTTATCTTTAAATCAAGAAAGTGAACTATTCCGTCAGAAAAATTATCTACAGTGAATTTCAGGTTTTTATCGAAACTATTAAACTGTCTTGTCTAACTTGTATCTCAAGTTTCAAGATGTTAATTTTCGGATTATGTTTTATACCTTACTTATTGGTTACTGCTATCCGAAAAGCTTTCAATGTTTCCCGTCCGGACACTCTGAAACCATCTTTGCAGGAAATTTCTACAGAAAAGGTTCCCTGAGTCCTTACATTTCATTCCTTCAACTACAAGGTTAGGGACATCATTCACAATTTTGGCATCTTAAAAAATTCCGAGACAACGTCTGTTTTCACCGACAATCCATTAATTACCTTTCGGCGCAACGAAGGCGTTCGTGATTGTTTGGTACACAGGGCTCTTAAACAAAATTCATCATTACCATCCGGCACTTTTTCTTGCGGTCGAGCCCACTGTAACACATGTGTTTTTCTTAGTCAAACCACCGTCATTTTTGGATACATATCTAATTTTATTATCCGGCATAATTTCACATGACTTCCTCTAACATCGTTTATTGCATATCCTGCAGCAAATGTCATAATCTCTACATCGGTGAGACTTGCCGACGTCTCTCTGACAGGTTTGCCGAACATCTTCGTTCCGTAAGAAGCAACGATGTTGACAAACCTGTCTCCCGATATTTCAATAGCACTAATTATTCTATTTCGGACATGAAAGTTTCTGCTATCTCATCCATCTCCTGAGGCAACGATAACCGCAAGAGACAAGAAGGGTGCCTCATTTTTAAGCTAGGATCAACTCATCCCTATGGGATTAACGAACGTTTTTATTTTATGAAAAAAAACCTCTCATAAGTTTTTAATATCTAGCATAGGCAGATAAAAACATCTGCTTGTGCACTGTTTCCCCTGTTTTTGTCTTTCTTTTACCACAAACGTATTTCTATTCCCCTGGGCAATTTTGGGGGTTTAACCTAATGCCAGTTTGCTGATCGTCGTTTAAAAATCGCAAATGACTTCCTTGTCGTTACCTAGTCGTTGATTCGTTTTTTTCTCGCATTTCATTGGTTAACTTTTCATCACATGACTCCTTTTCGTATAAAACCAAGTCTAGTTGCTACTCCTATTTCAGAATATGTTTCTTTCTCTGACAAAGAGCCTTTGCTCGAAACGTTGGAATTCTTTGAGATCAGTCACGGCAGTAATCAACCTTTTAACATTTCTTTGCATCAATCATTTAGTAGTAAGGGTGCTCGTTGCTGTTTCAACGCTTACGTTTTAGGGAGCCCGGGGTTGAATCATTGGTAGGACGCTTTTCAATGTTGAAGAATTGAAGTAGATGAACGATCTTCAAGCTCGATACTCAGAAAATGATATCTGAGCCCCAGACGGGGATCGAACCCGCAACCTTCTGATGACCGGTTAGACGCTCTAACCAGTCATCTAACCGGTCATCAGAAGGTTGCGGGTTCGATCCCCGTCTGGGGCTCAGATATCATTTTCTGAGTATCGAGCTTGAAGATCGTTCATCTACTTCAATATATCCAAGCTCTCATGTTTCCTAAACATCAAACTGCTTCAATCATTATCAATATATAGTGGCTTCCGCTTAGGTCGCACATATATATATCGAATTTGCAACTTAGCTCGCCATCTGAGTCTCGGTAGCTCAGTGGTTAGAGCGTCTAACCGGTCATCAGTATCGAGCTTGAAGATCGTTCATCTACTTCAATATATCCAAGCTCTCATGTTTCCTAAACATCAATGTTGAAGAATGTTAGCTCAAACTCGATGTTATCGTCGATCAGGACTCATTTCTGTTTCATTTTACAATGCCAAGTGAGACTTCTACCAGCAGGGAATATTTATTGATCTTATAAACTCATCAGACCATATTCTTTTGTTTTCCGTCGGTTATTAATTTTGGGGTAATCACCTTATTTTGAATGCAGTCAGTTGTTTTGATTATTAAATGGAGCGTTAAGGGGTTATTTTTAAATAATAACCTAGTAGGAGGTTATTATTTAAAAATAATAACCTCCTAATAGGTTATCATTTAACAAGAATGAAACCAGGCTAATGTAGGACATTGTCTTCATCCTAGTTTCTCAGCCCAAGCAACGTTTTGAGAATTCCGACTCACACTAAAATAACTAACCCTTTAAAACATAACTAATGTCATTCAGTGCGAACACCACCAGGTCAACACGCTTAATTCTCAGACAATATTCGAACTTAATAAAAGCACTTGGTATTTCATTACTTGAAAACACTCTTTTACTTGCCATTCGTGTTTCTGTGTCCCTATTTGCCATGGTCATGCGGACGAAAGATTGTGACTTCAATTTGTCTTCGTCCCTCTTCATGCAAAATAATGGCAAGCAATCTTCGTTTGACATTCCAAGTCATCACTTTCTTCGAGTTTCACTACCGGCTACTCACCTTTGGTTGAACAAACGAATCTTCATTTCAAAATACATCTTTGACCATTTTCATATTCGCCTTTCGCCAAACACGTTAGCCAAATAACGTTGAAAAACATTACTATTCGTAAATGTAGAACATCATTTCAATCAGCTTAGGTCTACACCCAAAGCACTGAAACTATAAAAGATGAATTCCCTGTTGAAAAACAGGCAGAACAATACCTCAATTCTTATTGCTATAAGAATTCATATCACCAGTAATTTAAATTTCAAATGTATTTTCAGAACCTCCGGAAAACAAAAGAATATGGTCTGATGAGCACATGAACAAGTTAAGAGTCACGGGGTCGGTTTTTATTTAAATGTAAAGACCTCGCACTTCGCGCTTGGTCTTCACAGTTGAATAAAAATCTCTTCCTAGGCCTTTAACCTATATATAAATTTTTGACCGTTTGTACGTTTTCTGTGGTGAAAAAGGTGTGGAGGAAATCGACCAGATTTTTACAGTGCTGTTGTCAACCAGTATGGCTGTTGGCGGAATAATTGCTCTGATCCTGGACAACATCATCCCTGGAACACCAGAAGAAAGAGGAATACAAAAATGGCGTAATCTGGTAACTAGTAATCGAGGAAAGAGCACAGCGTCCATCCATGTTTATGATTTGCCGTTTGGTTTGACAAATAAGTGGGAAATTGCCAAATACATTCCGTTTTTGCCATACTATGCCGAACAACGTTCCAATATTGAAATACCAGCGCATGGGACTTCAAACAGAGGTGCTGATGAAGACGTTCAGGTGAATATTCCACCAAAAACAGGGAATCTTGACAACACGCATTTGTAAATGTGGAGCTCTCGAAGACATTGAACTGTTTCTCTTTTATTTGTAGACACTGTACTCTAGATTTTTTAGAATAATTGCACTCAGGTCGTCGTGACCTTAATTTTTAGGGAGGTGGCAAACAACTTTCAGACAACTTTTATTTTTTTATCTTAACAAAGAGTAATGGTAATCAATAATTTTACGCTACGTTTTTCTCTGGACGTTCAGCATGTTTGTATAATTCATCGTTATAATACTACAGAATACTCGCAAAACTTTACTAAAGAATTAACTTAGGACTGAACTCCTTGATAATTAACAGTGAATAATCCATTTATTTGAAAATATCTTCGGCAAAAAATGCCGTTTTCCACTTTCGAAAGCCAGAGGTATGTCCTCAGTTACCACGGACAGAATATCATCGATAGTATTTTTAATTTTATTTGTAAACTTATTATTGACTAGATTTTGATTGTTGTAAATGGAATGTTGCAACAAGATATAAATTGTTCCAGTTTGTAATCTGAGACCGTAAAAGTGAACTTACACCTAATAATTGGGATTGCATTAAAATGTTCAAAAACTGAAGACCAGGGCATTGGTTTCGTTACATAGATGGATATTTTATAATCGAGTTCTCGGTGACAGGTCAATTTACAAGGTGAAAAAGGTCTAAGTTGGAATTGACTAACGTTTTCGATCGACATTCTTTTCTTTGTTTCTTCCTTTTTACCTTGTATATAGACTGACTGAGAGGGTCCAATCATCCACATTTTGAATAGTTATTCCGATTTGGTTCGCAGCATCCCGCCACAGTGGTGCAACACGAAAGGGGCTCTTTGGTTTAATTGCATGCCCACCGTGACTAGTTCAACTTTTGTCTCAAAAAAATATTGAATTTTTTTTCAAGCAAATCGTGTCTTTTTGCAATATTTCGGCTAAGAAATGCATTTTCACGGCTCTAAAATCGAAAAATTTTCTCGACAGTTCGCTTCGCAATCTCTTGATCAGTGGAACAAAAACGTTCAACTTTGCTCTCCCAGGAAAAGTCCAGGTCCCTCCCCTTCTCCCGAATTCTGACCGACTACCTTCAGAGCTTGGAAATTTCCCAGCGAATTCTTTGCAATCTTCAATTTTCTTTAAAATTTCTGAAGTTCCGGTTACCACTGCTTTACCTCCTTATCTCAGCTAAAGGTTACCACAGAGAACAGCACTGTTCAAAATGTGAATTCCCAGTCATGACTAAGTAAAAGTTGTACACATCTAAAACACTTTGATAATATTTACTAAAATATACTATATGCGAGAGCAACATTCAAGATAAAAAAAACAAACTATCTTATACGATGGAATAAGTTACAAAGTTGAAGTTTGAATTCTATTTCAGAATCATCCTCAGGGTATTATGAAATGACAACTTCACAATTAACCGGTTAATTGTGAAGTTATCGTTGAAGTTTGACTTCAGACAGTTATCTCTTGTGGTGGTTTGCATGGCTTGAAAAACTTCATTTTTTGTGTCGGCATGGATAAAATATTGTGTAAATGCAAGTTGAGAACTATCCCGTCCATGTAGTTCCCCTGGTAGGCTGGAGTATTAAAGATATACCCAACTATTATTTTTGAGGAAAACGAATCAGTGCTTTTACTGCGGTCAGGATTTCGTCCATCTTATCCACGTCTGAAAGGAAGAGAAAATACTTAGTCATATCGAAAAGTTAATATACACTGTAGAAGTATTAGCTAGAAACGCATAAGCCGATTTGGAGGTGTTTATAGAACATCCTCCTGCAAATGGTTTCCCAGAACAGACCGAGATACGAAGTATCGAGTCCATCTTAAGGGTGCTGGGACGTACTTTGTGCTACCATTCCTATGGTCAGTTCGTTCTAACCGCAAAGTTATTTCAGGTAGGGATTACAGTTTTAGGGAATGCCCAAGATATTACATACTTGGAGTATGCAGGCAGTCTTTTTGTTTGGTGACGTTCTTTGGTGACGTCAGAATGACGTTATCTGAAAACTTATAAAACTCTTAAGCGAGTACGAAAATTACAGGATTTTGCTTTTTCGACGTCTGATGACTTCACAACAGCACACCGCGAAAAAGTAGAATCTTTAGTTCACAGAGCTCACACCCGTTGTTGCGGTCAGCCATGAAATCTGTGATGCTTGTTAGTATTTATGCCGATTGCCGATACTAACCTTCCTTATTAACCGGAGAAAGTCCGTGAAACTAAAGCGAACACCGTCAAATCCTCAAAATATTTCTCAACCCTAGACAAAAATGCTCATATCGTCTGTCACTCTCTAGCTCAAGCATGTATAACATTAATGCAACCGCAGTTGTCCCTATTTGGCCTTAAAATATGTAATATGTGTAACTTTTTTAAAAAAATAATCTAATTAGCTTGACAATCATAAATGCAAATTGACGGAACGTACAACAGGGTATATACAGTGATTCCCATAATACATGAAGAATTCAAAAATCTTGAAAATACTTTGGCATTTTCATGAGGAAAATTTTAGCCCGAAATGAGCGACGGTATTTTCGCCCCGGTTAGCCTGGCTGAAATTGATCCATGAAAGGATCTCTCTAGCTCCTATCAGAATTACTACACCAAGAAGTAAAACAATCAATTCATTCATTAGGCATTGACAATAAAAACAATTTAACATGCAAAAAGCAACGAAGACTAAGTTGAGACAAAACTAGATTATTCAATAGCGGACTTAAGTTTTGAAACGATCTTGGACGTAGAATCTGCCAAGTTCGTGATTTAAAGGTCGTCTATCGATAATCATGTGTTCGTCGAGCTTCCTAGTGATGACATCACAGTTTTGTTGAATATAGCTGAAGCAGATGATTTAATGTTTAAAGACCAGTATTGTAATACTCGAGTCCGGACTTGAGCGGACTTTTAGCGGACTTGGACTCGGACTTGGACTAGGACCTAAACGTTGGGACTCGAGGCTTGGGTCAAGTCCACGTCGTGTCTGTCCCAGATTTATGCCTAAAAAAGCATAATATTTGCTTGATCCCCTGTTCTGTTTTCAATGTTTACGTCTGTGCGATTACCCAGAGATGCTATCAAGGACGAAAGTGGGAAAAGAAGTATCGCGGGCGATTTTCCTCCCCGTCATCGGCGTCAACATCATGAGAGTGTCTGATGTCTTAAAATTTGCATACACAAATTACCAATTACAATTATGTGTAAAATAAAGCAATTTCAGAATTGGACTTTATGGACTTGGACTCGGATTTGATGTGCTCGAGTTAGGACCTGGACTCGGACTGGACAGTCTGGAGTTAGACTTGGACTTGGACTAGAATGCAGTGGACTTGACTACAACACTGTTAAAGACAGACTATTCCATCAAAAAACAACTCTGTTAAAAAAAAAATTCCTAAAGAATGAAATTTTGCGTAACTTAATCGAAGTTTGTCGATTGAGCTGCAACGGGTCGAAAGATGGGTAGGATGATTCACACACTCTTCAATATTTAGGTCAGAAATCCAGCATTACATTCATAGAAAGTCTCTGATTTCCAACCAGTATGAGATAGTAATCAAAATAAGCATTTTCAGTAGTCCAGAATAATTTTAAGACTTGAAAGTTTACTTTCACCGAACATGCACAAGTTCATTTTCACGCGATCGAACGTAAAATGTCAAACATAAGTTGACAAAGTTGATTTGGAAATACTGTCATAATATCACATAAGTCCATTAATCGAACCTGCATACGTTTGAAACGTTCGCTCTTCACCGGTTATCGGATGGTTGCAGCTTTTATCTTAGGCCGGGGCGCTGGAAAATCTTTCTGAAGATTTGAGGTTGATGAACGTTTGACTACCGTTTAAAATAATGTAACATGATTAATGATCAATGGCATTACCCAGAAGGTCGCACAATTGAGATATCAGAGATTGGAAGGCAGGAAAAAACTCGTCGTATTCTTCTAGTCTCTTGATGATTCTAAATGGAAACCAAAAACATGCTTCCTTTTATTATCACAGGTTCGCAATATAAGCAAGCAGAATTTAAAGCAAATGCTTTCTCAAACAGTATAAAAATACAGTATTGAAATCAAAAGAGATGCATGCTTCTAATAAAAATTCTCTACTATGAATTATAACTCAAACCTCATAATGCTGTTCATTATCAAAGAGGTAAATCCCCACCATTTATTCCAATTACCATATCAAAATTATCATTAAATCACATTCAAATCATTGGTTTACAGTAATAAGCCCGACAGGTGCGTTAATTAGGTAAATACTTACCCCGGTAAATCCTGTATCTTCAAGTAGTGTTTAGCAGTTTGAATTTTGGTGATGGCGTTGACCACCTCAACTGAACTTGCGTTCGGATCTGTCAGACCATGTCATTACAAAACAAAAGTAATTTCATAGAGAAACCATGAAGTCATGCTGTGTCTATTTCTATCTCGTTCATTATTATCAAGAACATGCACACATACCCGTTGAAAGTTCAAGGTAATTTTAAACCGACAAAACAGTGAAAACACGCTCAATTACTTTACAAAATTGACCTATAAAATCAATCTGTATCAGCAACATAGTAAAAATAACGAAATAGGCATGCCCATTACGGAAAATACTGGTAAAGACTGAACATCAGTTGGGTGAAATTAAGAGCATTTACGATAAAAGAACGAATGCCTTCTTTACCTAATCGAGGTGCTACGATAACTGCAACTTTCGCAGTCGCCTGGGTAAATAATTGGACTGGCCATAACCAGTAAGTGACAAATAAAATATTTTTTAGCCAAGGGACTAAGAAAGACGATAGAATTACCCATTTGTGTTGGTGTTAATATTACTTGAAAGCTTAAGCAACGGGTGTTCTTGAATCACAAACAGCTTTTTCATTCAACAGAATTTTTCATTCAAAACAAAGAAAATGAATCATTTCAAACCCCAATCGCGTCGTCGAACTTCTAAAACGCCGTTTTCATTCTGCACGGACGTAACTGACAGCGTTTCCACGCTCTAAAGATGACGTGTCCTCCTACAACGGCGACATTTGTCGGCTAAGTTCACGGCGGACTCACTAATTAGACATTATCTCTCCTGCGATTTTTAAGTTATTCATCATTTTTGCTCACATTAAAAATTCTATTCGAAGAATAGGTTGCCCAAATATGAAAAATACCAGTTCATCAAATCTTCCGGTTAACGTCCTTGACTCAAGAACGCCGATTGCTTATGGTCTCTATTATTTATTAAGTAGTTGAATATAATGGCTGGAGCTTTTCAAGAAACAACAACAACAAAGTGGTAAAAGCCGGCAATAAATAGTCAGAAGAGTTTTGGCGGTAAGGATTCCGTTGATGGTGAGTTAAAAAATCTGAAATAGCCACCCACTACTGTTGACAAATGCTTAGAATAATCAGAAATGCCCAGTATGATAACGAAAAATGGCAAGGATTCGGTACATTCTCATCTAAGAAACAAAAAGATACGAACTGCAAACCTAAAGAGAGTGTTTCTCTGATCGTTTTCATGACGTTGTACGCCTCTCCAACTTTACTGTAAACTTCATTCATTCTTGGAAAAACGCCGGTGATACTCTTCACGTCGAACAATGTTTGAAAATGTGTGACAATGCCTTGCAGTTCTTCCATCGAGGTCGGCTTGTCCTCCCTAATATCATTTGGCCTGGCTCGATCTTCGCTGGAAACAATTTTCTTTATGGCAGACCTAATGTCTTCTATAGTGACTTGGTTTTCCTTTTCTTGGGTAAATAATTCGTTGGTTGGCTTCCATGGGAAAACGTTTCGGAATAAATCCATGATGTCATCTTTCAATTCCTGAAAATATAATTGAATCTGTAATTGCCCATACAAACGCTTTACATGCAATTTCACATGTGAAATTAATATTTCATTTGTGAATCTCCCATTTCATATGTGAAATACTGTTTCCGAGCAACAGGTAACTCCCCTAAATACGCCCCTGCCTTCTATGTCGTCAGCTTTACTTCCTAGTGGACACCTCTAGAAGTTGGCAAGAATTGGCAATGGCCACAAAAGGGAAGGTGATTTTCTGGGAAACAAAGCAATTAATGAATGAATGATAGATGAACTATCGTCTAGCTATTATCTCAGAAAAACGATTTCTGAGCTCCAGAAGGTCGAAGGTTCGATCCGCGTCTGGGGCTTCGAAATCGTTTTTCTGAGATAAGAACTTAACCATCGTTCATTTATCATTCATTCAAAATATCTCCAAGCTTCCACGTTTTCAGCATATATATTACAAGCCAATTAATCCTGAAAGAAAATTAATTCAATTTGAACTGTCGATGAACAGTTACCTTTAGTCTCTTAATCTCACTTGACCACTTCCTCAAAGTTGGCAGAATTAGTTTCCATGCCTTCTCGCAGTATACAGAATGGTCACGTGGCTCTGTACTGTCTGATATGTCATCCAAGAGCGTGTACGGAACATTCTTCATATCAATTACTTGCAAGATTTGCCGTATTAACTAGGAGAGGTAAAAATAGACAGTTAAATTTTGTTAAAACAGCCCCAAACAATGTATGACATCTGCTATTTTACCACGATAGTTTGTGAGTTGTTTATGGTATTAGTAATAGTAACAGTGACGTAGGAACCAGGAAAGGCTCCGGGAGCTGGCGCCTCCCTATGATCTTTTAGAGGTAAGAGTGATAACGTTCGGAAGGGCCTAGGATAAACAAGCCAGGAACAATGGACTGACAGGCGGATATGGGGACATGGGATAGATCATCTGCATAGACCATCCCTCGTAGCCTCGTCGCCACTCAAACCCATTACTGGTTCCAGTTCGCTCGCTACTTTTTGTCTGTCGTTTTCCACATTTTGAACTTGAATTTTCTTGACATCGAGTGATATTGTTTAGGTTAAATAAAGGATAAAGTTACTGGTATTTTTTTGGGTCACTGTGGGAGTTTATGTGTGTGTCGAGTTCGCCTTTCATATCGTATTGAAATCCTAGCAGCCGTAACGTTATCCTTTCACCTCGTTACCATCGTCCTCGTAAATATTTTTATTGTTTTCACGTTCAGCAATTTCATTATGCGAATTTTACGAATTTTTGCACCTTTTTTGTGTCACACATAACAAATTGTGACCTGACAGAAGTTGATTTTTCGTCCTTTTCCTTTTCATTTTTAGTCGCTCGAGGGCTAATCTGAAAGACGGGGGAATAAGTGGAGCCCTGCCATACTCAAAACATCTTCCTACAACATTGAATATTAATAACAATAACAAGAATAAAATAACATAATGACCACACCAAGCCCAAACCAAACTTGCTTACCGATAGTATTAAATGCATTAAAGTATAAAAGTTTGAGATTGCTCTCTTTGAAAGTGATGACTCATGAAATTGTATTTCCGAGAAGTATGGCCATTCTTCCCATGTAATGATGAAATCACCATTCATTTCGGCGTAGCAACCGATTGGGGTTCTGGCATCCATCCTAAGGTACCCTGTACCAACGTTTTCTCTTCGATATAAAAATAAATTTAGTCTTTCACTATGTAGCCCGTAGTGGAGAAAGTATCAAGGTTATATCCAACGGGGGAGCTTCCTCCGCCGAAAAAAAAAACACGAAAAAGTGAGAGCTTCCGGCCAAGCTCAAGAAAGTAGAAAGAAATAAAATGTTAAAAAAGTAACTCAAAGTGCTGTTACACCATTCAACTTGTGTTGCCACGGCTGAATCCGTCGCGTTGCAGTTTGCATGATAATGGTACGTTACACCAAGAAATGTTCTGAGCAACTTGTCGTGGAAAGGCGACCAAAAAGCACTAAGATTGGATCGGTCATTCATTTTCATTGGCTATGCGTGGCCAAGAGGACCAAGCTACAAATATATTTTATGTTGAGTTCCTACAGGATACATTAAAGACTATTCTATTATTTTCATTATTTTTGGTAAAAGAGGGTTGGAAAACTTTCCCTAAAAAAATTTTAAGTCTGGATAAAAACTCAGGCTATACTAGTAAGCGGACTTACATTTTGAAAGTGTTTTTTGAGATACATTGATATCTCAGTATAGATACGTATGATCGCAAGAAAACGATCTAATACAACTCAAAGTAGAATATTTTCAAATGGCAGAAGCTGATGCCACAAACTAAAAAGGCAAAATCCCAATTTACCCAAGGTTTATCCAAGGTTCATCATGCTGCGTCCAGTGAACAATGATGCATCGGTAGATCAGATCGAAACGTCAGGGATAAATGTGGAACTTCTGAACAACTGTAGTGGAGACTACTCCGCAGACCACTTATAAACGTCATGGGCTCCACTCAGCCAAATGCACAAGTATTTCTCTAACTATTCACAACAATATTAGCCACCAGCTCATACGCCAAGAGACGCTTTTCAACTCTACATTACACGACTTCAGACGTCACTTCAGACCTGCATTGGACGAGGAGAGATTGAAAGGTTTGATTTTATACTATATTTAATCCATAGCCGACTTGTTCTTCCAAGTTCTATAAATCAATCTGAAGACGTTTTTATTGAATTATTTCCCGAAACTAAATACTATGATTTCAAGGAATTATCGTGTTTTTACTAACCGATTCCATTTTCTTTTGAGTTTCACGTAGCAAGATGAACGACTCTAAAACCGGCAATACTTCTGTCAAGTCATCGATTTTCAGCTTTGCACAGATTCGCTTCAAAAACAAATGACATTTTACAAGTTAACAGCAATGTATTATTTATATAAATATACACATATACACATTTTGCTATGCGTTCATTTTTGCATGTGAAGTGACGTAACGTGTCGTGTTCATGTTGGATAACGAGATGTATCGTCACGTATCGTAATGTAATGTGATCAGTTACGCTGCGCTGTAATGAGCTGTACTGTGCTGTGCTGGGACGTGACGTGACGTAATGTGATGTGATGTCGGGGTTGAGCATAATATCGAAAATGATCAAGGCTATGGTTTGTGTTATCAGTCAAAGTCGAAAGCTGAGTCGGTTAACAAGAACTGAGGTATTAATAATTAAGCAGTATTAGATGAGGTTGGGTATGATAGCAGGAATTCTCTCTCCAGTCAAATTCAACAATTGTTATATTATAAAATTTTATCATGTGACGATAAAAATACTACACAAAGGTAAAATTACGCATTGATTAATTTGTAAACAACTTTACCGGCAGCCATGCGGACTGGAATCAATTGTCTGCAGTAATGACGTAACTCCTACATTTATAAAATCCATTGTCTCTCGAAATTACGTAACTTCTACATGTATAAAAACAATGTTTGTAGATGACACTATCGGGAATTAGCTGTCTGTTTGATTAGTTGGCTAATCAAAATTGAGATAATCAAAAATGTATAATTTGAGCTATCATGGGAGGCATGGGAAAACCGAATCCAATAATTGTTTGAAAACATAATTCTAATATCTGTTTACCAAGATACGGCAGAATAAGCAAAAACATTCGTACAATAATTCATTTGTAAAAAACTTGAAGGAGAGCTGAGTGGACTGAAAAGGATTTCCTACAGAAATGTGATTTCTGCAAGCATTAAAATCAGTTCTCTATATACGACGTAAGGAGTTCGCGCTATCTGAAATAAGCTGCCTGGTTTCTCCAAATCAAAATTTTGATAGCATCAACATTGTATTTAAAAGATGATGTTATACAAAGCTTGAAGTCATACAACTTTACGTAATACAATGAAATGTGACATGATGCTATTTAATGTAAACGATGTGTCCTGAAAGAGAATAACTGTAGAAGATCCTTGCATTATGTTTTACCTTGATGTAGTTTCGGCAAATATCGATCGGAAGAAAATCAATATCTTTCATCTGTTAAGATAAAAGAAAAAATCAAGCTGTATTTTCATACACAACTTTTATTAGTTTATTACTAAGTGCAAAGAACATTCAATTGATTCAAACCGCTCTGACTCCTAAACTTTTCATCAAACCCTGAATCAACGAACTTTCATCATGTAACTCGGTGTAGAAAAAATGAAAAATGAAAGAAGTCTAAATTAATAAATTTAAGATGATGACAATGTCAACGTAAAATTAAATTTGGACAGACTTCAGATACGACAGTATTTAATGTAGCTTTTTTGCTTATTTATAGGATTTCGTTGAAAGCATTTTTATGATACCATTTTTGTTCTCACACTTTTGAACATTCCGTCACAACTGCAACAAGCTATATTAATATGTACTATTACTATGACAAGCTATATTAATATATACTACTCGATTCCGGCTTTGTGCAGTTATCTGATTAAAGTTATCTTGGTCACATGTGAGGAAAGTGTTGCCCAGTTTGACTCTGCTAAACACCGCAGGTTTTCTCCGGGTGCTCTGGTTTCCTCCTGTAGAAACACTGGACCCATGAGGGGTGGCCCTTACTGGATCTCTAGGGAGAACAGCTTAGGCAGCTGATAGGGTTATTCAGTATAAATAAAGGCACTTTACTTTACTAATATATACCAAAATCGAACTGACCTAGTTCGGCTAATCTACATGTACACCAAAGTTCAGGAAAAGTTTAGCTGTGAAGGCTTCGCACCCGTAGTTAAGACTTTTTATACTGTCGAATAACATACAGTCGCTTTCATTCAAATAACACGGAATAAGAACACCATCAACTCAACGAACGGTTCAACAAGAGTGTCTTTCAAACAAAAATATCTTATGTTTTTAGACGTACTTGAGTCCTATATCTTTTTGATCTTCTTTTCTCATTAAGCTCCGTTTCTTTACTTTTCTTCGAAGATATACTGAAAAATTAGCAGCATGACGTGTTAAAGAGCGTTAGAATAAAACAACTGAGTGGAAATGAATCCACCGTATCGAAAAAGATAGGGACTGGTACATTAAACTTTCTCTTCAGGCAGTAAAACCTCCACGCTTTTCGGTACGATGGATTGCCCGCATTTAGAGAAACTTTCGTGATCATCCTACCCCGCCAACGTCTAAAAATTAGTAAATCATGGATCATTTCCATAAACCCCACAATGCATTATCACCGACGTATAACCTCAATTTCGTTCGCTTGAATTCTGTTTAGTTTTTTTGCTTTGTTCTGACTTGTTGTATTTCTTGAGTAGAATTCAAAGAATGAAGTTGAGGTTATGGGTGTAAAATGGCGCATTGTGATAATCGTGTGATTGGACTGTGCACAATTAAATTTAAACCCATAACCATTGAATTATCGAGACAACTGGTCGACCTTCCCCACCGTGCTTTTTTATCTTACGCAAGTCAACTAATTTTTACGAAACGTTTGAAGTTAAAATTTAAGATACTTCCTCGTCACTCCTACTTTTAAGCCCCCTGCTAATAAGCCTTCCCTTATTATTATTATTATCCCAATATTACACTAAGCCCACATCTGACATTGAAGAGTTTATGTCCACCTACACAACAATTTCCTAGGCGCAAATCAACAATTTTAATATAGATTGTATAAGCTACAACATCCACTCACAATTACCAAAATACTCATTCACCGATAAGATGATGATCTTCCCTTGGTAAGTGATCAGGTTATGGCATTCGTTCTTTAGTGATGGCAGTATAAGCAGCCCAGTGAATGAAATGGTTTCCATTTAATACTTTTAGTAAATATTCTCAATGAACAGATATTCATTTCCTTCGACGCATTCAGCTTGTTCACATGTACGCACAAACATTGATGTTGAACCCAATTTTCATTCCCGAAGTTCTGGGAGTATCCCTCATGCATCGAGTAAGATAATTATCCAAACAAGTAAATGGCAAGTAAATTCACAGTTTCAAAGAATCACTTGAAGAAATATCAATAGTATTTAAAAACCATATAAAAATAACAAGAATACGGTAAGCAGGCGGGGAATGTATGGAGTAATATATGCCAAAATTTCAACTCTTTTCTTGCTTGAACTTAGAACCGTGTAGTTTTTATTTTTACACTCTTAACAGTTCCAGTTACCCACTGAGATCTTTTTGATCGACACAAATATTTCAAATTTTAAACAGGTTTTAATAATTTTCTACACCATGTATGTAACAATATTTTTAGCCTTGCTATCGGAGCAATAATCCCCCCCCGAAGTACGTTGTTCCCCGATTGACGTAAACATTCGTCATTTTTAATGTCCAGTGAGATAAAGCCACTTTTTTGAACTTGACAAAAAATGAACAGTAATAGGGTCGGAGCACCCCGCGTTGTCACAGCCAAAGATCTCGGCAAATACTGAAATCTTTACTGAGAAACCTATAGTCTTGGCTGACAATGACCATTTGAACTAAAGGGTGTGTGACAACCTGCAGCCTCTTTCACCAATCAACCTAGTCTAGTCTGCGTTAACGATCAACAGAAAAATTTTTCACTTTCTTTTACCGCCAGCTCAAGGTTTTCCCTGTCCACTGTCTGTTTTACCGACCGACGTACCAAGATGTGAGGTTTGTTGCAACTCTGTAGGGTACGCCCTTAAGGCGTTATGAAGACACTGTAATTCAGTTCCATTGCAAAACGGTTCTAACCTATCTGTTTTTGGACATGTAAATGAAAAATGCAATAAATAGGTAACTTTAAAAAGCTCACCTAAGATTGTTTTTGAGAAGAACCTTTTCAAGTCTCTTATTGTATTTCCAGGCTTTTTTCCATTCATCTAAACCAGGTCTAGAATAGAACAAGAGAGATTAGGAATGGTTTAGAACAATATTTCACAACTACAATGAAAATAATTGTTCTTTTCCAACAGCAATATCACGAAGAAAAAGGGGGTTTATAATTAACATGGAAAAGTTGGAAAAGTCCCGGAGTGACGTTACCTCTTTTCTAGTTCTGCTTTTAGTTTATTATTCTCATCTTCCAGTAAGTCAATTAGCTTCCTTGATTCCTCAACATGTTTTTCAGTGGTCTAAGACAAAAGAAATATGACAAACAAGTTTTAATGTCGTGCTACATGATTCAACTATAGTATTCCGAACTGACAGCAACCTGAAATATCATCCGATTACTTTCAGCAGGTTACTCTCTCAGTTAATGAACATCAAAATATAATTATCAAAATATGATTCTTGTTCTTTGAAAATGACTATCGTAAATATTCACCCGTCCTCTGCGTCAGGTTAGCCAGCTCTAGTCAGTGTATCAATGTTGAAAAAATAAGACTCTGAAATTCGCCCACGAAGGTTGTACTGCGAAGAGATGCCGATTGTTATAAGTAATACCATGAAATGAGGTGTATTAGCTATTAAACCTCCCGCTCGATGAGAGTCATTTAGTAAAATTTCCGAGGGCCTTCGGAAATTTTACTAAATGACCCGAATCAAGTGGTAGGTTTAATAGCTAATGCACCTAAATTTCATGGTATTACTTTGTAATATCATGCTTGCCAAAATTCAACTAATAGTACCTTCGGTGACGTCAAATCGGGTCGTATTAGTCCTAATACGACCCGGTTTGACGTCACTGGAGGTAGTATTAGTGCAAATGAATTTTAATGAGGTAAATTAGTTATTAATGGACCTGGAAAAACAAGAGAAATCGAGGTAAACACGATATTATCATAATAATTTCTTAGCTAGAGGAGCTTTCAAAGGGCCACACTACTGACCTAATGTATTGAACTTTCTTTTCGAAGGCATTGTCACAATTAAAAAAGACTTCAAGAGTACTGAACATGAAACAATAGCCTTGCATCGATGATGATTTCATTCGAATACCGCAAGTCAACCTGCGATACAGGTTTCAGCGATTTAGGCAAGACATTTGATTGGCTGTTTGGGACAATTAGCGAAAAGTGCTACTCCGGAGCCTCAACTATTATTATTATTATTATTATGAAATGCTATGTCAACTGAATTACCAAAGGTGTTACCAAAAACATGGTCACGAGTTATGTATATATACAAGTGCTAATACTGATGAAGTGAAGGGTATAATCAACGAATATTTGGCATTCACTCTCAATCACTTGAAATGGTGTCAATTAAATGTAAGCAAATTTACGTAATATGGACAGTAAACAAACGAGAGGAACTTTACTTAAAATTACTTTTACTTAATATGAACTCCATTTCATGCGGTCCGGTTTAAATGCCAAGCATTCATTAAATATTCCCTTCGCTTCATCGGCATTACAACCTCTGTAAATAGAGAGCTTGCGACCATGCCCTAGGAAAAAGTCTTGGCAGCTCAGTCAGCAGAGCGCTGCCCTAAATTCACAGGGTTGCGGGTTCAATTCCCAGCCGGAGACTCTACAGTTGCACATTTTGCCACTGGTCCCGACTGAGTCTTGAAATACATATATTTTTTTACACTCGAAAACTTGCTTTCACTTGAAATAAACTCCACACCGGGTCAGTGAGGGTGGTGTTAAAAAGAATCTACGAAACTCACCGTAATGTTTTCAAAATTAATTCATACCGAGCACGCGCAGCGCACTGAGACCACTGAAGTACATGCAGTTTTCCTTTCTATGATTTATGCAATGCGCTTTCGTCACCTAAAACAGCAACTTTGGAAAGAATCTCGCTATTTTTACTCAGCAAATGAATAACAGTAACTAGTCTCTCCTCCGGTCGAGGGATTGGCAGTTGTGTGGCGCCAATCAAAACATGGAGCAGGCGGTGAAAAGGGTGTAAGTTGCTTTTCTTAAGCAGCACAACGTTCTCATTATCCCCTCCACATTTCAGTGAACTATGAGGTCGGGAAGTCTTATTTTTTCGAGCATACATTTTGCACGAGATTGTCATTACTGAAACACTTTTTGGACGTTTGCCTCGTAGCTTAGTTGATAACTAAAGCATTGCATGAAAGGACATCAAAAGTCCAACGTAAAGAAGACACAAGGTTAGTTGCCATGCATATGAACAAGTGAAAGACGCCCGATGTCTTAGACGGTGGATATTTTATAGAAAACAACACATGACAGGTAAACAAGTGCAAATTAAGACTCTGCATCAAGTCTTTGATCTCGTGAAACCGAATTCAATAATTACTGGAAAGCCATCAACCAAGCAAAAAGTGAAGCCAAAAAGAACGGATATCGAGCAAACTATGAAGAGTGCGCTCAAATCTCGCTGGAATCAACCTAATTTTTCAAGCCAACTTTTGCAGAGTAGGTGAGTCATGGAAGGTAACAAGAACCTGTCCATAAAATCTCTGCAACCCAATTATCCTGAGGTGAGGTTGACCAAACCATGATTAGCGAGTAACATTACACTAACGGTTTGCTCGCGGGAAGATTTTAGGTGACTTTCATGAAGCCTTAAATAAACTAAACATACATGTAAAAGCTGTCGTTTCTTGCGACTCTTAATCTTCTGAAGATTTATAGGGTTGTAGGTTTACCAAGTCTGGCAGCTTTTGCGTTAAGGCGCAAGTTATCAAAAAAGCAACATTTCATATTGTAAATTAAATATCATGAATATGAACTATCAGGGGCGCAATCAGGATTTCGGAAGATGAAGAGGCAAAGTCGAAAAACAATTTTTGCTCCACCGGAAAATTCTTTCAATTTAAAAGCCATGGAAACGCTCCAAAAATCCATTTTCAGCCAAAATATTGCGACTAATACACGATTTCCTTGGACAAAAATCACAAAATAATGCAATATTTAGTAAAGACAATGAGTTTGTCTGACCAATTGCCCCCACAGAACCTCCCTTGATTGCGTCCCTGCAAACTAGCTACCTTCAACTTTCTTTCAAGTATCTTAACATCAGGCAACAGTTCCCTCTTAGTAGCATTTCCATTCATCCCTAGTTCACCATTCACGGATTCAGGAGTAGATTCTTCATTCTTCGGTGTCGACTGTAAAACCTCATCTAGTTCACTTGCAGTTGGAGAATCTTGGTTAGCTGGATGATCGTCGTCCACATCCTTTTCTACTGCTTGGCTGCTCTTGCTTTCTTGGCTAATAATTGGGTAATGTTGGTGACAGAACAACAGAGGGAAAAAAAACGTTTATCCTCACGTTACGAACATTAATCTTGGGAAGAGGTGCACATTGTATGTTTTGCAAGTTATAATACTCATTGATAATTCATGAAAAAAAGGCAAAAGAATTTAAAGTTTAACGAGCTGTTGTCAATATATGCAACACAATCCAGGTTTATATTAACTTTCCGCGCTGTTTTCCAGGCTAAAATTGTTGGAATCATGAAACTCATAATTCGTTAAGAAAAACAAAAGAACGTAAAGTTTAATCAATTGTTGTAAATGTGATACTACCACACGTGTTGTGTCAAGTGATACAACCATTGTTTACGTGAACTTTTCGTGCTATTTTCTCGACTAAAATCGTTCGAATCTTTACCACTGTTGAAGAACACGAATGTTTGCATGGATTCGTCCCATACTTCACAATTTTTGCGTCGGCATTGTATCGGAGATATACAGTCACTCGTCTTCGGCTCGTGCTTGTATATCTGACACAACACCACCGCTCAATGTAAATGGTACTTCACATTATTCCAGGCTTAAACAAAATTTAAATCAACACCCTTAAATGTATCTAAAGTATATGTCAAGTATACCTGAATAAGATAGATAACTTAGAATGAAGGTAGAAAACTTACAATGAGAGCAACAACCGAGGAAAAATGCTTTTTAGAAACATTTCTGTGGTCTTACTTTTCACTGATTTTCCATAAAATCCATATACAAGGGGAGGGGGCGTAATTGACCGGCTATAACTATCATTTTTGAATGCGACTTCACAAAATTACCAGATTTCGGAAACTTTTGTTTAAATTTTATTGTAAATTTTAGCAGTTCATGTGTTGGGTTTTGTTGGTTCAAACCTTCATTCCTTCATCAAAAAACATGATCAGCAACAAAAGTAACGTTCTCCTCACTCCACTTTACTAGGTTACACGTCCTAAATTCGTTTCTTACAGCTGGAAATGAACGAGTTAAAAGCAGGACAGTGCAAGCAAACTGACCCTTGCTCAGTTTTCACGACATCCACAGTGCCACTAACGTGAAAATTGCGAGAAAACGGAAAATTGTGCTGGAATATCTTATAAGGAGGATTGACAGACTCAAATATAAGAAAGGATACCGCTGACTAAAGAAATGAAAACTCAGGTGGCTTATGGTAGTAACTAAGGTTTAGCATCAGCCAGCCGGGAACCACTGACTAGAACTATATAATTAATATCTAGTGATTAAAGATGTTTACATTAGCTATTCTGTACCATTTATCACACATGTTTACCTGTTAGTATCGTCTTTCCTGATGGGAATATCATCTCTAGGAAACTTAGCAATCCGCGCTTGCCTATCTGGTTGCTACAAAGGATATTAACAAAATAAGCAACCTGACCATCTTAAGAGTATTGAGTATGAGTGAGCATGAAGTCAAGCCGGTAAGCCAACAAAAGTTTTTTGAGCTCCAGACGGTAATCACACCAGTAACCCCCTGATGACCGGTTAAGTCTTATGCACGAGCCAACGAGCAACATCGAATCACGCTTTATCCACCATCTGAGCCTGCTGTTCGCAAGCTTGCGGTATGAAATATGTTCACGAAATAAACTGCATTGTCACATCAACTTATTGTAAGCTTGCAGTGAACTCATCTTTAGTCAAGCCTGGGAGATCTCTGGCAGAGATTCCTGGCCGCAATTGATGTGAGAAAGAATGGCGTTCTTGGTTTGTCAATATTCATCTCGTTCCAAAGATATTCAGGTTTTTGAATTGTTCTTGAATAGTTGTATGACGTCATGTACTCGACAATGACTAAATAAAATTCGTAGAAACGGTGAAAATTTATCAAAATGAAATGTCGAGGTTTTTGTAATGTTCCAAAGTAAGAAAATGAATTCAGAAAAAGCACTCTACTGTGTACATTATCTTCATTATTATATTATACAGTGGGATCCCGCTAATACGGCCACCAACGGACCGTAAGTATCTGACCGTGTTAACGGAGTGGCGGTATTAACTGGGTGGGGTCAAATTTCATTGCTGGTCTCTTTCAAGTGACGTCATGACAGTTATATCACAACTGCACTTCCAAACAACTGTTCTCAAGCATCCGGAATGTAGATATAATTTAATTGAAACGGAACTACACAGTAAGATAAACATAACTGAATTTTATAAACAGGATCAATCTGCTATACAAACTGTCCTTTTGAAAACAAAGGCCCCAAACTCTCCAATGTTACATGTTACGTTCATTAATAAATTAACTTTCAACAGGATTTCGAAAAAAAAATCTGTGACTTTCGATTGACTTGTTCTGCGCAGGACTGGTATTACATTCCTGACTTTGTAAAAGAAATGGCTGTTTTAAAAGTCAACAATATGACATGTTACAGACTTTTTCAATTAAAAAAGAAAATCGTTATTGTTTCTCAAGATTTATTTTCGTTTATCACTAATCTGTCCTTCAGAATGCACATTTGGTTTGAGTGGCCGTAGTAACGAGGTGAATTTATAAAGTAATATGTACGTTGGGATTTCACTGTGTCCATTGGTCGCATTAACGGAATAGCCGCATTAACGGAGTTTTCTTATAAGAAAATGTATGGGTGTTTCGCCGGGACAAAAAATGGTGGCCGTAATAACGAGGTGGCCGTATGGCGGGATTCCATAGTATTACAGTACTCCACGACAACAGTATAGTCTCAGGATCCCTCCAATACCCTCCTCTACGTTTTTATTATATTTTATTTTATTTTTGCTTTTTTTAATCCTGGGTAAAATCTCACAAAACGTGATTGAGACTTGAGAGTGGCAGATTGACCTTCCCCATGAGAAGGCCGATTCAGCTCCTTCCCAATCAAGATAGGGTTACATTAAAAGGAGCTTGACAATAAGCCGTCGGCAACACCATTGTGCTCACGTTGAAGTGTATTTTTTTTTATTTCCATATGGGAGCAATGTTTTTCATGACACTAAATACAAGAATTCCCATTAACGTACAAATGTTCGTATATGACGCAAACAAATGTCAAAGGACGCACGATATTTGAAGCCGAAGAAACGTATTTTTCGTCCCAAATGGCTGAAAGAGTTTCAATGGTTAAAGTTCAATCCGACCGAAAATCGAATGGAGTGCAAAATTTCTTTGGATGCATATGGCCGCAAAGCGATTCCATCCAAAAATAAAGATTTATTTGTTATCTGGTCTCTGTGTGTTTACAACAACATTGCATTAGTAGGCAGGGGACCCCAAAAAAGCAAAAAGGACTCTCAATGTTTTTGAATTGGTGGTCCTAAGGACCCTTAACATTACAGAGGAGTGGGAACTTTGAATACCTTGAAACCCGTTCAGCGGTTATATCAAGGTATTAATTTTTGTAAACATTACAATTATTGACTAAATAGCTTGGTATAAAGTGAATACTTGAATTTCATACAGATTAACTTTACCATTGTAAGGAGTTCCTGGTTTTGATATCGCAGTTCGACTATTTCTCGTTCCATTTCCACACATTTTTGGTCAAGAAGATCGTATCTCGCTTGTAGGTCTGCCTTAGCTATACTCATCGCCTGAATTTCTTCCCCGTGGCTTCGGAGTTCGTTCAAACGCTTCTGCTCAAGCTCCTAAAGAAGAACACATAATTTGAAAATTAGCCATTTACTACACAGTTCAATATTCGTTTTACAAATATTGCATTGAACTCCAGTAAGCGATGCAATAGTACAATCTCCTACGGCGAATCTAGAAATTTTAGGGATACTGCTTATTAAGCGTCTAGAAGGGGATCAACCGGACAATCTACAGAAACAATGAACCAAAGGTCAGGGAAGACATTGCATTTGACGATTCAGGAAAAGAGAAATCCCAGAAAATCTATTTGAAAAATGCGCGGTAATTGCACATTTTAATAGGTTTTCTGTTGTACCATAATGTTTTCCAAGCTGAACATCGATTCAAAGATCCACCTGCCGATTCACCGCTTGGTTCATTGGACCTTCCCATCAAGGTCTATCTTGGGGAACCCTTTTGCCATCCAGCAAAATTTGCGTCTATCAGACGATTTATTCTATCATTAGTATCACAACCTGCCCGAAGATTGCAAAATCAGTCAGTCGATTCTAGGATCTAAAGAACAAACCAACGCTGTTATCATTTTCATAATCTAACGTGAATGTCCTAGCACCAAGTACCAATACCAAACCTGAGAACAGCTCGACCAAAATTTAAATGAAGCCAGGAAACCAGGCTATGGATGATCAACCCCGATGTTAACTAGTCAAGTGCAATTTTCAGTGTAGGTCTGGATCCTTCATGTACTTAAAATAAATATAATTTGCATGTAATAAAACACCACTTACGTACTGCACTTTAGTTTATCCCAGAATTTACATATATTAAAACCACCACCATAACTATCATCCCCTAAAAACTACAACAGCATCCATTCGAAATCTCCCATTCGCATTAAGTTTGGGCAAAATTGTAGTTAAGTCATATACAGACCTGAATTTTTGATTGTTGAGACTTCGACTCCTTACGAAAACGGCCAACCTAAAAAGAAATAATTTCTTTCTCGTATTTATGAAGGAATACTTTTATACGGCACGAGAAACTGAGTAGCATTAAAGTGCATATCTCGCCAAAAAAATTTGCCGGTTAATACATCGGTTGTGTCGAGAGTATTTAAACAAGCTATAACATAGCTTTATCAGATTAATATTTTCCGAGATATCATACCTTAAACATGCCGAAAACGTCTTTTTCCGCCATGTTGAAAAATTATAACCGGACAAAAAAGGTTTAAGTATTAAAATGCACTGTGACGTCAAATCGGAAACGGCAGTCGTTCAGTTACTGGCTGGGAACAGCGAAATTGTGACTAAAAGTGAGCCATCTAGATGCGTTGTAGCCGGCTGTTCGAACACTCCTGATGCAACCAAAGCGATTGTTTTGCATAAAATTCCTTATGCTAACGATGAACGACGAGAGGCCCAAAAGAGACGCAAGAAATGGATAGATTTTGTGAAGCAAAAGTGTGCGAAATGGAAACTTACTAGCTCGTCTTGCGTGTGTACAGAGCGCTTTAAACCAAAAGATTTCCCTCGCAAATTTACCACATTACCTGGCAAGAAAAACTTACATTTATATATATATATATATATATATATATATATATATATGTATAGGCTGAGAGTCACTGCTTCGCCGTCTGCTCCGAATGCTTATTCTATGTACGTTTACGGGACCAAACTCGATGCAAACTGGCTTCGAGCCCCCTCGATGAGTGTTCCTTTGAGTAAACGTTCGAAAATTTGGAGATACTGTTACCTTCGCGAGTCAAAACAACTCGTCTTCAGCAGAGGACATACCCAAATTTACAGTAATTCCTTCATTCGACTTTCAACTTCCGTTTAAGATTTGACGTAACAAGCTGAATTCAGACCCAAGTTACTTTCTCCCAACCAACACTTTTAGGTCCGATATCTCTGGAAAAATCTGAGAAAGCTTTGTTATAGCTTGTTTAAATCCTCTCGATAAGGCAAATCGATTGATCGAAAAAAAAGATTAGACGAGATATGCGCTTTAATTAAAAATGAATGCTAAATTGTATCAAAATATAGAACTAATAAATTTTGAAATAGATTCATTATATAAACGCCGATTCTACATGCGTTGTGATTGGTCAGTCTGTAGTCCTTATTTTGCAGTATCGTCCTTGAATTTCAGTAGGACATTGTCAGTGCGGCGAAGGTTGTCCTTAAAATGTCTTAAATGTAAATAAAAAAAAAAGAAAACCATTGCACAACAACATATCAAGTATTTTTTATTGATCTTATTTTACCAATCTCTATAATATATTTATTTATATAATTGATTTTCCCCCCTCCCTTTCCTGTCCTGTTTATCCAGTCCCAGGTATTTCTTCTTTCTTTTCACCACTTCCTATCTCTTTGTTTCACCCTTCACCCACATTCGATTTCTCCCTGTGATATCCTGTCACATTCTTTTTCCTGTAATAGGTAACTTTTTAAACTGAGAGAACTTCTAACATTAAGCACTCTGATGATGTTACTTGTCAAGTGGCAAACGTTAGCAATAAAATTTCCATTATGTCGTATCCGTTCTTTGTCATATTTGCATGACTGTGGGTCTCTTGAAATTATCTGCTTGGCTTTAATTTTTATTAAATGACGAGAATTCACTCCCCGCTTTTAACGTGCATCGCCACCATTTAAATTTAATTTACATGAGCATCGGGAAGACCCAGTCAGTCAAGATCCATCTTCTCTACTGCTAGGATTTAGGCAACTCTGGCTCCATTGTCTAATATACACACGATTATGGGGCCAACCTGGGCGACTGGCAAAGCTGTCCATGAGCATACACACGACGGCATATTTGGCGCATCAGGATTCAACAAATAGAGTAACGATGTTCGCTTTAATAAACACAATTAAACACCAGTTGCAAAAAAAATTTTTCGATGGTGTGGAGCGGAGTCAATAAACAACGATAATATATTGCACTCTTTCAAAACACGAGGCTGTTTTTGGTCGATTACATGTCATTTCTGCGATTACTATTCAATATTTTGTAAATGGTAAAGTACCAAATGAGTCGAACGTCAATGGAACGAGGAACAATACAAAAAGAATCTAAACCCATCCGTTTCACTAGTCAGTTCTGTAAACAAATTCTGGCTAGATATCAACCGGGGTGGATTGTACTAAACCGGCTATAGGTTCTAGTAATAAAGATTATTGCCCAGCAAATAATTTTGAAGAAGCCCATATCTCAAATAAACATATCAGGATACTTTGAAAGATACTTTAATGAGGAACTAACGTTTCGTCACTTTACAAGCAACATCATTAGAGTGTCTATTTACATGAAAATTTTCGGCTTAAATAACCTACACGATTACAAAAATAGAGGTGAGAAAAGGAGAGAATGATAAATGAGGTGTCATAACAGGGATTAAGGTGGAGGAGAAAAGAAAAAAAAAACCAATTAAAATAACATGAGAGAAAATGACCTTATATTTACGTTGAGGGAGGGATTTATTTTTGCGATCAACAAACTTTCTCGAATGAGAGTATCTAATTCTGAACGGCCACTAGCTAAAACTGAAAAATCATCGAAAGAAATCGGGTGTCCAGTTTCTCTTTTATGTGCTAAAATGCTGGACAAAGAAGAGGGGTGAGAGATCTCATTTCCTATGTATGCCGAAATGCCCATGTGTTCACAGATCCTGGTGTGTAAGTTTCGGGTTGTTTCACCTAAATACAACGCGGAGCAGCGTTGGCACGTAAATTTATAAATGACATTGGATCTTAGGCGCATAGGAATTCGGTCTTTGAAACAGAAAAAGTGTGAAAAACGGCAAACTGATCGAAAGATTACTCGGAAGTCAATGTGTGGGTGGGCCGATGATATCAACTTCAAAAGCTGTTGGCGAATTTTGAGACCGTGACTACCAGTAAAAGGCAGTGCAATGGATAACTGCAATTTAGGTGCTGTGAGAGGTTTAATTGGTGTGTCGGAAACTTTATTTAAAAACGAGCAAATACAGTAGTCTTCAAACCGTTGCGGATAACCATTTTGAAGTAACAGACTCTTAAATTTTGCAAGTTCTTCTTGAAAAATCGAATACGACGAACATATATTCAAATATCGAAATAAGTATAGATTAGACCTTTCTTGTAAATGACAGGTAAAAAACTCTCGAAATTTGTGAAAAGGCCGGTAAATGTTGGTTTTTGATAAACAGAGGTGATAAATGAGCCATTAGATCGAGAAATAGTGATGTCAAAAAAGGGTAGCGTTTTGGTGGACTCCACCTTACAGGTAAAGTTAATGTTGGGGTCCTGTGAGTTTGAATAATTTAGAAAAAGTTCGATGTGCTCATGAGATTTAAATAAAATAAAAGAATCATCAACATAACGCCTATAAAAAAGCGGTTTGAAATCAATGGGACAGTTTTCTAGCGATATTTTCTCATGGTATGATAAAAATATGTTGGCAAAAAGTGGGCCGAGCGGTTAGGTTATCCTAAACAAATCCTAACAAGTGAACAATCTTTTGTTATCAATGCTTTGGGCAAGTTAATGTCATCTGTCGAATCCGAATTGTCCATTTGATACAGTTACGCTATGGATTTATTCTTATTTAGATCCTCTGAATCGGCTATTCGGTCTTCGCACCACTAACTCCAGGACTGCCATGGAGTCTAGCTAGTTCGTTGGCCCTTCGTAAATCAAATTTTTCTGGAAATAGTTTTATACTCGTTGCAGTTATTCATCACGACTCCGTGAAAAAAAATTAAAAACTTAGCATTGACAGGCTACTTAAACAAACTTAACAGTAAATATACACGGCTTCAGTCGGCGTTCCATCCTAGCTTCGTCCATCTAGTTCACCTAATGCATTTGGGTATCGGCCTATTAATTGCTCTCTACACGAGAGACCCATCTATCTATCCATCCGTCCGTCCCTTCGTCCGTCCGTCCGTCAGTCTGTCACTTCCTCCCTCCCTCCTTCCTTGCCTCCCTTTCTCTCTCCCGCCTTCCCTCCCACCTCGCTCCTTTCTAGCCTTCCTTCACTGGCAATTGCGATATTAATTGGCCAGAATGGTTATTCAGGATTTACCTCTCTATCATAACGATAAGCCTTGTCGCTCTTTTCGTTCACTTCTTCCCTATAAATTCAAGATAAATCCAGCAGACGCACGATACAAATGCAGATACTGAACACTTATTTCTTGTATTGTAGTCGGTAGGCTGGGGAAGCCATGCCTTCGTAATGGCAAATAGTCTCGGAAAAGTCCGTGGTTTTTTTCCATTTTAGTAGCATTAGCTCGGAGAGTTTTGTCCACACTTGGATTTCAGATGGGGAAAGTTTTCTAGCATTGCATACAGAAGCTTCACTGGAAACGCATGTGACGTATAGAGTTTGGCACACGTGTTTCCCTGGAAACACAAGGTTCGTGACGGAGGCAGTGCTAGTATTCATCTCAAAATGTCTGTTAATGAGGTTGAAAGAAAGAAATGATCACATGCGTAGTTGGAACTCCTAAGTGGTCCAAAACAGGCGTATCTATTTTTAGAGTAATCTACAGCTGCATGGCAGCAAAGTTAGAAGTGACCGCTTTCCATTCGTTCAAATGTTGTCATTCTGTCGGTTGTTAATACTTACTGGTTTTAATGTTTATTTTCTTAGGAAGTGGGGAGCTTAAGCGCTTGGGGATAAGCTTCCACCCTAACACCTAGAAGGATTTAGGAAATACGAAATGGATTTCCGATTTGGAAACTGTGATACAAACACGGGGGATATTGCCAGACTTGAAAAAATGTTAAAAAAAATAAAACAAAAAAAACCAAACGAGTCGATAGGTGAGTGATTTTAGATTTTCGAAAGACAAGCAACATGCCAAGTGTTTGGACCACAGTATTCAAATACAGAAATCCGTTTGGTATTTTAAATTTATAAAATAACAATCGATAAAAAGCTGTTAATTGATTTTGATTAACACATTGACGAAGTGAGCAATTCTCCAACAAATCATCAACAACTTATCGGAGACAAAACCTCGACCCCTCCATGATCAATCAATCAAAGTTGTCTGGTCAGAACAAAGTGACGCCACTTCAACGTGACAGAGAAAAGATTTTAGGTTACCCGATCCAAACACACAAAACCAGTAAGCATTTTCTCTGTAAAAGAATTAGCATGAACGTGTACCCAAACCTCAGTAAATGTTTGGCGGGAGTTTTTTCGTATTTGGATACTCTGATCCAATCACAGGTATAGGTTACTTGCACTCCTGTGCTAATCAACCCATCTGAAGGACAACCTTAAAATTCCGACGCTCAACAGATGGCATAATTTATGGAAATTCTTTTGTTTATAAGCACTTTTCTTCCAACAGGGGAATAAATGCAGATGGTCTATTAACCAATCAGAGCTCGAATACAATGCACTTTATTTTATACTCAACTTGCACATGCTTCTCACCGCGGCTAAGAAACTCCTTCTGAGTGAGCAGTTTGAAAGGCAGCACATTAAGGTCAACAGAGATGATGAGATACTTTGGAATGGGAGGAAAGTGGAAATCTCACAATCTGATTACCATTGATTACCGAGTTCAGTCCTGAGCAAAATATGCGGTTGAGCACATTTTTGGTAGTGATCAAGAGAAGGTAGGAACCGCACAAACATGAGGCTAAAATGCTTTTACTTAATCTTTGATTCATCAAGCAAAACAATAATGAAAAATTCTTAAAACCGCTCAACTGCTCCAGGAAAAAGCACGGCATAAAATATTTGCTTACGATAACGTCTTTTTCCAGAAAAAAGAGTGGTCAAAAAAATCTCTGCTTAACCATACTAAGAGTACTGTAGGGACCACGGCCTTCCTTTTTAGCTCTTCAGCTTATGTATGTAGCAGCATTCGTGTAGATACTCTACACAGTTTAGTTTTAATCCTCGGTTGAATCTTTCTATAACCTGACGTTCAATTTTTTTTCCGAGAAAGTTCACTTTAAGTTATTAAATTAGTTTGTAAAACAACAAATACTTTCGTCACAGCTGCTCGCAATCGGTGATGTACATAATTATGATAGAGACAGAGTGTTTAATCTGACCTCCAAACACTCAGAATTGAGTTGAAAACGAGGCGACAGCCAGGTTTTTTAGCCATTTTTGAGGAGTTCGAAATCGGATCAAACACAACTTTCCAGTACGTGATACGGCTTCTCCAAAGAATTCGCATTTAGAGTTGTTAAATTGTACGCTAAAGATTAAGATCAAATTTCCAAACTACGTGTCGGTACTGATTTTCTCTGAATTTTCCTCATGAATTATTAATTTACTTGAGAAGGACCAGTTATGCGACAGATAAAAATGCCAAATGTCGTCACTTACGACATTTGTGGCAGGGTGAGAAATAGGAGAAGAAGTATAGGGAAAAGGAGCGACGGTAGAAAGGGATGGAAAGTGAATGAAGAGCAATTTATGGGTGGAGAAGGCAAACAAGATCGAGTTGGATAAAGATCTGCCGTTTTTAAAATAATTGAACCGATTTAAAAATATTATTAGAAACCAGTTCAGAAATTGCAAAACTGGTTCAAAAATTGCACAAAAAAGAAAGATGCACCTCAACATTAACAATGAAACTATAAAACCGTAATAAAAAGTGAAAAGAAACAGCTGTATAAAGCTGTGTTTAATCAAGGCACGTACTGTAACTTATTGGATGAGGTGATAAGTTCTTGTACTAGAGCTTGGCGTCTTTCACAGTCATCCAAAAGTCGTTCGATGGTATTCCTCAGCAAGTGGGCTTCAGCCTCATCAAGAAAAATACCTTAAAGCACATTTTAAATCAATAATAGATGATTAGTTTGATTCAAAAGATGTAAATACAAGCAACTCCTACCCCTCCTTAATGCTCTCCCCTCACTCCCAAGTGGATCCTTAACCACGGAACACGCTACAGTATGAACCATTCTGACGGAGAACTGACAATTGTACTACCAATTTCATGGTCATTTTCTGAACATGATCAAGTTTTCCGAAGCTGTTCTTGCGGAAAGGAATCCAAGGTTCGTTTTAAGAAAATCCCTGAGGGATTATCATCAAATAAGGGACATAACATTTGTGTTGCGATGGCAAATTTACGGGGTCGAACTACAGGAAGGATGGGATTAATAACGTGCTAATAAATGCATACGCGACACACATGCATTTCCAGGTAAATCCATACATCAGGTTGTTTTTTTGTTTTGCATGTTTTACACAGTTACGTTTCGACGTTGGCATTTTTTTCGATATTATCACATTTTGACGTCAGAAAACAGCACGGAATGCACAGAAAGAAAGCAAATTGTGCTGTTGAAATTAAAATAATATTAATTGGATCAATTCACATAATTAGCTAGCCACCCTTACAGCAAGTCGAAGAGTCTGGAACTGGATTGGAAAGGCAAATACAGTTTAATTTGTGCTTTTCAAGTAACCTGAAGCATTTTAGCGTTGTATTTTCTTCATTTTAGTAAGCATTTCGATAGGTAAGCAGCTAATGCATGAGTATTCTGAAATACCTCAGGAAATAGAACATGAAATGTTGCGGTAAATTTGCACACTCATACTCAGTGAAATGTACGTTGTATCTGAAATAATATAATTTCATTTACCTGACTGCATTTCTGTGACCTCACTAGATGGTACTGGTTTGATTGGACGAAGTCCATGATGTTTCAGACGAGCGTTGACATTTGCCCAATCCGCAGTCTCCACCTTTTTGTTTCAGTAAGACAAAGACGTTATGTCCACATTTAGTCTGATAATACCTAATGTAGGTTCACTACGTCTGTTTCTAAAGTACGACTTCCTCATCACTGGTAACCTGTCACACCAGATTATCCAATTTCAAGGACGGGGGGAATAATTTTCAGCAAGTAGATGATTACACTGCTTGACAACCAAGCCATGAAGCATTCACATTGCTTTTGCTGTTGTACATTTTCCTATTCAAGTTGCTGCTATCACAAGCTACTTTATTGTGTGAGGCGCTTTTCGAAAAAAAACGAAACCGAAAACCGTCGCGAAAAAACCCAATAAAACTGACATAATCGATCTTTCTCATTAACTAATTTACTGTGGATCAAAAGAAAGTTAAGAAACATTTGTTTATTTGATGAAGCAATATTTACCATGTATACATCAAAATTTGAAATTCTATGTATTTAATACAATTTTTGCTTTTGATCCTGATATCTAAAACATTGACCTGACTTCCAAATGATCGCACCAATGATCCGACAAAGCGCTACTCACGTTGAATCCGAATTCGTGTCGAATGCAAAGCTGATAAAATCAAATCGATAAACGCTGAATCGGTTTTCCGACGTGAAGAAAACCGACTAAACCAATCTCTAGATAAAACCGATCTGTTCCGGCAATTAACTGCCTCAAACTGTTACTTCTCTTACTGCACCCGTAATAATACTGCTACTGATACAATCTTTTTTCACAGGTTCTGCTGCTTTTCACCCTCCCACTCTTGGTAATTCTGCTCTGATTAAAATCTCTAACGCAGTGTGTGCTGAGTACTACAAATGACAATATTACCACAGCTGGTGCAAGGTTCTCAAATAACTTTTTAACAGGAAGTTCAAAAGTTCAAACAGGGAGCTGAAGGAAAGTTCCAGGGGGCCAAAACGTCTGTGGAGCATATTAAAAATGACCAGTACACATACTTGCATCAAAAATGTACATGAATCCCAACACGTGCACAAAATTAGCTTGCTTTATATTGAAGCTACAGTAAGTGTATTCCAAAAGTACATGTACACATCAAATAAAATGCCAACAGGTCACCAACAGGTTTACAAGCTTTACAGCCATAAAACAAATGTGAATGGTTTTTGTTGTCCATAGACAATACAAAAAAATTGAAAATTGTTTGAAGAATGCTCATCAATATTATCTGTTATCTTTTACACAAGATTACAGTTGAAAATTTAACAGTTGATAAAAATACCCACAAATTCAAAACTACCAAATGAATGAAATATTTAATAGCCAATACTCAAATAATTATACTCAGTGGATTTCTTCAAGTAATTGAGCTATCCAATCTCTTGAGACCTTGGGACATACAATTGCAAATGCTCATTGTACTTGGCAAAAATTTGATTGATTAAACATGTTATTGTTCAACAATAATTTAGTCATGGTTATTGTGTTTTCTTGATGTGATGTATTTACTTATAATGTAATAACATTTCCTACAAGTTACTGTACAATCAAAGTTTTCAAATGTAGCCATACAACTGTGCAATACTAAATTTTCTTATGCAATTGTGACTCCTAACAGAGTAGAAAACATACTCTGAATAGAATCAGCTAGAGAACTCAAAATATGAGTAAATGCAAGATGGGAACTAAATTGGTAATATTTCAGGTTTGATAATGACTTTGTAATAAAGTCAAAATATTACCAGTTTAGTTCCTGTCTCACATTTACATTGTACTCATCTCTTGAGTTCTCAAGATGATTCTATTTGGAGTATTTTTCTACTTTATTACTTCAAATTGTCAGCTGGCATTGGTTATTGTGATTCTTGCAGTCTTACTATTCGTACGCCTGCTCCTGCCACTGCTGCTATTGCAGGTAGACTTAAGTACTAAGAACCATCACAGCTGCTGCTGTTACTGCCCCCACAGTTATCCTTACAGTAACCATCATTTTTACTACTGATGTTGCTGTTATTACCATAAATACTGCCAGTGCCAATATAACTGCCACTGCTACTGCAACTACCAGTACTATAGCTAATACTATATTAAAATTATAATGATTGCTAGCATACTGCTATTACTCCTGCTGACATCACCACTGCTGCTGCAGCTGTGACTGTTATGAGTGTTCTGTTGCTACCACTTTCACCTGCATTGTTGCTAGTAATGCCACTGCCACTGCCTCAGTTACTATAACTGTCATTCTAATTTTTGGCACACATTAACTAATTAGATGTGAGGTATTTGTACTGGACTGTCTTGTGAATTACTGTCAATGCTGTGCACTATACTTCATATGACAGTTTCTTGAATGAGACAGTTGAGTAGTTCATATTTCTTGTTTGCTTAGAAAGTTGCAGTAGTAATTGACATCTGTTCCTAAATGTAATCTTAGAATACCATACATCAGATAAACTTACAAAATATTCATCATCAGGTATTTTTGCTCGACTAGCACTTCCTAAAAAATTATAATACAATATTATTAACAATCAATGGCAAGTAGCAAAATAGTGTACACATGACTGCACCTCTATCCTTAAATTAGTTAAATCTGTTAACACATAATTCTATCATTCTGAATAATACCTAAAATCTGGCCATCCTCTCCTGAACCTCCTTTTGAATTATCAGTTGGGCTAGATAATGTTGTCTATAAGAAAGTAAGGAAAGGAGAGGTTGGTTCATGGATGAACTGCCCCAACTGTTGGTAGGGATCTTGTTTGACCAATGACTGGTCTTATAACTACAGTAGACTTATGGATACATTCATGCACAAAGCAAATTATCTATGTATGATGGATAGAAATTTTGATAAAATACACAACAACGGTAACTCCAAAAATCGATAGCATATTTAATTTATTCTACGTTTCGACTAGGCTTTAGTCATCTTCAGGAATGCTCAGGAATAGAAATTTATTAGTAGTCTAATAAAAGCGCCATACTCAAATTGACTATGAAACTTGATATCGAAAGTATTTAACAGTTAGATTATGAGCTTGAAATTTCCAAGATGTAATAGCTGATAAGGGCAAAGGAAGAGTCAAATAGGTGAGTCATCTTATAGAAATCGAAAGAAATTATTGGCTCCCAGAAGTTCAGAGTCGATAATCTGTTCAAGTAAATATTAATTAATTTTTGTTACTTTTTTTCATATTTGCTATGAAAGGTAAGGTACAAGTATCGTGGTTTTAAGTAAGGTTTGAACGCACACAATCATGTAATATAGAGCAAATAGTAGAATATTACTTCTCCTTGCTTTAAAAAAGTTCAAAATAGAAAGTAATTTCTAGTGGTCTGTTAAATTAACGTTCCTTTAAGTGAAAATTAAAGTTGTACCTGTGAAATGAGTGAGCTCAGTTCTTCCCAATTCTCTGGTTTATCTTTGCTCGAATTTTCATCACCAGTGCTTGACGACGCCATTTTGGGTCATTCTGTGCAGAAATACAAATCTCGCGCGGCCACCAGTGGTGACGACACTGCGACCAAAAATATCGAGACGTCATTTTCTTGTTTTCTTTCTAAGGCAGACTTTCTCGTTTCCTTTTAGACTTTCTAGTATTTTTTTGAAAATAGTTCTTTATTGAAATTTATTATAAATTTTTTCTAATTGGACCACTAAGTGTACACAAGGCTAAGCAATTTGGGAAAGGTTTTTGACAACTGATAAAAATTTCGCGAAATATACTAGTGGGCATGCTAGCAGTTGAGTCTATGCCACTGGTCTGTACCCTTGCACCCACGTTTTAAAAATTAGCGGGATTTTTCAAAATTATCGGAGACATCGATATCGTAGATCTAATTTCAATCCACGTTCTGCGAAGAGTCAGAAGACTGGTGTGAGTGAAATCCGATCAGGTATAAGAACCCTTGTGTGCTCATGGATTCCTGAATTTCGAAGAACCAACGCACGTGAAAATGACAACTTCAAAGGCTGATCTGGGTAAGTTTTAGAAGCGGTTGTGTAATTAATTTCGTTCTTATTCAGTGAACGGATAGTTTACAATATGTATTAAAGTGCATCAGTTGTACCACGTTCAACTGAGAGCTGTCAAATGTCTCTCGTGAATATTGGCGAAGACATGTGAAGACAGCAAGCAATCGTTGTCAAATATTTGTTAAAGATCATCTTTACGAATCGAACGAAGCTATTTAAAGAACTTGGCTTCACCAATATGTCCCATTAAAGTTTGGGAGATAAGATTTTCAAGACCCAAAACTGGGACAGAAGTCCTGCATTTTACCCTTTGCACGAAGCCCCTACGATGTACCATCGTATACTGTATTACTGCAAAGTACAACAGAAGTACAGCAAGATTCTGAGCTCTTGACTTGCCAAATAACTGCACCAATTGATGGAGACACGTGGGATGCGAGCTAAGTTACGCTTCTATTGCAATTCGCGGTGCGGTATGTGTGGTCCCAAATGGTGCAATTCCAGTCAAACTAGAACATTTCATTACAGTAGTTCACCATAATTAAAGTTTATTGACATCATTACAAGAAAGCTGAGGCTGCAGTGTGTTAGCCTGTATGCACAAGAAACTAACACAACTCCTTTAAACTAAATCAAATATTAACCTATAAGCTAGTTACAACCCTAATCATGTCTAAGCAACAAGACTAAAAATGTGAGGTTAGGATCAATGAGAGCAGTAGAGGGAAGAAAAGAAAAGAAAAGAGTGGGGAAAGAGAAGGAGCCAGAGAAATGAGGGAGTCTGAGTGAAATGAAGTTTAGCCTGTAACTATCAAATGTGGAGAAAAACCAGTGGGTTCGCAGGGTGGTAGTTTGTCCCCTTGGCATTATGGAAAGGGACAAAATTGGGATGAAAATAATAAGGAAAGGGGAAAATGACAAGAAAAGGAATGAAGTGGAAAAGCCACAGCATTGTAGTAAGAGGGAAGCATGAAGATGTAAATAGTAAAATGTTAGGTAGGGAAGTCAAACATTCCATTCACAGGGCTGCCAACTATGGTCTCTTCTATATTGGACACAGGATACCAACATTAAATAAGACAGAATCAGTCAGGTCAAGATACATCTCCTCTAGTTCCTGCACTCATATGATCCTACTGATAGACAGGATGATTCTCAGACCTAATATACACTGTAAATTAAACTTATTGTAGTCTGTTTGTATAAACTCTGGTTAAATATTACTGGTCATCAGGAAGGGAAGCTAAATATTAGTTCTAATTAACCATAGGGACCAATGATGGTCTAACTATTACATGGACAGGAATAATTTTATGACCCCCTAGAAAGAGAAGTCTGGATATGCCTCTGGGACAAACCAGGAGAGTAAAGAGTGTTACACTAATCCTCCCTTTAAACCAGCGGAAAGTCAAAGTTTAAGTTTTTTGCCTCATGTTGGGGTTGCATCTTTTAGAGAGTTTTAAAATTGTTCCTAAATAAATACAATAAAAAAATTACTCTTTTAGCTTCTCCTTAACTGATAATAAGTACAAATTCCAAATAACAATTGTAAAAAATTGAGTATGTTTTGATGTGACATTTTTAAAGGTTACTAATTACAGTTAGGTTTAGGGTTTAGCAACTATGTTATGACTTTAGGGTTACAGTTATAATTAGGGTTAGAGCTCACCTTTAAGATTATTTGGTTGACCCTACACTCTACTCTGGTGACATTATAAGGAGATAAGATTTACAAAGAAATTTCATTATACAGGAATAAAAAACTGGAAAAATCAACATAAATATTTTAAACTAGTGGTTGCAAATTGTTAGACAGTGTATACTGCTAAATGTTCATTGCATGGTATAGTGGACATGGTTCTGCCCAGGACTATCTGAGTGCTGGGTACAGTACCTGCAGACCTGGATTCATAACTCCCCAAAGTCATTAATAAGGCTGTCAGTTTCCGTTTAAGTTAGTATCCGTTTAAACAGATGTTTCATAAACGTTTAAACGTTTGTTTCCAACTAGCATTTACCTCCTGGGGGATTAAAGACCGGAAGTGGCAAGGATGTAAAAGTGCAAAATTGGGCACATAATTTTGAAGCAAAGCAAAGTTAACTTTTTTTGTCAATATATGATGAACACTAAATAACTTCACAATTTAGCATTTTTATTCAAAAATTCAACATGTTTATGTTATCTGGCAGCAAGCAACTTCACTTGTGATTTACAATATTGCCAGCCGTCGAATACACTCTCTCCAATGGAACAGATGTGGCAGGTATTGCGAGGTATTCCTGCACTACTTTTGAAATTGCTGGGAAACGGGAAGCATTTTCTTTCAACCACTGCAGAGGGTCGGTTCTGTTGTCCACTTGAGCAGTTTGCAAGTATGCCGCAAACTCATTGACAGAGTCCTTAGTTGTGTTTGCATTTTCACTCACAGTATTTCTCCAAGAAGCTGCAAGCAAAAAGTCCATTCCTGGTGCAGGTTTGGACTTTTTTGCAACTGGCCTTTCATCGACAATCACTGGTGTGATTTGTTTTATTTCTTCACTGGTGGCTTCAAAGGGAGCTGCTCTGCTTTCTTGGTCGTCAGTGCCTGTCAGTGCATCATTAGTGCATCATCAGTGCAAAACCTGCGCTTCAGATCGGAGGTTGTTTTTTTAGATGGTAAGATACTATATCGCACAATAGCTTTAACCAATTTTAACCTGCGTCTATTTTTTATGTACCGGCACGTCTGTGATGCAGATTAAACAGTTCTGTACTGCAGCAAAAGAGGCTAGTATTTACTGATGGTTTCACACTATTCTTGCTGGTAGATTACTGAAATACTGAGCGTTCCAAAGTTAAACGGTTAAACGTTTAGTCATTTACTAACCGAATATTGATCTTTCTAAATGTTTAAACATTTAAATGTTTAACTGTGACAGCCTTAGTCATTAGACAATCCATTTTGGTTTTGAATGGATATCATATTTCACCAGATAACCAATAGGTGATCATGTGTGCATTGCAGTGTTAAATTTTGCCAAATAATAGTCAATAATGTTGAGTAAAAAAGAAAGATCACCAGAAGTTTTCTTATCGCATATTTGATACTTTTCAAGTGCCAAATGGAAGGGTTTGCTTTGGTGTAAGTCCTGGGTGGCACCACTGAGTGCTAGGCAGTGTGTTGCTCACTGTGGGCAGAACCCTTAATAGATGTTCAACACAGTTGAACACATTTACAGCAGTGTCTTGTAATGGGTTGTACACAAGTGAAATAGGTCATTTGCAAAACAATAGTTAATTGGTAGGTTATTAGTTTGTTAATGATGCAATACTCATTACAAAACATCCCATGACCTTGGCTTGTTAGAGACTTCTAAATTCAAAGACTCTCATTATTAATTTTCTTGGCAATTAACCCCCCCAAAAAAAACAAAAAAAACCAACAACCCCCTCCCCACTACCAAAAAAAAAATCCAACATTTATGAGCAGTTTATAGCTGCTAAAAACTGTGAAAATGTATTTACTAATGTTCACAGTGAATGTCATGCTGTTACAAATGATATAACCCAAGCCATGGCCCAAAATCTACCTCATTTTCAAATCATCATCATTGCTGGACACGAAATGTACAATATATCCACACAAGACTAGTGTGATGCCAAGCTTGAGGTAACAATAATTCAACTTTATGGTCAGATATGCTTGAATTTCTAATACAAAACAAGAGCTAGGGCCTTTAGACCATGGATATCTGGGCATCAGTCGGGGAGGGGAAGTTGACCTTGTCCTCAGGCTTCAGAACCCTTTAGTGTGTTATTGCTCACATGAATGAGCCATGGGAACCATTGCTTGTAGACTGGTTGCATTTTTTTTTAATTTCAAGTTTGTAATGCCAGTGAATATAAAGCATTATCTGTGGTATACCCAAGGGCCTTGGAAGTGGGGCAACAAGGGTACGTACCTTGGCCCCCACTTTTTTTATGGGAGCCAGAGTATGTGTGGACCCCCACTTTTTAACTGGCCAATAATATTAAACTACAAAATTATGATTGCCAAATGGGATCACTACTGAATTAAATGGGGTTTTTCCTTAGAACCTTTAGAAGATCACAAATTTGATTTCAAACAACAGTCAGGTTATTGTTTTTGGGACTTGTATAATGAGGGCAAATGGCCATTAAGGTTATTAGCCCTTGGAACACACTTTCAGACATACCAATGCAGAGATTGGGTCCTCACCACCCTCCTCCACACTTATTATCAGCCAGACACCTTTGAACACTGTATACCCCAGTATGTGTAACATGTCAGCTCTTTACAACACAAACTGTTGTGAGATATCCTAGGTCCAAATATAACAATTTTACTCAATCTGGTTGTCTTGCAAAAATAGGAGTAAATTTAAAATTTTCAATCAAAAGTCAGAAATGTCCTAGGATATTTCTTTGAAATTTGGCTATCCTGGTAAATTTACACTGTACCTTGCTCTGACTTTTAAAATCTTTGACTAGGCACTTGACTGTATTCAATATAATTATAAGATTGGCAAGCACATAACCCCTGTAGGGAGATTAACATTTACAGTGAAATATGAAGTTTTAGGAAGTCTAAGGTTGCTTGCTGAATGAAATACATATTTAGATAATGAAGTTCTATTTTCAACACAGATCTCTATTTACAGTGATATTATTATTATAGGGTTAGGAGGTATGTTTATAACTACATAGAATTTCTCAACTCTGACATTTTGGCAAATTTTAGCCAATCCTTGTAAGTTCAATTCCAATACCAACCAAAACAGGTGGCAGGGTTATTGAAAAAATTTTTCTATCAGAAAACATTTATTGCCTATTCTCTGCAATGTCTACATCTAAGATTGACTCTTGAAAAAGTAAAAAAGGCCTACTGCAAGTACAGTATGTGTTTTACTTCTTGTAACCAAACTTGGAACCAAATCTGCAGTGTAAAGTAGATGTGACTGCTAGACCTAGATAAGTGACTCCAAAAATTTCAATATAGAATAGAGCATAATGGATCAAGGAACATACTGCAATTCGATAAACAGTATCTTTACATGTGTACTCAGTATTTAATATATAAATCAAGATGAAACTGATCACAATTAGTTCTGTCAATGAAATGTTTTATAACTGAGATATTTAGTTTACAGTCATGGTGTTGTTCTTTGAAGTATTGTTCCTGCTCAGTTTCTTAATTTCAAATACAGACTGCTATGAATGACAAAAAAATATTGTAATGTGACTTGTGTTCATGGTGGTTATGTAACTGAACTCTATTAATTTTATTCTTTCAGCAATTTTGAGTGTCTCCAATAAAGTGGGTTTGGTTGAATTTGCAAGAAAGCTTCATGATTTTGGTTTACAATTAGTCGCTTCTGGTGGAACTGCCAAGGCAATTCGAAATAGTGATATTCCAGTCAAGTATGTTTTCCTAGTAAATGTTCTACTTATTAACCAACAAAGCCTACTTTGGTATTTTCCTCTGGCTTACACAACAGATGATTTTACTTGTCAAAGGCCAGGGATGAGCCCTGGGCAATAAAGGGCAAAAGACTATCCATTTAACCCATAAAGGAGCAAGGGCACACTTTGGTATTCTACTCTGTCAATTGCCAGATGGTTCTACTCATCTTTTACTCATGATTTTCTCAAGGGACACGCCCTGGACATCAAAGGGTTAATTACCTAATACTTAAAATTGAGCTAGGCTGTAGAACTGAAGGAAGGCATCCTTGGGGTTTACAACCAGGGTATGGTATTTGAAAACTTCTAAGCAAACTCATTCTTGTAGTCTAGATATTAACCTCACACTTCAGGGTGGATCCAGCAAAAAGTTTGAGCTTTAAGCTTGAAGACATCATAATATGTATGACATCATTAATTCATTCTCTTCCTGGTGAAGGCCACAGTCTGGTGACCAAAAGCTTAAAAATTTTTTTGATCAGAGAACAGCAGCATTTTGCTATGTTAATTATTGCCAACTTAGCCTAACATTGAGGTAAATAAATAGTCCAAGCCAGTAGCAAATGCTTTTCAAAGGCAACAGCTGTGACAGGAGCAGTATGCAAAATTTGAAACCATAGTATTTTGAAGTTGATAGTACAATGTGGTGCAGTTAATGGAAACATTCGTGTAAACATGATAAAATTTTCCATAACTAATTTGCTGTGGTATTGGAATTAGTATTAGTATAAATATTGGAGTTAACCAAGAACTGAATTTAATCATTCAAGATCTAAAAGGTGATGCCATAATTCAGTATTGAATTATTATCTTCATGAAATCCTGAGATTTAACTTATCAGTCAACATGTTAACTTCTCAGTCATGTTTTACAGCAGTACATCACAGGATACAGTTTCTGCAAAGAGTGCCAATCATTGAAGCACGATTTTCATTTGTTTATAAACATATTTACATTTCTTCACTGTCTGGTACAACAAATTTTTTACCATGTGATGCATTCCTGCAAAATGCCCATTTGAATAAAATGTGTCCTTGGTCTTAGGCTATAATATTGTACCCATCACATAGCTAAATACTTGTACTGTACTTGGATATGAAGGATAAAACTGAATGTAGAATTATGTGTACAATATCAGAAGTACATGTAAGTGTAAAAAGAGAAAATGTGTACACTGTACTGTACAATAGATAAAATATCTTGGGTCACAGTAATATCTCTGGGTTGTATAACAAGACATTTCATGCATAATACAATTTTAAGCAGGTTTTATTTGTAGTTCTCATGTTGTACACATATAATACATGTACTTTTCATTCAGTTTTATTCTGCATATCTAAGCACATACAGTTGCCACCAGATGCACATTATAGCCTGCAGCTAAGTGGACATGATATTCGAATATCCTATCTTACTTCTTAAATATTTACATTAATTTTACATAATATTACAGATAAGTCTGCATGGAGGGTATGGTATCTAGGATAATCACTTTCTGACCCTGAAAGTTCTGCAGTTGAAACATTTCATTTGCCCTGTATGAGCATGTTGGCTTATAAATGTACTGTACATGTAAATACCATGATGAAATCAAACATGGCATAAATTTTATGTACAATAAGGATGAGATGGCCATTAGGAGTAATACTGCAAATGCAGTCCAAATTATCCATTTGATAAGTTTTACCTGTTGGATAGCTTGTTTATGTTCCATAGATAGTGACTTATGGTATCTAGGCATCGAACAAGTGATTTATGAGTTTTTCAATGTAGAAAATTTGCCATAAATGGATAACCAGAAGGGTTAGCAACACTCAATGGATCAATATCTGTTTTTACTCATCAGTGCTAATTACAATGTGACTGAGAGAAACAAAGTTGAGTTCTGACACAGTACATCAAGAGTTATACACTTAAATCTTTCTTTATTTAGACAACACACTGTATGACCTGTGTAAGAGGTCGGTTGCTTACAGTGGGTATTTAAATTCACCCAAGTGAAGGGATGAGGATAATTATTTATGTTTGGAGAATATCTGAATTGAATTCTGGAATTTGGTTGTACTTAAAATAATTCCCATCCAGCTTCATGTTCCCTGAGTATTTCTTCTTTTAATTGGTAATATTTTTTCCAACGTCCTGTTTGTGGAGAGTTGTCAGGGTTTTTTTTTGGGGGGGGGCTGTTTGTTTGTTTGTTTGTTTTTTTGCTTTTTTTTTTTTTATGCTCAATGGATTGAGGTCATTTGCTTGTTGGTCACTTATTTTTCCCCTAAGACAGGTTACCACCCTTGGAATTTGTTTAGATACAAAGTATAATCTACTGTATTTAGGGATGTTTCTGACCTCACTGGAGCACCAGAAATGCTTGGAGGAAGAGTAAAAACCTTACATCCAGCTGTTCATGCAGGTAATTCAAATGCACAGAATGTAACTACACAATTCATGTTGAAAAATATTATGTATTATTTGATATATAATCATGTGTACACTGTATTGTACACTTAAAAAGTATAAAATAAAACATATTCCGAAAAATAAAGACATCTTGGAAAACTCAAGATATGAGTCAAAACAAGACGAGTATATGAGACTGTAATATTTCGACTTTATTACAAAGTCATCATCAGACAAAATGATTGTGTCTGATGATGACTTTGTAATAAAGTCGAAATATTACAGTCTCATATACTCGTCTTGTTTTGACTCATATCTTGAGTTTTCCAAGATGTTTTATTTTTCGGAATATGTTTTATTTTATACTTTTTTAAGTTGTCGGCTGGTCGTGGTTTTTGTATTGTACACTTTGGTATGATTGAGATGTTAAATTTAGTCATAAACTTTTGCATATTTTTGGATTTGCCGTAAACTGAATATTGTCATTCTGATAGTGCGTAAATCTATTGTTGTAAAATACTTACCTGAAATAATCATTTTTATTGTAACGTTGGATCGACGGCAATAACTGGTGGCTGATTATATTCCTAAAGCAAGAATGTATGCGGTGTATCTAAGCAAAGTTGTCCATGGATGCAGTTTTCAGTATACATTTTCTCTGGTCTGAAATAAGAAAAGTCAGGATATACTGAAATGATAAAAAACAAACTCCGAAAAAGAAGCATCTTGGTACCCAAAATACGAGTAAAAACACAAGACAAAATTTTATTTGACAAAATATTATATTTTGTAAAGTTGTCGGCAGGTATTGGACTTTAGACTGAAATGATTACACACTTACTATAACATACCCGCCAGAATATAAATCTTACGTGTGGGATAAACTCATTTTGAACCCTTAAGACCTCGGTATTGGCCACAATTTCCTCAGCTATTTACCAAAATTTTACGTATTTGGTACCTTAGTTTTACAGTGTTTAACGTTGCATCAAAATAAACTTACTTTTTCTCAAAACGGCTTGTTGGAACCCGCAGTCATACTGAGCAATGCGAAGAACAATGTCGATGGATAAAAAAAATGCGAAAATAGCGTGGCATTTTTTCCTTTGAGTAAAGGTGGAAAATTTGAGTGCCCTCATAAGCTGTTCCATTTATTTTTGCTCCCCAAAATTTGTAGCCACAATTTTTTTGTACAGTTATCTCCGTGTTACTTAATATGGTAGCCTTTCCTGGCTATTTTGCAGCTTCAACTTGAGCAGTAAATTCAAGGGCAGGCTTGAAACACCAACACCTTTTAAAATCAACGCTGGGAAACGTGGTTAACGAGAATATTTCTAAAGTTTATCGATAAAGTCTGCGCTGTAACTGTTTTTAGCTACAACCGTAACCACAACCTTAATGTGTTACATGTGTTAGGTTTCAGGTAATGAAATTGTGGAAGGGATTTTGCACGAAGTTTCTTCATATCTTTCGCTTAATGTCGGCAGGTCATTATTAAACTATTTTAGTTTTTGAAAAGCGATGTCTATACACTATGAATGTTTCAACGACATGTTTTCTTTGAATTATGTTTGCCGGAAATATTAGAAGTATATTCTTATGGCCCTAGCTCCAACCACACTGATCATATGTCGGTGGCAAAAATGTGGATCTGTAATTTACATTTAAGTTTATATTTTTTTAGTAATTGTGTTCAGGACGTTCTGTATTTCGGGGGCCGTACTGTAAAATTGGATCGTAAACTGACCAATTTTAGCGCGCATAGGATTTGTTATTTATTTAAACGCTCATAGCGTCCTTTCAGATACTCTGGTTTCCAAATAATTGTGCTCAAATAGTAGCCTAATACGAATAACGCAATTTGGTTGACTGGGCTACAAGATACCTAATGGTCATTAGATAACGAGTAGCAACGTGTAAGGCTGAGTTTATAGGAGAAACAATGCTTATAATTAGTTTTCGGAATAAATTTTGCAAACTGAAATTAAATTAGTTTCTCAAGTTTATTTATATTATTGTTTGAAAAACTTTTAACATTAATCAGTCCATGACCTAGTCGTTAATTAACTATAGTACAATAACTGATCAGATAATATACGAAATTATCGTAATTAAGACTCAGAAATATACATTAAGAGCGCTATCTATTTGACAGGAATTCTTGCAAGATTAACTGATGCAGACAGGGAAGACATGAAACAGCAGGGCCATCAGTATATAAGGTTTGGTCACCGTAAATCGTCCCAACCCAAGTACCTCAAATGAATGTTTTCGTTTACATGTCTAAATATTTCCTTATATATGATTTTGCAACTGCTAACCAGTGTGTAAATTGCTAGCAGTCAGTGATTCAGTCATGCTTTTACATTCTAGTATGGTTGTATGCAATTTATATCCTTTCAAGGACACAATATCCAAAGACGGGGTTGCTGTCCCAGAAGCTGTTGAACAAATTGATATTGGTTAGTAAACATATTGAGTCTTCATATATTCATGCAGATAGATACAGCGGAGTATAATGGACGTAATAAATCGCTACGAATTTCAAAGCTAAAGGTGATAATCAGAAACTACAGCAAGAAAGAATATTGTTGGAAAACATGAGCATGCATGCACAATCAATCTTTCGTAGTTTTGTAAACTACGTTCTGGTTCAAAATTTTAAAGCCAGAATAGCCTCAAACGATGTCGGAGTCTTCACCAGGCTGCGTTCGTAATTTGTTGTCTTTTCTATTTTCTATTTTGAGTTTGATCGTGCAGGTATAAAACGTGAAACTGCGTACTACTACTTGTCTGGCAAATTGTTTTTCGCAGGTAACTGCTAAAACACACGTGATTAGGACGAGTTTTGTTTTACGAGGTTTCTTTTGCCAGGTATTTGGCATCTTTTATGTCCCATCATGCTAAATCATGGACATGTTTAAAACTCTGAAGGTACTAAAACCGGTTTTCTCGAACTACTTTAAAATGTTTCTTATAACTTCCAGGTCTGACAGTTATAAAGAGGTTTTGCTAAAATCATTATAATCAAATAAGTTTATCTACTTTATACGCTCTCTAGCTATTCTGCTTAGAAATACTTTCTGAGTCCCTGACGGGAATCGAACCCGTATCCCTCTGATCGCCGGTGAGATGCTCTAACCATTGAGCTACATGAACTCACATGGAGCATCTCACCGGCGATCAGAAGGTTACGGTTTCGATTCCCGTCAGGGACTCAGAAAGTTTTTCTGAGAAGAATAGCTTGAGAGCGTATAAAGTACATCATATAACCACCAAGCTACCACACTTAATAACAAATAAGTTTAGTTTGTGTCAATTAGGTATAAGCTTTGTTAAGAACAGAGTATCGATTATAGATCAATTATACACGAAAATTCGTAGTTTTCGCTTCACCTGGATGAAGACGATTTTGCAAAAAATGTCATCTTGGAAAATTTCCACAGACTTGGAGCACGTGAATGTTAGGTATTTATTAAAGATGGTGCCTATGCAGTCGTCCCTGTCGTAAACGGTCTTTGCCATCCCAATGTTTTCGGGTTTCTCAAGTGTACACCCCGCACCCTGACTTCATCAAGTCACCTAAAGAAACAACTCAAAATCTTTCACCTGTTATTTTTCCTTGACTTTGAATTCAATGACAGCTATCTGGGTAACCTAACCCAAACCGAAATTCTTACCTTACCGTCCCAGAACGGGTTTTCCGTCTCGCTTACACCTTAACTTGACCACCAGTCGCTTAAGTTTGTTGCTCTAATTTTAACATTTTGACTATAAGAAACTCGAAGAAAATCAAACGCTGCAGCGTAAAAAAGAAACACTTTGAGTGCAAAGAAAATAAAATAAATAAATAGAAAGCTCGGATTCACCACGGATTCGAACCCTCTTGGTACCGATCGCTGTTGGTCGCACAAACCACTACAGTAGGCTTGCAGGCTCAGTTGGAACTCGCCAAAATTGGGAATCTTAAAAACATACCATCATTCAGTGAGGGTCCTCAGGTCTTTGGGGAACCCGAAAACAGTAGGATGGCAAAGACCGTTTGGAACGACAAAGACCGTTTACAGAAGGGAAAATAGCGTCGCCTATACCATTAACCGTTTTAATGCTGGAAGAAGGCTTTCGCTCTTTTATTCTGAACGTTCGGAATTCTTCCTTCTTCGTCATCGTTTAATTTTTAATACATTTATATCGTCATTTACTTTTTAAGGAGGAGTAACACTGTTGAGAGCTGCCGCCAAGAACCACGCCAGAGTTACTGTTGTTTGTGATCCAGCTGATTATGACAAGTAATTTAAATTAAAGTTATGTAACGCGGATTATACTTACCGATAGGCTTCCGCATTATGCACAAATAAGGGACATGTCCTGTGAACCAAGTAGAAGGTTGAGGGGGTTGTTTTACAGGTTGTCAGGAGATGAGGATTAGGAAAATCTAAATAAATAAAACTTATTACACCAGCCTTAAAAATGAGCCGAAAGAAACAGCTTCCCGATTTTAACGAAAACTTTGTAACTTCAAGATTGTTTTTGAAAGGTTACCACTTTAAAGTTATTTCCCCCTGCAAAAAAACAGAGTGCATGTGATGATAATTAGAAATTCTTAAAGAAAGACGGATGAAAATTACGAGTAATGCTTAAATCTTAATTTTCTAAATTTCATCACCAAACGAAATGGGATGTTCTAGTTACGTTAAATTAACGTTGTTTTATTCGTGGTTATTGTAGCTTGACGAACAAAAAAACGTCGAGGTCAGATATTTTGGAATTAATATCGAAACAGGGGTGAACTTTTCCATCACATTTTACCGTGTTTGAGGCATTCCAAAATTATTTTCATGTCACAATTCTACGGTACATCAGTCGACTGAAAACTCGTGACTTTATTCCTTTATTTTATTCCTATTTCTTCCATTTACGAGTAAGTCATATTTGTTAAACCAAGTGAAACATATTTCCATAGTGAACGGGCTTAAAGCTTTACTTGCTTCAAAGAAAATGTCCACTGGTGTATTTCATTTACCATTGTGACAGAGTTGTTGAAGAGATGGCTTCTAATCCTGCCAAAGATGTACGTGAGGAGACTAAGAAGGTTTTGGCCTTGAAGGTATTTGCAGAAAATTGATTGGTTCACCCGTGAGTTGTATGGATAGTTGCTGAGTATCACAGCCTTTAAATTGAGTAAGGAAGAAAATTGGGCTGGTTATCGGATGGAAGAAAACAAGAAGTTTTTTTCTTAATGGACCCATGAATTCGCACCTCTTAAAACCTGTTGAACCTGTAAATACAGTTTGTTAACCCTTTAATGCTAAGTGTCGTATAAATTGGACACCTCTTGAACAAAAGAACAAAAGAATGGACAACGGAAAAACAAAGAAAGAACAATTGACAAAAGAAAAAAATTCCGGCATTGAAGGATTATGAACCTTGTAATTGATGAATTTTTTATTATCTTACGGGTTACGGAGGAGCTTACAGTTGCTAAAGGAAGAGGAGAGAATCAGACTTTAATTTATAGGAGAAGACATGTGAAAATCAAATAATTAAGATGTTGTCACACAGAATTGTGCTTTTCAACTGCCCTTTAGATTTTCTTCTTGAGTTACATCTATCGAATTTTGCGCTCAGTTGTTTACAGCAAGGTTTAGTTTTTGTAAAAGCGATATGTGATTCCGAGACCTTGTTATCAGATGGAGATACTGTATTGGAGTTCTATGTATGTTTTGGTTAGATGGCATTAGTTTCTAGAGAACTGGATACACCAATGGTTGTGTCTCACCTGATGTCAAGTCATTGTGCACTTATGTATCTATTATAACAGTTAACAGAGAATATTGGATTTTCTTTAGGCGTTCACTCACACTGCCGAATATGACAATGCCATATCCGATTATTTCCGGAAGACGTATAGCCAAGGTGTATCTCAAATCCGTCTGCGCTATGGAATGAACCCGCACCAGACCCCGGCCCAGGTTTTTACGACAGAGGCACAATTGCCGGTGACAGTGGTAAATGGAGCACCTGGTTTCATCAACCTTTGTGATGCATTGAATTCCTGGCAGCTTGTGAAGGTGAAAAGAGATTATTTGAAAAAAAGTATTAATTTGTCATCAGAAGTGAGTTGAAAAACAAGGTGAAAGCCAATTTTTTAACCATCTCAAAACCAGATCAAACACGACTATAGAGTGCATGTGGCTTCTCAAAGGAATTTGTATTTGAGAAGAACACCAGGTTTAGAGTTATCGAAATTTTACTGTAAGTGTGCTCACATTTCAAACTACTTCCGGTTCTGATTTCCTTTGTGCTTTTCTCATGAATTATTGATGAAATTGGAGAACCTTAAATCAAACCCCGACAAGAACATTTTAAATACTAGGCAAAGCCAAGTTATTTTCTGAAACACGCTTTAACGTGTTTGATCAAAGGGTCGAACAGTCACACGAATGTTGGATATATTTTTTCAAGCGAACCAGTATTTCCGGGAAAAAAATTGAGTTGAAACTTCGTTTTGTCATATCAAGTGTTTGATCGAGGTATCGAAACACGTCTTGGTTATGAATTTCCTTGGTTTTCACCTCTTGAATTATTGATGAGTTTGAGAAGTAAATATAACGACCAACGGTAAAATATCGGAGTTGGTATGTTGCGATATACGGCTAAATAACGACTGCCTCACGTGTTTGAACGGTGCCAGAGTTTTTGGAATTACGATCCAGCATAAATTTCCTAGCAAGGAATCCTGGATCAAGTCTTCGTTACTTCGTTCTTGATCCTACATTTATTACAAGCATTTCTGTTCTCGAATGTCTTCGATTGAGAACAATGAGTCGCCAAGCGTTCGAAAGAGCTTAGCGTTTTTTTCTGTTTTTTACAGGAATTAAGAGACGCCCTTGATCTCCCTGCTGCGGCGTCTTTTAAACACGTGAGTCCTGCCGGGGCGGCTGTGGGTGTTCCTTTGAGTCATGAACAAGCCAAAGTGTGTATGGTAGATGATATGTACGAAGACCTTACCCCATTGGCTACAGCTTACGCAAGGGCGCGTGGAGCTGACCGGATGTCGTCGTTTGGAGATTGGGTTGCTTTGTCTCATGAATGCGATAAAGCAACAGCTAGAATCCTTTCAAGAGAGGTATGGACATGTAAGGATATCTTGACTCTTTGCCATCTCCCGTGAACGTAGGATTTATCGCATTTCACACTTACTTGAACTGATTACTGCACATAAAGTATTAAAGTTTTTATAATAAGTTCCAGTTACCTTCGGGGTCTTTGCATTTCAAGGTGTCAGACGGTATCATTGCTCCTGGCTATAGTACTGAAGCTTTGGAAATTTTAAAGAAGAAAAAAGGAGGGAAATACTGTGTTCTACAGGTACAAGTGCTGAACGTGCAACTAGAATCAAGGGTATAGCAAGGAGGGAAAGTTCCCCCTTAATACATAAAACTGATCCCGAGAGTAGGTATTACAATCACGGGGATTTTGCTTCGTGTGTTTGTTGTGTTGGCAGTTGGAAATGCGCTTTCCGACTGTCTTTAAAATGACAAAACCGAACTTTCTGATGGAGACAGGAAGAACGTTCCATCAGGAGAACGTTCAGAGAACAAGAGAATTGGAGAACAAGAAGTTTAAAGGAAATGTGAGTGCAAACAATGGGGAAACAACACCAACAACATGTCTAGTCAAAGCCACAACCAACTGCCCGATACGTTAGTGTAAATTGAGCTTTGTTATTGAAAGGCAAGCTTTCATCATCACTCCTTTTCGTTTTGGTTACTTATGATCAAAACGGATTGGCGATTCCAGTTTTGAAATATGCTTCATATTTCTGCATTTCATGCTTATTGTTCACGTTTAATAAACTACTTTTGGTTTTCTTCTTCAAAAAGTATAACAAATCAAGTTAGATTGGTCGTATGATATGGAGTTTTGGAACGTCACTGGCACTAATGTAATACAAGTGATTTTGCAATAGCCCCAGTCGTTCCAAGATTTAAGCAGTCACTATTGATAACAGAGCCCGCTGTTTTTCAAAATGGGTGACGACAACCCAGGTTGTACACACGCTGTTTTTGTTGTCACTTTTTAATTCTCTGAGTTGGTTTTTTTAGATGAACCCAAATTATGAGGCACCAGCTTTTGAAACAAGGACTATATTTGGGCTCAAATTGGAACAACTTAGAAACAACGGGAAAGTCGAAAAAGCCTTGTTTCAAAATATCAAGTCAAAGCGAAAAGATGTAAGATACTTATCAAACCTGTATTATCAAGTATGCACCATTAGTCTCCTTGGACCTAAAGAACAAGTTGACTCGTTAGTTTGTTATTATTTTCTACTTTTCAACAATAATTGCTTGCTTATGAGTAAATGAAATCATTGTTTGGACGGTGAAAAAATTAATTTGCGATTGTAGCAACTGCACTGTCATGCCGATTTTCATCTCATGTGAATTTTTTACGCCTAGCTTTATTTCTTCTTTTATACTTTGAAGGAGAGCAACATGTCTGTGTGTGCGCAAAGTAAAGTTTTAAGTCTGTAAATTCCGCCTGGAAACTGGTTTATTGTAAAGTTGATTGCGAAGTCAGCATGAAGACGGATCAGAAAAAATCTGGTGACAGGAGGAATGTTTACTCTGCAACGTGGCCTTACCTCAAAGTTTTCGATTGACAAGTGTGCCTGCGGGGCTTCTGTCAAAGTCACGTGCGGTTTTACGAGTCTAGAACGTTTACATACGAATACTTGAGAGACTTCAGCTGCTAAAATTAATAACATGCAAAAACTCGTCTCACCTCGGTGTTCTTGCATGGTAGACAATAGACATAACAATAGATATATCCACACTGTCAAACACTTAATAATGAATGCATTAGATTTCCTCCTACTGTATATAAATAAGCACTTGAACGTTTGAAAAATTGAAGACTATTGATTTCTTTTTTGCAGCTCCCGGAGCAAGCGTTGCGTGACTTGATAGTTGCCACAGTGGCACTGAAGTACACCCAATCAAACTCCGTGTGTTACGCCAAAGACGGCCAGGTACCACGCTGTTTGCATTTTTTCATGTTGCTGCATACGAAACCTCAGTTCACGAAACAGTTTATCAATTGTCTACGTTTTCAGCAGACGTTTTCGCTTTCCAACTCTGTTCATGTGCATAGGTTATCGGGATTGGCGCTGGTCAACAGTCACGTATTCATTGCACTCGTTTGGCTGGTGATAAGGCAAATAATTGGTAAGTTTTTAACATACTGACACATTTAATAACAGAGAATTTGTAGTGCATTTACCTAGCTATCAACGGGTATCCTAATTTGTACAGAGTAATAGAAGAAGCCGACAAAAATACATATGCTTCTCTTCGTGAACTGTCAGTGCTTTCATTCGTCATCGTGACCGCCCTTTAAACAAACCAAAAATTTTTGTTAATCTATGTACGTCAAAAAGTGAATCCCGAAGTTTTGTCGAAAATGTGATCAAACTGGCAAGAAGAGTTTGCTGCACCCAACTCAGGTGCTAGACTGCGTTAAGGCGGCTAATAAATACATCAACATTAAACTGACTCGTGCAATCTTAATTTCTATATCAACTTTTTAGGTGGTTAAGACAGCATCCGAACGTTCTTGGCATGAAATTCAAATCGGTAATTGAAAAGTTGTGGTATCTGGGCATTTTATATGAGTACACCTAACTTTTATGTAACTGCTCTCATTCCTCTAATATCTTTCAACTTCTTGGACCTTTAACTTTCTGAAGTGCGTGTATTGATTTAATGTAGCGAAAAACCCATCTGCGCGAGTAGACTGTGGGAGAGAGCCTGTTCGCAGGCTATGCCTCCTTCAGATTTAATTTCATTGTCAACCTTCGTACTTTACCGTACTTAAAAATGCTTTCCTTAAATTTTCAGGGGTTTTGTGGGAAATTATGGTTTTGAAGTATCAGGTTTCTAAAGTTTTGGTGCTCCTTACAATATTTTGTTCAAGTTCTTGAATTAGAATAGCCAAATAAGTACAAATGGATGTTGCATTGTTGACATTTTTGTGTCCATCGTTTATTTTAGGGTGTAAAGAGAGCGGAGAAATCGAATATTATTGATGTATATGTGAATGGAACAGTTGGTCAGGTAGGAAATGGACATTTTAACGCACTAGCTGCAAAGATGGCCAAGTGGTATTCAGGCGCCTAGTCAACCGATTTTGAATGGGTGGTGTCCAGCTTAATTTGCCCAAATATTGTATCTTTTCAAAAATTGCCCAAATTTAATTTGACGCACTTCAGGCCATGTAGGTGTATTCTCGCTTCCCAGAAGGGATTTAGACCTACCTTACCAAAGAAAATTTTGTCCCAATTTTCTGGTTTTTTGACAAACTTTGTCACTGTGACACCCCACCCATATCCCCCCCCTCCCTACCATAAACTATACCCCTGGTGATCTTAAGTAAAATTGTCTGGTATTTGATCGTTAACATGTGGTCATTTTTTCTTCTTCTTGAAGGACATGAAAAGGACTACTTGGGAATCAATGTTTGATGATCCTCCGGCTGATTTAACGTCTGTACGTGTTATTGAATTACAGTTTGTGTGGAACGAGGGGATGAGGTTGGGTTATGTGTGATGAGTGTTTATCTTGAAATAGCAAGAAATTTAATTTTAGACTTTAAAAGAAATGTTAAATGGTAAGTAACTTTCGTAAGGTGGATAGAATTACCTAGGAAAGTAACCATAAATGAAATGACAGGAGCTCATGAGGAAAAAGGACAAAACGCCTGTAATTCTTAGTTTAAAGTCTAATTTGGTATGTTGCGGGAATGATCGTCTGCTCTTTGCATGTCGTGGACTTGCCATGCACTTCCCAGATATCGTTGGCATAGATGATTTTTATGGCGGCCCTATTGTATACCTCAAAAACACGTTTAAAAAAATTTTTAAAAAGTCATTAAGAATTCATGAGGAAAATACAAAGGAAAATCATAACCGTGTCGTGTCTTTATATCTGATAAAAATACATTTACTTTTTCCTTCCAATTTCCTCGGCTTCGGAAACAAAAATTTTCAAACTTTCTTCGCGAATTAGCGTATTAAGGGGTTTGTTTTTTAAACATTACTTAAAGGATTTTTGATCAGATTTTATCAGGCACACCCACATAGCCAGCATGCTATATAAGTTGAGCCTTTGCGGGTCGATCCAAGGGTAGAGTTGAGGAGAGATTATCAGGCCTTTTGTTTTTTACTCTGGAAAATGGCAGCAATTGGAAGAAAAATACTAACACAGGAGGAACTTGATCACATCCATCTCTGTCAATTAAGAATATTCGATTTGTCATTTATGGAACAGGTGGAATATGAAGCATTCGCTTGGCACTTTCCTTAGTGTAGAATGGATATACTTGGAAGGTTCGACATTCATTGATAGGGGTGGGATGAAAATTTAGTTCAAAATATATATCCTGTTTTGAGACACCACTTTGCGACACCCCTTTGAGGTACCACGAGTAGTTTGCGTATTCCAGGGTAGACACCCCTGTGTCTCGCCAATGGAGTAACTGGTACAAAGTGTAAAGACACTTTCCTTGCGCTTATTTCACCAAGCTTATCTTGGAGAAAAGTCAGTCTATTCTTTGTACTTTTACAGGAAGAAAGAGAGAAATGGTTGAAAAGCTTGAAAGATGTGGCACTGAGCTCCGATGCGTTTTTCCCTTTCCGAGATAACATTGATCGAGCTGCGCAGGTATGGAATGAAGACCAGTTATAGTATGAAACAAATGTCTGTCCTGTTTAATTCACCGTAGGTGGTGGGTTTGTGAACGTTCTTTCGTTAGTACTTGCTTCGACCTGATGAAGTTAGATCAAAGTGGGAAAGAAACGCGGAAGAATCGAGGGTAAAGAAAAAGAAGCGTTTTTTCCGGCCATTTGGACGTTATACTTTCAGGCATTTAATTAGAGACACTTGTTTGGATGTCAGTTCGATTATATGTCGGTAGTCTAATTTTAAAGTTAGCTACTGAGAGGTAGATTTATTCTTGGGGATACTGCCTGAGCTAAGCTCAGGCTTGAAACTACGGCTAAATTGTACAGACTTCAAGAGAAAAAGATGAAGTTGGTGGTATCATGGTTATTCCTCGTGTTTCCGTTTCATATTTTTGGTGCTGTGCAATTTTTTGTGCTCATTTCAAACGTAAACATTTTCGAAAACTTTAGCCTACTTATTTGCACGGGCAAAGGGCTACGTGTTAGCGTTAACCCCACTTTGCAGTCTTTGTGAGAAGGCGTCCTCGGATCTTCAGCTAACAATTGACAGATAAAAGTCAAAATCCTACTAAACTAATAATGGAAACGCTGAATGTGAGCTCTTGTCCTTGCCAGTACATTTGAGTGCTTTATCTGCACCATTTTTAATTCAAAGTCGTCACTGGCAACGTCAAATTCGTGAATGGTCAAATCAAATTGAGAAGATGTCAGAACACGTTCGTAAGATATCAAATCAAATCGCGTCGAATATGTTGAGTAAGGTATCAAAACACAATTTGAAATCAAACCAAGCTAATGCAATTGTAAATCTGCCGTAGATAAAATGCTTATAATCATTGCCATTCTCTCTTCGCCATAGCGTGTCGTGGAAATAAGTATGTAAGCCGTTGCATGAGCTTGGTTTGATTTCAAATTGTGCTTTAACACCTCACTCAATGGATTTGACTCCTTGCCCAATCGGGAATTTGGTTTCATAAAAACCACATTTGGTGATACGATTTACATTTTTGATTTGATTTCTGCATTTGTTTTGACGTTTCGCCCATCTCATATGATATCTTATGGATTTGATTTGGTATCGTACGAATTTGATTTGACTTCTTGTGATTTTGTTTTGACTTTTTATGAATATGATTCGATATCTTACGAATTAGTTCTGACATCTTCAGAATTTGGTTTGACCTTTCACAACTTCAATGTGACCAGCGACAATTGTGCATTAAAAATGGTATAGTCACGATAAAAGTGATTATTTTGCATAAGACCGGTACGAATTCAGTCTGCTACCAAATTGAAGATTTTCAGAAGTGTTTACATGAGACCGGAATGAAACTTAAAGTGATGTTCTTGCAAATATTTCTGACTGCATTCCGAATTTTCATAAATTCCCAGCCTGAATCTTGTTCGTCACATCTATAGTTTGTCAGGAGAGATTTGGTGTTTTTGTGAAGAAAATTTCGTATCGGTCCGAGGTCGAACCAGTCTGAGCTTATTCGCGTCGGTCCAGCACTCGAAAGGAGTAAGACCGATCAGAGCTTATTTTTCGAATCGGTTTCATGTAAACTGAAACAAGGATTTGTATGGAGAGTGATCTTAAGTCGTGTCGGTCTCATGTAGACGGGGTCTTACATTGTGGCGTAGGAGTGTTGTTAGTTGGGTATGGCAAAAAAGAATTCCAGCGGAAAAATCGGCATTCCCACTAATCTTGATCATGCCGATAGACATCTGTATGTATCTTGGCTATAGATTTAAAAGTGCTCTGTACCGAGGTCTTACAGATGCAAATTAATTTAATTTTATATTGTTTCATATCCGAGTTTGCCCGCTGACGATTGCATTGCCCAGGGACCTAAGAGTAAAGTCCAGAAAACTTGCCGACAGGCCTGTCCCGTTTTTCGCTTGAATGGCCGCAAACAATGGATTCAAGTGGAGATCTTAGTGAAGAAACTGTTGTAATGTAAGAAAATATCCGCACGGTCCTCGACCTGAAGCCATTGTCTGTCGCCGTTCGAGCGAATGACGGATTGGTTAATTCGTGCAAGCTGGCCGATTAGTCATTAGTTACTGTTCACTGTATCGTACAGATAAAATTCCATCAATGGGATAATACATTGATGACCACAGCTAGAAACTTTTTGTATGGGAGGCAAGTCAGCCAGATAAGCGGGATCGCCCGGCAAGCGAGATCTCACCTCATTACTATTTTGCTGTTAATTTTTCAGGTAAATGGTTTGAACCTGGGAGAATCGTGACATGTTTGAGGAAGTTGATCGTCCAGGTTAGTGTAGTCTTATGAAAGACTGTTGGTTGAAGTGACTGACGTTTCGACAGCCTTAGCGGCGGTCATCTTTGACTTTGAAGATGACTTTGAAGATGACCCTTTTTGACTCTGAAGATGACCGCCGCTAAGGCTGTCGAAACGTCAGTCACTTCAACCAACAGTCTTTCTCAAGACTACACTAACCTGGACGATCAACTTCCTCAAACATGTTAATTTTTCATTGCATTAACGTGGATAAACGGGCCAATCCGGTAAGCGAGATCTCACTTGTGAAGTGGCAAGATCTCGGTTGGCGAGATAAATGTTTTCCCATGTAAAAACCCCCAAGCCGAGTTGACCTGCTTACCGGGATGACTTTTTTGGAAACGCGCATGTGTTACGGCTGTTTCTTTTTTTTCTTCGCAAAGTTTCACGCAAATCATCCCGCTTGCCGGGCTGGCTCCACCTCCCATATAAACAGCCCCCTAGAAAGCAATTGAAAATATACAAAACTTGAAAGTTGAACAACTTGGTAAGCGCGTGATTGATAAATGGCATAATTCATGCCATTTCTTTGTTGTATTGTAGAGTGGAGTGGAATTCATTGCTAGTCCATCTGGCTCGGTGGCAGACGAGATCGTTATTGAAGCAGCTAATGAATACAACATGGTGATGATCCACACCAACTTACGTCTTTTTCATCACTGAAGTTTTCCTTACTTTATCCAATCAAGCACACTGAAGCTATAAAACAAGAGGCGGTGTCATAGAAAGTTCGTAAAATTAATCTGAATAAATTGTTGACGAGAAAGATGAACAGTGTTATTTACTGGGTTAAATAGCTCTTAGAGTTGAAATGACGTAGTCTCCTCATCCCACGATCTTGTGGGATTTCTTGTATCCCTTACGAGAATGTTTGTTTCCTACGAAACAAGAAATGCTAGTAAATTAACAAAACCAGGTTGAACTGGAATATAAAAGCTTAAATTTGTGAGCTTGGGTTGTCAAGCTTATAGTTCACATTCCTTCGAACAATGTCTAGATTTAAATAAGAACTAAAATTTCGAACAATAAATTGTCTCAGCCTAAACGTCCGGTGTGAAAAAAATTAAGGAGTTTTAAATAGTTACTTCATCCCTTCATGGGAATTAACTGCTTTCTGAAACTAAAGGGACAGATGTTCTTATGGGCATAACCACTTGTGAGTCAGTGATAGTACGGGGGTCGCTCACCACTGTGAGTGGAGTTCAATTCTTGGCTTCGTGCTTTTATCCACGGTTAAAAGTAGCTTGGTCATATGTGAGAAGAGTGATGTCCAGTTTGACTCTACCAAGCATCGCAGGTTCTCTTCGAGTACTCCAGTTTTCTCCAATAGTCACACTGGACCCATGAGGGGTGGGCCTTTAGGGAGAACAATCTCAGGTAATCGAGAGGTTTCAAATCTGAAAATCTGGATAGCGCAAATTGTGATCAGTGAGCGTATTATTATTAACGGGGTGAGGCGTAAGTATACCCGTCACCGGGGGGTGAGTTACATGTCAGAAAGAGCTAATCTTGATACTGACCACATTCCTTATTCTGTGCTCTGACCCCAGTCCTAATCTTATTTCGAGGATGAATAGCATAGACTAATAAAGACTACTACTACTATTCAAATAAATTTGTAGTATACCATAGCGAATATTATTTTCAGTATCTTTGTCAAACTAAATTAAAATTGATGTAATCAAATCCAAATATGGGGCTTTGCTTCACTGCCTGTCAATAATTTCGAATTTGGCTCATGCACGTTTTGCACTGATCAGGCTCGGGTTTGCTCAGGTTACGATTGAGATTGCAAGACAGTCTCGCCCCCGAAAAGATGAGTAACATCAATTCTGAAACTGCTCTTAAATAGTTCAATGTCATCTTTCTAGGGGAACTCGGAAAAGGATTAACGTCAGGGTTTGGATTAGGGTTAGAGTTAGGATTAGGGTCAGGATTACGGTTAAATTCCCCCGGCTATAATTTACTTTCATCTCACCCCATCGAAACATTTTTGGGGAAAATACCCCACCGTCCAGCCTCGACGATTCGCCCCTTTAAAGTCCGCAACCACATTACTTCAGGAAAAACTTGTCACATGTGAGAGCCTTGATTTCCTGTGAAAAGATATTCATTTTGTTTCCGCCCTAATCCAAACTTTAACCCTAATCCTACCCATAACTCTAACGCTAATCCTAATCTGTGCCCTAATACTAACCCTCGCACTTCTCCAACTTTCCCCTAGAAAGATGATATTCATCTATTTCAGCACATTTTCAGAATTGATGGTATTCGTCTTTTTCCGAGGCGTGACTGTTGGATATTAATGGGACATCGTCGGGTTTACTTTCAGGTTAGGACTGGCGGTGGCAGACTTCCTTTTCTAGGCGGGTCAATCAAGGAATTTTTATAAGGAGCCAAACCTGGGAAATACGCTGAATTTAGGGCAGAAAATAAAAATTTATGATATAGGGTTATTTAGCTGCTATTACGGTAGGTAAAATATCGCACAGTAAACAGCGGCGTTGCTAGGGTTAATTTATTGGACGGGGGGCAAACTTGTGGCATACCCTGAAGTTTTACAACTTTTTAATGATGACATTTGTCCAATGCGCATTTCCGTACAAAAGTCGTTGATCAAAGTGGCAATTTACGAAACTTATGGTATGAAATGGGGGGACCAGCCCCCCCCCCCCTCAAATTTACGTATTGGGGACCGTGACCCCTGGAGCCCCCCTCACAACGCCTATGACAGTCAATACATCCCTCATTTTTTTAATTCAAATTACACTTTCCATGGATAAATGGCGGAGAAGAATTAGAAATTTTACATTTTCATTACGAGTTTGGAGAGCAAAATGAGGAGCTTTTTGCTTCCTTACCGCGAAGATAAGCTCCCCGCTTAACACCGGCGCTGCATCCATGAAGTTAGTATACGGCAAAACTCCGAGTCACAAATGTACTGTATGTGGTTGCTTGACGTTTGCAAATCACTAGTGCACATGCCTCTCGTGCATTAAGTTTAGAAAAACATTTTGTAACAAATATGAAGGTTGGAAGACTGAGGGAGGAAATCCTTATCTCTAATTCTGAATTCGCAAGAGGGAAGGCTTATGCCCGGCCTCGAATTGGTACATACATACATATACATACATACTTTATTATCTTTCCCTAAAGGGGCTTTTCAAAGATAATTACATAATTTATATATAAAACTAAATGTTAAAATAACAACGTGATTACAAATATTACAAATATAAATAATTTCTAAATAAGTAAATTTTTTGTTTAAAAACTCGTTCAGTAACTTCAGTCTCAAGCATCGTTTAAAAGAATTAACTGACTCACAAAGTTTTAAGGAGGCATCTAAAGAGTTCCATATACTAACAGTCCTATAGTAAAAGGTTCGTTGACCAGTGGCCGTTTTAAAAAGAGGAATATTAAGTCGTTGGGGTTTCCTCGTGTTACGATTAGATATATCCTGACGTTTAATAAATTGAGATGAAATATAGGTAGGAGCACGGGCAGTCATACACTTAAAGGCCATGGTTGCGCTGCGATAATACAGTTGAGTAGTTACAGGGAGCCAATTTAAATCTTTTAAGATCGGTGTAACATGGTCATATTTTCTTGCGCCGTTAACTATACGGCAGGCGAAATTCTGGATTAACTGCAGTTTATTTAAATTTTTGCTAGTTGTATTGGCCCAAACATTCGAACAATAAAATAGCTTGCTAAAAACAAGAGCGTTTATTACTATAATAAGTGTTCGCCTGTCAAATGTGTGTCTAACACGGTTTATTTGTCCGAGGCGGGACATACAAGAAGAGACTGATTTAGTAGGAAGAAAACTCTTTCCAAGTAGAGACAAACTGAAGTCTTTTAACTCAGCTAATTTCTGTCTACTACCAAAGACCGTAAGTTTTGTCTTGCTTGGGTTCAAAAGCAAAAGGTTTTTGAAACACCAGTTTTGTACCTTCAAAAGATCCTCATTCATATCTTCGATGGCACAATACTTATTTTGTAAATGAAAGGAGACATGGAGTTTTGTGTCATCGACATAACAATGTGAATTACATTTCTGTGGAACTGAGGGTAGGTCGTTCACGTAAACACTGAAAAGGAGGGGACCTAGAATGCTGCCCTGAGGCACACCGCTAACCACAGAAAGGGGCTCAGATGTGGCTGAATGGATTTTTACGACTTGTTTTCTGTCAATAAGGTAACTACGGAACCATTCAATAGTAGAAGCGGAGTTACCAATATCTTGCAACTTAGATATTAATATTTCATGGTCAATGCTGTCGAACGCTTTGCTCATGTCTAAAAAGACTACAGCGGTAAGTTTCTTCTTATCCATGGCATTAAGAATTGTATCGGTGGTTTGAATGACTGATGTTTCGGCCGAGTGCCATTTCTTATTTCCACTTTGATACTTTGTTAATCTTTCCTTTTGGAGTAAATAAGATGTGAACTGGTTGTGAGCAACTCTTTCGCAGATTTTCGATAGTACAGGCAATAATGAGATCGGTCTGTTGTTGTTTGCTTGTTCGTGGTCACCATCCTTAGGGATAGGTATGACTTCTGATATTTTCCAAGCTGTAGGGAAGGTGGAAGTTACTAGAGAGCAATTAACAATAGACGTGATTGCTGGAAGTATTGGTGTCAGGCAATCTTTTATAACGCAGACTGGGATTTTGTCAATCCCTGGAGCCTTGCTGGAAGACATTGATGTTATTATTCGACCAATCTCCTCACTATCAGTAATGCTGAAGGAAAACTGTTCAGACGATGGATATTGACTTGGGGTAAGGGACTCATTATATTTAAAACCGCATTATTTTTAAAACCGCATTATATTTAAAACCGCATACATGGTGACAACTGCTTCAAAATTTCCTAAAAAGCTAAGGCGAACATTCACCACGCATTAAAGAGGAGCATATTTCTGCTTTTTACACTCCGCATTTCGCCACAGTCGTTCCGAAAAAAGAACAGAATCGCATGCATAGCTTCCACGCCCAGGGAAAATTTCCGCATTTACAATCTGTTGGTGTGATTTTAACCCACCAGCGATCTGGGGACGACTTATGCCGGCTTATGACGACTTATGTCAGTTGCCGATCAGTGGTCAACATAATCACCAATTTCCAATATGGCAGACAAACAGGCAGACGAAAAGAAACTAGATCTTGGGCTTCTTGAAGAAGACGATGAATTCGAAGAATTTCCTGCTGAAGGTTAATAGTTAGAGCTTCGTTAATTATTCCTCATGTCACTTTGTGACCGAACTTAGCCACACTGGTGCTACTAATGCACCCACATGGCTCATGGTCGCTGATGATTTTCGCTCTTACTGGGAGAACAACTAATAAGACGCGTGGTCTTTAAGGAAGTCCATGTACCTTTCTACATTTTAATTGTAGAAGTAGTGATTTCAAAAATAGCTTTATAACCAGATCCATGACAGAAAGCTTAGAAAACCCTGCAATTTTTGGTGGATCGCAACCATGGGTAGTGTGGCATTTAGTAAAGTGATAGTTATTAGTATAAGTTGTTCCTTCTTGAGTTTTCTATCGCCTTGCTTGGCAAACAGTTACTCATAGAAAACCCCAGCTCAAAGTGATGCAATCAATCAACAGGCTGTCCAATAAAGACAGTTTTTTCTTGAGATAAATAAAATCGTCTGGCATTTGTCAGAGTAAAATACTAAAGTCTGCTCTTGCCCCTTAATAAGTTAATGCTTCCATTTTTGTTCAACATTCATTGTTTTATAAACCAGAAGTTTAAATCATCTGTTTTGATGCTTTTCATTGTATGTGAACAGTATTAAAGCACATTTAATCACAATATGAGTCCAAGTCTGATGTCACTAAATACCTAAAAAAGCACAAGTTGTTTCTCATGCCAGCTTTGTGAAATCACTGAAGCTATAGGTGGCACAAATCAATGGAAGAAATTTTATTAGTATTTGCATTGCAAGGGTGTACATCACGTTAAGGAAATCTTTGTAAGCAAGCCTTCAGATCATGAAAATTACAAAAATTTATGTCCTCCTTCTCAAACTACAAACTTCCTGTACATAAACAAGGCAAAAATTTATCCCAGAACCACGGGCTAGACAAATTGGAAAAACACTCAAGATTTCACCCTTTTTTACTTTAGAAACAAATATATTAAGTTCAATAAACATGTTTTAACCCACTAAGGTGCAGGAGCATCTATATCATTTTACTCTGGCTAACACCAGATGATGTTACTTGTCAAGCAGATGACCCCTGCCCCTTAATGAGTTAAAGAACTATATTTTGTTCCATAAATATTGACATCACTTATTTCCATTATTTTTTAATTCTGGCATAATATTTCAATTGGCATTGTTTGCAAAGTGTTTACTATGTACCCTTCCCTTGCTGAATAAGTTTAAATGAGGGCATGTGACTAGCCCGTACCAGGGTCTTCTTAGTGAATGGAGAACTAGAGAAAAGATGCTGGGTATAAGGTTAATGTAGAGCAAATAACCTTAATTCTTGTAATTTTATAAGTATAAGAAGCTGTGACCTTAGATTTCCCCATGGATTTCGTGGATGGATATTCATTATCACATGGGAGACATGGCATGAATGGTGCCTCAAAATAAATTAGAAGACAATCAGAGAACTGTTAATATAAAGGGCTTGTAACTTTGATATATGTAAAATATAAAATCCTGGTAGGAATGTTTGAATGTATAGTAATTCATGAGGTAAAAGCCAAGTGTTTTCAATCCAATAAAGCACATCTTATGAGTTTTTTAATTGACTTATAAAAGAAACCTGTTTATGAGATTTTACAAGAACGTTTGACAATGTTTTCTGAGCAGCAATAAATAGATAAGAAAAGTAAGTGGTATCTATATCACACTACATATGACTAAGCTACAATTTTCTTCGTTTGTTCCTCATAAATTATTGAGTTTTAGAAGAGTACACACAACCTTAACTTTAATCATTAGCTGTTTATTATTTATTCTTTCAAGAAAAAGGAATCTTACATTCAATGATACTTATAAGTTACAGTATTTCTTAATTGCTTTTATTCAATCTTTAATTTTTTATTGCAAATATTTTTGTCATTTAGAACCAGTCTCTTAATTTTAACTTCAATTTTAAATATCGTTTATCAGCCGTTTTTGCATATTTTCTTTCTTTTTTATGATCTTAACCTACATCTGACAAAATATACCGCTTCTTACGTCTCATATCAATCTCAACCATAAACAGAGATAACATAAATTTTTTGTTACAAACAGAATGGACTGGGGCTGAAGAAGATCAAGATGAAAATCACATTTGGCAAGATGACTGGGATGATGATACTGTAGAAGATGATTTTTCAAACCAGCTAAGGTATTGCTAACATTTTCGTGAAGAATCAACATTTGAATAAAGTACAAATAAAATAGTAAAAATTTCCGATAAACATCACATTCAATAATTTATGTAATGGTTATTGACCTGTTAATCCTGCTTACATGTAAATATTGCAGCAACAAGTGGGAGTCACTTAGCAGATTGACTATATACCAATCCATGTACACATAACTTGCTTGGATGAACTATTTGATAAAGCATAAATTAAACGTATAGTTAAACTTGTCACAAGGTAACTAAATACTGATACCCTAAATAATTTGACTTGATTCCCCAACTTTAAATAAAGTTGAGAAATTAAGCTAACATTTTTTGAATCCCAAACCTTCATATTTCAAAATTTTCAGCAAGTATAACAACTTTGTTTTAAAATTTTTATGTTTGTTGCATTATAAAATAGCAAAAAGAAAAAAAACGTAGCAAAAGAAAACAGTGGTGGAAACACCTAGTATTATCTAGTACTTGCCTACTTTGGTTAACTTACAGTAAGTCCTAACGACGTTGTGATTGGTCAGAATTGTGAGGCATACCGGAGCAATTTCCGCTACAAAATTGAGAGGCAAACCTAACTATCCAATATTGGTAGGACAAATCAAAATGTTCGATCGGATGTTTGATCTGAAGCAAACGTAATCCAACATCCTTTCCAACAAAAATATTAGACCAACATTGGGTGTCAAACGATTAAACAATGTTGGATTCAATAAAGTTGTCCACCAAAGTTGGATCATTTGACCAGGGCTTTAACTAAATAAACACACTGAACCGTTACATAAATTCATAAATGACTTTTTTCCTTTTACTTTCTTCTAACCAGAGCTGAACTAGAGAAGCATGGCTATAAAGTTGAACAGCAAGAACCCATGAAAAGCTAACTGCAGATTTACTTTTAGCTTCGTGTGTATTAAAAACTGATAACTGTTTACTGTTGAAAATAATTTATAATTAAAGTTTATCTTGGGAAAGATGTTTTCGTTTTTTTATTTTATAGTACAATCTTTTTGTTATTGACACATGTATTTAGCACGGCTCAAAATTAACCGTATCCCATTAAACAACTATTAGTAGTTTTTGTTGCATCGTTACTAATAATCTGTACAAGTAACCCAACATGGTTAGCTGTTGTAGGTAATTTTGAGCCAGAAAGAATCTCGTGAAAGGATATACCGTAAATGCTCTAATAAACCCCTGTTACCTAATAACAGCCCTGTTAAATTTTCATTTTGTAATCAACGCCCCGTATCTAGTAAACAGGGCCGCCGAGCGAAATTTTAGGCCCATGGTCAAAAAATATTTGTGGGCCCACTACCGCCAGGTCTATAGGAAATTCCTGATCTTGTCAGCCAACAAACTCCTCACCTCCAGATCTATTGTATATATCAACTTCCGTAGGCGGCTCAGCAAACCTGGGTTATAAGTTTTTATGAGGAAAGGGACTGCGTCCACCATGAACGGCACTGCGTACGTGTCGGTGTTTAAGGGGCCCCTATGTCAGCGAACAATGGTTATTGGTTAAGGCTCCCTTGTCAAGGATGAAGAATTAAAGAGCCCAGATGGATGAGTGGATTCCTGTGATGAAGTCATTGAAAAAGCCGTAAACTTAGCCGGTATAATGCTGCTAAAGCTTCGGTTGCTGGTCATTGTAGAACCGAATTTATCCTTCTACAGTTAAAATTATGGATGTCACGTTTTGTTTTGTAAAAAATGGGACCCCACTTGGCCATGGAACCCTGGTCAACGTCCAGGCTGACTCCCCCTTTCGTCAGGCCAGCTAGTAAACGCCCCGCCCCCAAGCAACAAACAAAAGAAAAAGGAGAGAATATAACACTTCAATCACGGTTAGAGAAAAGGTTTGTAAACGACATTCAGTTCTAGTTCAAATTCAAAACGGGGGTACCGCTCCTAAATACCTTTAAATTCTTTGCTTGAAATATTTTAAATTTTTCTTTTCTTCGTCGTTGCTTGATAACATCCAGGAACAACCAGATTCACTTCACATTTCCTCTTACCACACACTTGAACAGACACTGAATTCTTCCACTATGATTTGGACAACGACATTGATATCCTGAATTAAGTCGGCTGTTATATCTCATCCAATTTATCCTTAATGGTTTTGTTCCTTATGACAGCATTTAGTATTTAAAAAATCAAAGTATTTTTACTCTAGATATTTGGGTGAAAACGGAAATAAACGCTCACTCAAAATAAGAAAAATTAATAGAAGCCCTGGACCTGGTTGTTCAAAGGGTGATTAGCTTAATCCACGATGAGGAAAAAAAATTTTTGGACAAATTCTGATCACGCTGTTGAGAAAAGTCGGAATTTTCTTTAACAAATATTGAGTGTGTACAAAAAGGTTTCAAGCTGTGAAATCTGAACGAAATTGTTCAACCAAAATAAACGAAACCGAAGCAACAGGTGAACTGGTAAACCTAGATCAGCCTTAATCGTGCTTTGAATAACCGGCCCCTGGGAGTTTACTGGATCGTTTACGGTCACTAAATTTCAGCGAATCATGTTTGTTTTTCTGCTTCAAGATTGATTGCTTTCGGAACGATCAGTAAACGCGAATTTAACTCTAAAAAGACCACATAACAAGCAGTAAATTGGAAATCTGTGTACCGAGCTTTGGATAGTAAATTTTGTGAATTCGAGCCGTGTTTAGCGTTACATCTGTCACATGCTTAAATACTGCCAACACAAGAATGCGTCATCAGCGCCACAAATTCACAACGTAAGAAATGGAAAATATTGTCATTGTTTCCATGGACTTTTAGGTACTTTTCACACGAAGGGTTAAAATTTCATTTTGACTGAAATCTGAATCGGCTTGCAATGTGCATGTGTCAACCCATTGACCCATCCCAATTGACTGTATCTTTGTTTACATGAAGCTGGTTGACTTAGATGAAGCTGATTTAGAAGTCAAATTGGATCAAGATGCAAGCTTGACTTGAATTTTGAAGACAATGACTTTTGAAGCGGATCTAGTTTTTAATCAGATTGAGATTTACACCTGTAAACTGACCTTTCTGCCATTCGCATGCCACAACAGTTAATATAGTCTTCATTAGTATGATTTTAATCATTAAATCATTAAGCATTACCACTTTTGGCACGGCACGGCAAATTAGCCGTGCCGAGACCTCCATGTACAGAGCAGCTCGGCATGGCTAAATTTTCAGGCACGGGTACCGAATTTTAATGAGTTAGCACCGTTTACACTGTGAAAATCACCCGTGACGTGTCCCACAAAATAGCTTTATCGTTCACCGTAGCAAACATCCAGGAATTTAATATTTGCATTGATGCTGACGGTTTCGTCGTGGTAGAGTAACAATCACTGACCGACAGTCAAATCTCCATATTTCTAAATCGGTTATTTTGAATACCCATTTCCCTGGGTTTGACCTTGTTTTTCACTGGATCTTACTACATTTCGAACTCGCTAACTTCGAACTTCCCGCCATTTTAAACTATTTCGAACTATTTCCCTTCGCCTAGAATCAATCTGGTTTAGTTTATTTCGAGTTCTAATGACAAAGTTGATTGACAAACATCAAACGGTGTCTGAACTCAGCTGGAATCTGAAGCTTTTTTAATCTGTCTTGATCCACTGCGGTCAATTCCGATTGCCAATACACAACTGTGCATAAATAACAGGGCAAGAAAGACTCCGACTTGAATAATACAAGTTGTATTTAGCTGTTTTTAGAGCACGCACCACTTCATCATTCTCAATAAACTAATGTGCAATAAGGTCTGTTTGTGGAAATAAAAATTGCATGAGGTACACTACAAGTAATTCCATTATGTTAACTATTAATCATCATTCTTTGTTATTTAATAACGCTGACCTGGTTATTTTGAATCGACCCCCGCTATATCAAACTATTTTTCGTTTCCCTAATAGTTCGAAATATCGGAGTTCAATTGTATATATAACTAGACTGCGTGCCCTCATTGCGTTTAAGTTGCTGGAAGTGTCCCCAAAAGAATGGTGTCAGCATTGAAATTTATGGGTCCTTCTGCTAATGGCAGCGACCACTGACCTGTATTTTTAACAGAACTGTGGGAGATTTATAATTCCTTTTGGTAAATATTTTTGCACGACTTTAAATTTTCCTTTCTTAAGACTGTTGCTTTGGTTATCGTTAATTACGGAAAAAGTGGGATTGCGAAGCAATTGGTTGGAAGTATCAGTAGAAAATGCGAGAGAAAATTATACGATATCTCATTTGTCATCGATTAACCGAGCCAGCAAATTCGGTCAGTAGTCGGTACCATAAACACAAGGATCCATATATGACCATATAAATCATATAAAACTAGAGACATGAGAGCCAAATATTGGGATGAAATTGAACGCCACCATTTTGAGTAAATTGGGGCCAAATTGTTTTTCTCCGGGCCCTCTTCCATCTGTTCGAGAACTTCGAGGTCAGACAACTGAGGATTAGGAAATTGTTTTGCGTTTCCGTCCGTTAGCTGTGTAGCAGTAAACAGCTTTTCTTGTCATTAGTCTGCCATTATTCTTACTATTGCCTTAATGTTTTACATTCCTCTTTAAAACAAAAGAGCCAAAACAAGAGAAAAAAGTAAAGTGGCCTTTGACCCTGACCTTGAACTTTTCATCCGGGCATGTTTTATATTCTTATTAAAAAAACAAACAAACCAAAAACAAGTCACAAAAGTTAAGTGGCCGTTGACCAGGACCTTGAACTTTTCATCTCAAAAAAAAATTAATTGAGGGATGAGTCGTCCCCCCCTAACTCCACCACAACTCTGCTATTAGCCAGTCAGATAAGTTATATTAACATGTTGAAAATTTTTCAGTCGTTAAACCGCGACCTTTTTTAGGTACTGTCAATCGTGACCTTACACCTTCGGGAATCTTCGTCAAAAGGTATAATCCGTCAACTTTCCCCCAACGATTCGGTCGATTAAGGATAGCCTCCAGTTATTTCGGACCAATGAGCGAAATTTGCTTCAGATGTAACGACTGATAAATCAGAGTGCCCTATTTTGGTAAAAATAATTGAAATTATACTTCATCTTCATTTAACAACATATTGGGAATGCCATTCTCAACAGGAAATTTCCTTGATGTTTCAGGACACACCAAGAAACCTTTCTGAACTTCAACCTAAAACAGAACAAAATTTTGAAACACAACTGATATCCAGTCTGTTGTTTACTACAGTTTTAAATACTACGGTCATTTATATGTGCCTCACACATCATGAAATACCGAAGACACAAACTGGACCTTGCTCTGAGAAGTATTAATCCGCGTCTTGTGTTAGATGTGTCACACACGAATTATCATTTTTGTTCCGTTTCTTCGAGCGCTTCCACACCTTAAGTATGACGCGATTTATTTAAGCCAAGTCTTATTTCTCTCACATACGCCTCAAATGAGAATGCACGAAATTTAACCTGGTTTGTACTTATTCTAGAATCCTCTACCAATCAGGCCTCAGGCACTACAGTGCGAACCACGATATTAGTTTAAATACCAGTTTTCGTAAAAAGTCATTAAATTGACACAATTCTGGCTTGAAACTATTCTAGGTTGTTTAAATTATTAAAGAATACCGTATTTACTCGAATAAACGCCGCGGCGTTTATTGAATTTTTTGCGCTGCGGCTGCGGCGTTTATTCGAGGGCGGCATTTATTGTTAATCTTTGAACTCGACTAATTAAACCAAATTTAATACTAAAACCCAAAAACTAAAGCTAAAATCCTAAGAACATAATTAACGTCTCTTCTGAAATGTTCACTGTCTTATGTAGTTAGTAAGTTTCTGGTGACTAGCGCGCTACTGTCACTTTTCTTATTCTATCTCAATGTCACTGTCCCCTTCATGGTCCGAGCCCAACAGCTGAGTGGTAGGATATGCCTCCTCGACATCGGAAGACGAGTATTCTTCAGTGTCGAAAAGATTCGTTTCTGGCTCATCGAGAATATTCAATTGTGACTTGAGGCTTGCTCGTCCGGTGCGACACGGTTGTACCTCCTTGAAACAGTGAATCGAATCATCCTTTGAGCCGTCCACTGGAAGATTCAATGCACAACTTGTGAACAAGTTCTTGATGACATCTATCGACAAATCAGCCCAGGAATCCAGAATCCATTGCAAAATGGTTTTTCTTGGTGGCGCTTTCAAATTTCCAGCTGCCGTTTCTTCGTGAATGCCGACGGTCCCCAGCCATTCATCGTACTTTTCGGTGCACAATGACTTGAATGGCTTGTTCCAACTTACGTCTGGCGCCTGTATGTATTTGGTGCAACCTCCTGGAACAATCACACGATCGATTTTCTTGGATTTCAGAGAGTCGGTGACACTGTCCTCAATGTGGCACTCGAAGGAGTCCCAAGCTAACAGCCTTCGGTTGAAAGAAAACGCTCTTAGAACAGAGTTGATCCAGGTATGACTTATGAGTTAATTCAGTGTCCATCCATCCATTCACTGAAGTTGCCACGACCGGTCTACGTTTGAACTCTTCGTTTAACGCTGCGACTTCTCGTTTTACTCCTTTAAAGACCACCATAGGTTTACATTTTGTCCCATCGGCCTTGGCAGCTAAGCAGACTGATACTCTAGCCTTTTAATGACCAGTCGTCTTCAGTGTAATAGTCTTCTTACCGACCGCGTCAATAATGGTTTCTGAAATCATACCGCACCAAACTGGAGTTTCGTCCATTGCAATGATGTCAGAGGGGCTGTAATCGTGCTTTTTCTGTAGGAGTCTTACTTGAATTACATACGACACAAGTTTAGCTATCATTCGTTCTGGATCCCGATAAGCAACGGAGGTCCTCCTTCTCAAAGATAAACCATTTCGCTTCATAAAGTTTGACAACCAGCCTCTTGAAGCTTTGAAGTCGTCTTTATTCACGTGATCACTTTCCTTCATGTTGTTATAGGTCATCTCTGCTTTCTTCATTATTAGTTTACTGGAAACTCGAAAACCGCGAGATCGTCTGCTTTCAATCCACTCCAATAGAACTTCCTCTAACTTCGTGCTTAGCGGTTTTCGGCCACCTCTACTCAACCTACTTCTTTGTTTGCCTTTGCTACCCCTTGCCGCAAGAACACCTTCAATATAACTCTTCTTTATTCTCCATTCTCGTGCTCTCCTTTCATCGACTTGAAATCGGCGAGAAGCAGGTCGATTCCGTGTAGTTCCGCATATGCGATTGCTTGTTTTTTGACTGTAAGGCTGTAGTTCTGTTTTTTCTTTCCCTGATGCGACAGTTGGCCTCTATTTGAGTCGGCCATTGCTTGATTGTTGTGAATTGCCACCTCGAGGTTTTGCGCTTTTGCACGTGCTAAGAAATGGATCCAGTTGCAATTAACACGAGCGATGATTGTAATTTTATTATTCGTACCTAGACCAAATAACGAGTCTGGGAAAAGAAGTTTCTCTTTCAGGGGTGCAGTGCTTTGGAATTCACCCCTTATGGCATGTCAGGTTGCGAGAAATTATGCAAAATTTCTTCACTCACTCCCATAATACTGTGTATATTTTAGTTTTAAATTTTTAATATTGTGTAGTCGTAATGGAATTTCAGTAACTTACATATATATCATAATTTAGAACTTAGTTTTGTAAAGAGTTAAAATTAATTTATTCTAGCACGGCTCTCTGGAAGAGCATACATGTATGAAGAGACATCCGTGGATAAATAAAGATTTTAGATTTAGATTTAGATCTGAGTAGGTGCGAGTAAGAACTGAATGTCACCGACTTGGTGCAAACACTTTCAAGCAAACTTCACAAGTTTGCACAAGAGTGGCTAGGGCAATGCCAGTAGAGTTCAAAATGTATTTCAAGGTAGACTTTGACACGGTTATTCGAGGACATCATGTTTATAAGACTGTATGGACTCCTGTAGTAGATGAAATACTCGAATGTGAGGATACTCGCGCAGAAGCAAAGGAACACGATGAAAACGCTATCGGTGTCTATAAACGAAGAAGTCGGATCTGAAGGAGACGCTTGCTGGTCATGTTCCAATAGAACTGTCGCGCTTATTAAAGTTCTTCCTAGACGTAAACGCTGACAACAAACTATTTGCGAAGGTCACTGGAAAAAGGAAGAGAGAAGTTGGACTAGTTGTACCGGCAAAATTCTCGGCTTTCACTACGGAACTGCGCATAGCGGAAGTTTTGGAGAGAGAGATAAGTAGCAGAGCAGTGAAATATAGCCACTTCGAACTGAAAAACATTGTATTCGAGAAGAACAAATTTCCGAGACTGGTTTAGATTAAGTTGTGCCGTACTTTCTTAAGTGTAATACTCGAGTGTAATTCACTTCATACTTTATTTAGTTAGTTAAGAATGCTTCAATTAAACGCCGCATCGATGAAAATAGATGCAGCGTTTATTTGAGTTAGGCGTTTATTCGAGGGCGGCGTTTAATAATATTTCTGTTTGTAATTGCGGCGTTTATTTGAGGGCGGCGTTTAATCGAGTAAATACGGTACTTCAAAAACTTTGAATCGAGTTTAACAAATTGATATTTATGAAAAAATTTACCTTTATTTGATTTTTTGCCTTTTTCTACTGACCCACGATATTAGTTTCATTTCGGAAAAACAAAGTTGAGTGCATCAGGGTGAAATGAAAAATAATTTTTCATTAAATTTTTTATTGATATTGATTTATATTCAATGTTGATACATTGACACACAAAATTTTAGAAATTCACAGTGATAAACTGGAAAACGTGACAATTTAACATAAATTTTTTTATTTATTTACATGAGCCCCGTGACGTCTGATTACTTCAAACATTCTTTCATTTGCCGAATCTGTGAGTTTCTTACTGGTGGGCTTAGGGATGGAAGCTGCGGATTCTTTTATTGCCATCCACAGGTCGCCTTTGGAGGAATACTGCTTCCCATTAGTATAAACATGGCGCTTGATTATAAACCATAAGTTCTCAATGGGATTTATATCGGGTGAGTTTGGGGGCCAAACAATTAGCGTATCGTCCTTAAATCCAAGTGATTCCAAAAATTCTGTTGTAGCCTTTGCAGCATGGGATGGGGCATTGGCATGCATAAAGATGATCTTCTTCAGTCGTGACAAAGGAACGTCATCCAGCCATGGCTCAAGTTCATTCTTCAGAAACTGGCAATACGTATCAGAGGTCAGTTTTACTCCTTCAGGCACACAAACAGGACCAATGAGCTCATCTCCAATGATACCAGCCCAAATCATCACGCCTCCACCTCCTTGTTGACGCCTCAGCCTCGTGGGAGCCTGCTCACTGTTATACACCCAACCTTTAGCCCAGCCATCAGAACCGTCTAATGTAGCTCTCGACTCGTCGGTGAATAGGACAAACTTCATGTCAGTTTTTATGTACTTCTTGGCCCAATCCAGACGCAAACGTTTGTACCTTGAGTTCAAGGGAGGCCTTTTATCTGGACTATTGATCGCAGCCATCTTCCCGAGGAGACGATTACGGGTGGTTTTTGCAACATCTGGTAGACCAGCCTCTTCGAAAATTCTTCCAATTGTGGCTCCAGGCATTTTACGAACGCTTCTCTTCAATCGGTTCATATCTCGCTTTGTTACCGATTTCAAAACTCCCCGATCAGCCATAGCTTCGGTTGTTGTATCTTTAGCTATTTCTTTTATGATAATATTTTTCTCCCCTTCGTTCAAGTCCTTACGGCGTCCCATCGTGATCATTGATTTTTGAAACTAATACAGTGGACCACCTCTTTTATAGAGGAACGCCTGGATTTTTTTAATCACGTGACCAATATGAAATGTAAACATTGCAACGATGTTTCCACGATTTTCAAAAAAAATTCTCAAATTTTCATGAATAATGCTGCTTATTTAGAATATCTACTGCAAAAACTCTTACAAAACTAATACCGTGGGTCGCACTGTACATATACATGCTAGTAGTACAGCTGTCTTTAAAAATTTTGAGAGAGTAGGCAAGTTCTCAATGATGGGACTTAAGCTGCTTGGGTAATATTAAGAAATTTTCCTATTTCCACGGCAACAACGGCAATTGAAAACAACCTCAAAATTTAAGTTTCAAGTTTGTGGAAATTTGAATGTTTTGTTAACATTGCAATTCATTCATTTAATAAAAACTTGAAAATGAACTACTATTCCCATGAAAAGCTTGAAATGCATTTATTATCATATAATAAAAGAAGTTAACGATGAGCGGTGTTAGCGGCTGTCGTGAGGAAGGAAGTTACGTTGGAAGCTACTCGGATTGGGGGCCCTGGGCTCTTCGTACATAACCTGTTTTGCAAAGGCTCTCTGGGTCTAGTATCGTTGCTCATTCACAGCGTTCATGCTTCGGATCTCTCGAAACAGTCAAGCCACTTTGTCGATAAGCGACACCATGTCGTTGTCCAGAGAATCTGTGGAGACAACATCATATGAAAGTTTCCCACCATCCAGTAGCGCTGAGTTAACTAACACCATGGTTATATCGCCTTCAGTTTCGCCCATGTGGAGTCAGCCATTTCCACCTTCTTAGATGGCGAGAAATTCAGCTGGGCCAACCGTGGATGGTTTCGTCACCAATGGATGGTCGAAACCAATGGATGGTTTCGTCCGTGGCCGTTCTTCCGCGAGCTTCGTGTGGAATCTCTTCCTTGGTTCAACTAACAATTTCCACGCCTTTGTTGTCGAGCTCGTCCATGTTGTTTTTTCCTCGTTTCGCTCGTTCGGGCCAACGAAGCCTATCCCGCCGGTCTGTCGCCCACCTTAGCCCACAATGTCTGTGTCAGGATGTTACTGTAGAGTCACCTGTTTCCGATGGCTTCAGTCACCTCAGGTTTGATCGATTCTGTATCCGTTTCGACTACCGTGAACTATGCCGACATGTCATCGTCTACCGTTCAATCAAATTTCCCGAGTGTCTCCTTTTTGGCTCACCCTTTGTTGTCTTCCTTGATTATCCTTCAGTATCAGTAAAACTTGTGTCCTCAATTGTTTGGGGGGAATTCGTTGACCTAGCCCGCCTGATGCAGGAACCTTCAGAGTCTGAACCCCCATCGTTCATGAACTTCATCATCTATGGGACGATCGCGTCGTACTTCGCCCGACTCGCCAAAAACGCGAAGTACGCAACCCCCCAAAAAGCTACGTCATGTCCGTGCCTTGAGTGTCCGTGCCCATCTTACTCCAGATCCCGACTTCTTTTTTCCCCGTCAAGCACAGCTTTTCGAGGGCAATCGTGGAAGTAATCAATCTCCACAATCCCACTTCCACCTCGGAGTGCATTATAACCATCGCACGTGCCGCCTATCCAAAAATCGGCGCGTAATCACGCGTATGGTTCATCCATTTCATGATTAGGGCCCGTTCGCCCTAGACAACGGTTCTACTTTCGTATCCTATTACTGAGGCCTTGTGTAGTATTCATTTTTTTCCCACCTCTTCGGTTCGTCTACTCCCGTACGTGTTCACTACGTAACTGCTTGCTACTCATCAGGTCTCGCTGTCACTCGCCCAGATCTCGGTGGCTTACGCCCGTAGGGGTATCGTTAATCTCGGGAAAAGGTAACGTGTCATCCGCGTTGCGTCATCCCCAGATCGTCGACGAGTACTTGTCTAACAAAGTCTTTGGGAATCACGTCGCTGGTCCTATCATCCACCCATCCCACCACTACAATGCAACCACTTTTGGGTCATTCCAAAGAAACAGCCTGGTGAAGTACTAATTCACCGTTTTCTCCCGCTTGGGATTACCGCTACACCCTAACACATGTGAAGGTCCCTCGACTTGCCTTGTTTTTCTGGGTATTGAGCTAGATTCAGTAGCACAGGTCGCTCGACTTCCCGACAGCAAATCTGAAGCGACTCTCACGCTGCTGCAGTCCCCTTCAACCCCTCGTGGCATCTATCCGTGGCGGACGTACAAACCAGCCAAGGACCTACGTCGTCTTCTCTGCGGATCCACATCAAGTTATCCAAAACAGACCCGTTTGGTGCTGGCTGCGTCATCTACATACGTCAGTCGTTCCACGATATCTGTCCGGTCAATGCCCTTCACAATTACCTCGTCCTCCCGGCACCCTCGCCGGACCACTTTTCCTGTGGCAGGACGGCACACCACTAACTCCAGCTCACGTCAGTTTTTCACGTGCAGCAGATTCTCGCCAACACTGGGATAACAAGCAATTACTCTACCCACAGCTTCCGCATCAGAGCGGCCACAGCTGTCGCAGCCGCGGGGTTCCAGACTACACAATTCATTCCCTTGGTCGCTGGTCAAGCTCTGCATATTTACGATACATATGTACGTCACCAGACTCCATCGTTCGGGTCGCTCAGCTGTTGTGAGGGTTGAAGTCAGTAGTGGAGGAAGTTCCAGTGGTAACCTTTCTCCGACCATACAGTGGTTGTAGCCTTAAAGGAGGAAATACCATTCGTAACGGATGGCTCTCGAGTGTCGTCAGGTGGGCGCATCATGTCTCTTCGACGTTGGCAGGACAACTACTGACTCCATGTCGTCTGATCTGCACTAAGGGCTGTTTACACGGGTGGTTTTTGCTGCGATTTTTAGCCTGCTGATGCATGCGATCGAGTAGATTGACTTGCGAATCATTTTTGCAAAGCTATGCGGTACAATACTTTGGGAAGTGGTTTACTCGATCGCATGCTTCAGGATGAGAAAAATCGCAAGAATCGCCCGTGTAAACAGCTCTTTACGTCAATCGTAGAAATAAATACGGAATTTGTATGTCCAAGTACAATACGACCACGGTGCGCCACGACATACCAAAATGAAAAGTTATTTTTACATAAACGTACCACGTATGAATTTTGAGGGCAGTTTTTGATTACTGTTGTTGCTATGGAAATAGGGGAAATCATAAGTACTATCCTACCAGCTTAAACCCTGATCCTCACTCTCATTTTCTTCAAAATTTTGGCTTATGGGCAGTGGCATGCTGACCTGTCTTTGTCAAGGGAAATCAATATTAATGTTAGCACCCCATCGCCGGATGCAATTGTATGTAGTATGTAGGATGAATGCAATTGTATGTAGTGGCCTAGGAACACACAGCATACACTCCAGTCATTTCCAAGTCAACTGTACATATTTGCTATTTACAGATACATTGAAGCTTAGATAATATGAGTAATTACAACATTGTGTAAGCATCTAGAACTAACTACAGTATATTACATACAGTGACTATGTACCATACTAATACACTCTGCACAATGTGCAGTCAATCAACTTTCAGAACTAAAATCTTCAATAAAGTCAAAGAAGCTCTGAAAACAAAATAAATTTCAAAATTTGCTTAAAATTTTGGTTCTCACAGTACAATCATGCTGCTTGATGTAGGAAGAGAATTAATTGTCTTTGTGGCTGTTTTCCATATCTAAAACCTTATTTTGACTTGTATCTCTTTTCGATTCATAAAATTTGGACAGTGATTTTTGAATCATTTTGTTCATTTTCTGGCATCCACTTGAAGCATTTCACACCCTCTAAAAATCTTAACATGGAGGTGCTAATGCCCTCCTGGCCTCCCCCTGCCAGCATGCCACTGGTTATAGGCAATCACCATTCCAGAGTTATGTTCAAGCCAGAAGTGCAAATTTAATTAATAACCAAAACTGTGTTCAGCCACTTGGAAGGCTTTCAGGTATTCCCACTGCATCCAACAGGGAATTCAGAGTCACAGGCCATTATGCTTGACCCCTGAAATGTCTTATGATGGACAATCCAACTACACTTTAATCATGTTAAACTTCCAACCAAGTGTTTTGCCCAGCAGACAGCTTGCCAATGATCAGTGATTGCTCATATTAACTGTAGACTGTCAGAGTGCTCTAAAGTAACCTTGACTACAGCTAAAGTGCTCTTAACATGCAAAAAGTGTGCCTTTAACTGCCACAGGTTGGGTGTCCCAAAATCATGATAGAAACACAATGATCTTCAATTTTGTTACTTTAAACTATCATGTTATGTACTACAGTAAGTACTACACTATGACTAACCTCCTGCTGCTGCTGCTGCTACTACACTAACCTGTCATGTACTCTACTTGATACATACTGTATGGTGATATATTTTACAATATGATAAAAATGATTTCTAAGGAAGGTCTAGCCTACACTCACTGGTGAACTTAAGTCTACCAATAAGACAGGGAATACTATAGCGCATATAGTATAAACAAGATAATAAATTATCATATAATTCTTGATGAGAAAAACCTCTTGACTCAAACTACAGGAGCAACATACCTCCAAAAGTATATGATGTGCTTTCTTCAGGAATTCATCATTACTTTCATAATCAGGTACAACTTCTTGAGGAATGTCTTCCCCCTTTCCAAGCTAAAAAATTTTAAATAATTATGAGGTTAATGTATTAACTTTAAGGTAAGGATGGATTGATGGGATAATGGCATGATGTCAGGAGAGATTGGTTAAATTCTTTGTCTTTGAAAGTCAGGCAAATCTCTCCTTTTCAGTCATTGCTCCTGGAATCCTACACATACTGAACAACTTCCACATGAATAGGGTATCAGAACTATGGGGCAATTGGGCAGTAACCCCTCCAATATTAACAAAGGGAGTAACCATTATGGCCCAATATCTGTTTGGTAGTTGCCCCGAAATATCTTTTTTTCATGCAAAAGGTGAATCAAAGTGGCGTATATAGACTGACATAACTGTATACAGCCCTCGAAATTTCTCTAAATCTTCGACGACAAAAAATTGCCATCAATATTTTAGAGTTCGGCGGCAACTCAACGGCAACTCGACGGCAATTTTTTCCCTCAGGTTTATTGTAAGGGGAATTCTAAAACATATGTCGTAAGCAGCTGAATAATAAAAAAACAACTCAAAACTTTCCCATTTTAATATATAAAACCAGTCGTACTAAACGTTGTTATCACTAACAAATACGCAAGTAAAAAGAACAATGTCAATGAACAAACATCAGTCCGTCTTAATTAATCCTCCTCTGTTTGAGATTCCTTAAACCATCCTTTGACAAGGTGGGAGGTGTGACAAGTTGCATTGTCATGCTGGAATATCCATCCATCTGGTATGGTCAGCATGTGTGTGGTTGGAATAAACAAATTTTCTAGGAGATCAATGTATCATTCTCCACAGCAAATACCTCTTGCATTGATGCAGCCCTGGGCATAACATTTATGGAATGGCTAGCACAGTCACCTGATCTCAACCCTATTGAGAATCTATGGGACTAACTTAAGACAATGGTCCAAGAGCAAAATCCTACCAATGTTACAGAACTTTGGAGTGCTGTAAAAGCTGTGTGGCAAGGCTTTCCAATAGATAAACTAATTATTTTAATAAATAGCATGCCTCGAAGGTGTAAAGCAGTGATCGAAGCTTGTGGAAGAGCCACTAAATATTAAGAATTGTTTTCTGTTTGTTTTCAGTGTAATTACTTGTCATGATAAGATTTATTACAATGTTTATGGCACCATCATCTTTAGCTTCTGTGTGATCAATTCTTTTTGACCACCAGTGTATTTGCAATATGAAACATCTCAACCTTTTCACTGTATTTTCAAGAGAGCATAATATATAGAACATCACATAACAACCAAGCTACCAAATTTATAACATCATGGATTGTTGCTGTCTTGTTGCAACAGTGTAAACTACAAAACTGTTATTTTCATATGTTACAACAATATTGCTGTCAATAGGTACCTGTGACTGTTTTTCACTGAATCAAAGACTTAAATCTTTCGTTTGAAAACAGACCATGCTGTATTATTATGTCTGTAATGTTGAACCAAAACAAGATATTACCAGCTATTGTTATAAACTGACTGGCAGCAACAGAAAGCATATTAATTGACCAGAGGATTCCTCTCTATGTTGTCAATCTATATTTACCAGGTTCAGATGAGGGCTTGAGGGCTTGAAAGTTGTTTTTTTATCAAGGCAACTGCCTTGGTTGCCTTAGTGGTAGCTACTGCTACACTGGAGCAAAGGAAACAAGATTTAGGACTGTTAGTCTTATTTTGTTAAAGCCTGGTTTTCTATATTTTCAGTTAAACCTGGTACAAGAATTGTTAAAGCTGCTATGTTAATACAACTAAAAAGCAGGTAGGCCAGGCTCCCCCTTTTAAAACCAGCCAGGAGACATGGTCCTCCAGGCTTATCCTAATCGACACCTACAGCCATGGATACAAATCACAGAAATTTAGTGATTTTTAATGCATTAAGGGACAAGCATGCACTTAACAATTTTATTCTGGCAAGCACAAGACAATTTTGTTTAGCACAGTGGGTTAACTGCCAACTTGAAATTCTTAAAATGTGGTTAAAATTCCACAAACCTCTTTAGCAGCTTGCACCACAGCACTCCATTCAAGTCTTGGTATCATGCGAGAAATGAAGTCCGGATTAAAATCAACCTCGTTGATAACAATATCCAAAGCCTAAAATGATTGAATAGTTTCTTTTCAATTTAACAAAGCAAATTGAGCTGGTACATGTTTTGGAGTTATCTCGGTTAAAAATGGACCATAAAAGCGATTCAAGCCTGTCAAATAAAGTCTGTCAATAATTACTTCTATATGCAAAGGATATCCATTTTTAACACCCTTTATGTGCGACGTAAGCATATTGTGGGTCAACAGACGCATCTTGAAGCTAAACTCATCAACAAATTTTGATCCTGTAAGTAATAAAATGAAGCAATTTCCACGAACCCTTCTTTCTAGTTTCCAAGATAACAATAAAAGTCAGTACCAGAACGTAACCACTGAGACCAGGTAACCGTGTAGGACTGGGACAGAAAAAATTAAGAACTTTGTTTATCGAATAATTAATATTCCTTATTCTGTGATTTTGTCCAAGCTATCCCAACCGATTAAGCCGTAAAGAAGCTTCAGGGAGCGAACGAGATTGACAAAATCGTTTACCGAGTTTTATTTGAAAAATATTTGATTCTCTATGGTCATATTTGTGGACAAAATTGTCCTTTTCGCAAGGGCGACAATCGCTTCCTAAAAGTGAGGAGGACGGAGCCGGCCAAGTGATGTGGAGGCATTCCCTCCGAAAGTTGTTTTTTTTTTTGAAATCTAATGTTTATGAAATGCATTTTCCGGCATTTTGAGATTATTTCTTTTAAACAACATTTATACTTTGTTTTTCAATCGAAACGAAGCCATGCTTTGTTTGCTATTTACGTTTCCGCTCCAAACAGCAATAAAGACGTAATAATATGACTAAACGAAGAATTACGAATTGTTTACAAAATGGCATCCAAAGAAGAACGATCGGACTGTAAAATAACTGGGCAAATTTTCATAATTTGTCATGTATTCGAACCAACAATACCTAGGTAAAAATTGGGGCTGAAAAAGGGTGTATCGGGAAATCGTAAAGGTAAACATGAAACCATAAGCGCCGAGGGAACAGAAATTAGGCTTCAGTTGTCACGAACTTTGCAAAAAGTAGGGGGGATAATTATATATGTACCCCCTCTACAAAAAGTGGAGGGATTTGTCCCTCCATCCTCCCAGGATTTACGTCCTTGCCTTTTCGTTCAATAAGTATTTGACCTCTTTAAACATGATTTATAAAATAACACGCGTCCTACGAACGCTCTGATTGGACGAGCCTCGTTTCCTCAGAGTATAGAGACACGGTCACGCTTGACGTCATTTTCATTTTGTATTGGAGTACAGAGGCGTGAATAACGTCACGAAAACTTGAAAAAACCTTGGTCATCTTATAAAACAAATAGGAAATAGCTTTCGTGTCTCTGTACTGTGATAGAAACATGAATGACACCATTTCAACCTGAAAAATACCAGAAAACACTCGGCTACGCCTCGTTTTCACTAGGCATTTTTCTGGTTGAGATGACGACATTCATGTTCAGACCTCTCAACTCACACGATTTTGTCGTGTGACACACGATTTCCAACCTCATCTCACGATCTCACGCCAACGCCTCGTTTTCACACGACCAATGATAATAAAACATTCAGCTAGTGTCCATTCAAGAGGAACAACAATAGCTCTTTCTTAAGTTTTAATAGAAAACATTTCCTAATTGTTACTTCATGGTTTAGTGATTGAATCTTCAATTAAATCTTAGTATATTTAGTGTAGTGTATATAGTGAACATAATTATGTGGTTTACAACCCTCAAATAGAGGCAAACCTTGAAAACAAAATTGTGTATGTAACAGCTTTAATTGAGTATTTTATAATTATGCTATTCTTAATATTATAAAATTTATTTTTCCAAGAATGCAGGAAATGGCATTTTCACAACTCAAATTTTTCTGGGTGGGTGGAGGGGATTAGGTGGGGTGGCTATGCTCACTGTTGCTTTTGCTAGCTGGTCTCATTACAGAGTCTGATCTTAAGTTGAGAGGTCTGCATGTTTCTATCACAGCACAGAGACACTCAAGCAATTTTCTATTTGTTAAATAAACATGCGTGAATTGGCAATAGATCCTATGCAATTTACAAGTCTGCAACATCCATTGACATTTAAGTACTGAGTTTCAACATTCCGTGAGGTTAAGCAGAATGTATTTAACTAGTTCAACATCCACTAAGGTCAGGCAGAGCGTATTTTAATAGTTCATCATCCACTGAGGTCAGGCAGGGAGTATTTAAATAGTTCAACATCCATTGAGGTTAGGTGATGTGTATTTAAATGGTTCAACATCCTGTCATCCACTGAGGTTAGGCAGTGTGTAATACAGTATTTGAATAGTTTAACATCCACTGAGGTTAGGTAGTGTGTATCTAAATTGTTCAACACCCAGTCATCCACTCATCCACTGAGGTTAGGCAGGGTGTATTTAAATAGTTCAAAATCCATTGAGGTCAAGCAGAGTGTGTTTAAATAGTTCAATATCCACTGAGGTCAAGCAGAGTATATTTTAATTGTCCATCATCCACTGAGGTTGGGTAGTGTGTATTTAGATAGTTCAACATCCACTAAGGTTAGGCAGAGTGTACTTAAATAGTTCAGCACCCACTGAGGTTAGGAGAGCATTTGCAGGGGCCACAACATGATTTTAAAAGTGGGGAGGCCAGGATTTACCTTCAAATATGCGTTTTCATGGGATTTTCCTTGTAAAATATGAAAAAAATTAAGGGGAAAAATGACCGGATTTTATGTGTAAAAAGTGATGTATGAATTTAATTTTGGATAGTCCAACATCCACTGAGGTTAGTTAGAGTAAATTTAAATCATTCAACATCCAGTAAAGTTAGGCTGAATGTATTTAAATAGTTCAGGATTCACTGAGGTTAGGCAGAATGTATTTAGGTATTTCAAAATTTGCTAAAGTTAAGCCAATTGTATTTAAATAGTTCAGCATCCACTGAGGTTAGACAGAATGTATTTTAATATTTCAAAATCCACTAAAGTTAGGCAGAATGTATGGTTATTAACTAGTTTAACATCCATTGAGGTTAGGTATAGTATATTCAGATAGTTCAATATCCGCTGATGTTAGGCAGACTTACTACATAAATAGTTCAACATCCACCTAGCTTAGGTAGGCAGGATGTATTTAAATAGTTCAACATCCACTGAGTGTAGCAAGGGTGCATTTGGATAGTTCAACATTCACTGAGATTGGGCAGAGTATATTTAGATTGAATAACTCTACATGCACTGAGGTTAGGCAGAGTATGTTAATTACTAAACTAAATTATTTACTTTGCTGTGTCCTCTTCACTAATTCCTGTCTAACTTCAGCAAATGTTAAGCTGTTATTTAAATAACTTTTGCCTGATCTTAGCCAATATTGAGCAAGTTAAATACACCCTGCCTTACCTCACTGGATGTTGAACTATTTAAATATGATTTGCCTAACCTCAGTGCATGTTGAACCATTTAAATACACTCTACCAATACTTAGCAGATGTTTTATGGTATAAATACACTCTGCCTAACCTCAGTTGATGTTGAACTATCTCAACATACTCTACCTAACCTCAGTGGATGTCAAACTAGCTAATAACCATACATTCTGCCTAACTTTAGAAGATTTTGAAATATATAAATACATTCTGCCAAACCTCAGTGGATGACTGGGTGTTGAACAATTTAAATACACACTAACTAATCTCAGTGGATGTTGAACTATTAAAATACACTCTGCCTGACCTCAGTAGATGTTGAACTACCTACATACTGTATTACATATTACCTAACCTCAGTGGAGGTTGAACTATTTAAATACACACTACCTAACCTCAGTGGATGTTGAACCATTCAAATACACTCTGCCTGACCTCAGTGGATGTTGAACTACCTAACTACTGAATTACACTCTACCTAACCTCAGCGGATGACTGGATGTTGAACCATTTAAATACACATCACTTAACCTCAGTGAATGTTGAACTATTTAAATACTCCCTGCTTGACCTCAGTGGATGATGAACCGTTAAAATACACTCTGCCTGACCTTAGCGAATGTTGAACTAGTTAGATACATTCTGCTTAACCTCATGGAATGTTGAAGCTCAGTATTTAAATGTCAATAAATGTTGCAAACTTGCAGATTGCAAAACCTCTGTTGCCAATTCACGCACGTTTATGTCGTGTTTGAAGAGGTCAAGTAGATATTGAACGAAAAGGACCATTTAAGTCCAAAAATACGACCATTGAGCATCAAATACTTTTCAAATAAAACTCGGTAAATGAATTTGTCTATCTCGTTCTCTCTCTAAAACTTCTTTACCGCTTAATCGGTTGCGATAACTTTAGCCTGCGAAGCAGGCCCTCTTGGTGGAGGCGGGGCGAAACGGTGAAGGGCGCCTGCAGTCATCACCCCACTTTTTGAGATTCCGCCCCTTTATTAAAATAACTAACCTCATTCATAACCTGTCAAATACATGTCAAATGAAAACCAATCATAATAAGGTTGGTAATTAGATTACACAAACTAATTATCTACTCCCGCGGAGACTTCTTGTTTCATTCGCATCTTCACTGATGTAAGGACAAGCTCTTGTTATGCGAACTTCAAAAAAGCGTGCAACCAGAGGAAGGCCTCCCAAAAAAAGAGAGCCCCAGTGACTACTGCAGGATCTACTAGTTTAGATTAAACTTGGTAAGATTCTTATCGTTGAACATTTTTAGCAGCAGTAATAGATAGGGATTTAAAGGCATTGTGCTGGCGTATTTGTGTGAAAAGCGTGAAATTCAAGTTTTAAAGGACAATAATTTGTCAGACAGAATGCGTTACCAGTGGCTGAAAATTCCGTGACTTTTAATGAACGTCTGCTGACATCTTGGATTCCTAATCAAACCGCATAAATTCGACTCGGAACTAACGACGTCGCAAACTGCTCGCGAAAGTGCCGAAAGGTTTCTTCGACGTCTACTCACATCGCAGCAATGAGGAGAGTCACTAAAAGACCCGATTACACGTGTGCGATTGGAGCTTGTGGTGTAAAGTTGCTGGAAAACCAATAATTCAATAGCTCTTGTGTCGGCTGTTTTGACGTTACAGCAAAATTGCGAAATCTCAGCTTTAACGTATCGAATTTCAACCATTCTCTTCCATAGTAAATTTACCGATGCTTGGGTTGTGCTGTTCGATATTTCAATAATTTTATCTTTTCGTCTATCCAAAGTTGCAGTATGGAAATTATCAACAATACAGTTTTCTGCCTCTTTACAATAAGGCTGACAAAATGCGCTTTCTCCGAACTTTAAAGTCTAAAAGATCCATTAAACAACGTGCAGTTATTCCAAGACTTTCTGCTTCAACAAACTCGTCTTTGATTATGCTAGATTGTGGGCAAATGACGAGAGCAGACACATTCGAACTACAATTTTGCTTGAATGGCTGGGCACTTTTGCTAAAGCCTGCCAGATAAACTGCTTGTTCTGCAGTAGACAAGTTATGGCCATTCTTTGTTCATCCTTCAATGCATCATTTTGGGTAGAGCTTCGTAAAAGCTGTCGAGTAACTTCGTCCAATATCGCCGATACACTTTCGGTCACTATTGCCGCCACGTTTATTACATTTACACCAAGATGCATTCGCGGCAAATTCCAAAGCCTAGTTAATCAATACCTCAGAAACAAGCTGATTGACATGTTTTTCTTACCTAATGGGAACTTTGCGTACGCTCTGTACGCATGAATCAAAAATGATGTGATGGTTGCAGTCGCTCTTTCACCGGTTCGTGCCGCCTCCACCAAGAGCGCCTGCTTCGCAGGCTAGGATAATTTGGACACAGTCACAGAATAAGGAATATTAATTATTCGATAAACAAAGTTCTTAATTTTTTCTGTCCCAGTCTCTACACGGTTACCTGGTCCCAGTGGTTACGAAACAACGCCGACTACCTCTAAAATATATCTGGACTGCGGGTCTTCCTAAGAAATCACCATTGAGTTCTAAGAAGACTGGAACGATACCTACAAACTGGATTTTGAAGCCAAAATGGAGGCTGACATGTTGGTCAATTTGGAGGCCATCCCACTCCCATACGCGAGAAAACATGCAACCAATTGCGAAAGCCTTAACTCAAATTTCGGGGTTTTTGACAGTTTTCTTTGTTCTAAGTAAGTAGAGGAAAATGTCCGTAGGATTGCATAATTGCCAGAATTAACCATTCGTGAAAAATAAAGGTTCAATGCAACTTTTTCACGCGCATGTTTTTGACCTACATGGCTGTCCCCATGTCGGCTTCATTCAATCATGCGGCTTGGTCACTGACCTCTATAATATACCTTTACTGCGGGTGCTCGTAAGAAATCAACTACAGCCATTGAACTCTAGAACTGGAACGATAACTCCTTATGCCCGGCCTTATGATTGGATGAAGCCAAAGTTCCGGCCACTGAAGAAAGCCATGTACGTCTGAAGTGTGCAAAACATTGTGCAAATCACAGTACAGTGGCCGGCAAGGAAATTATCAATTTCTGGAAGCACAATTGTTTTAGAACACATAATGATAAACCAATATATATTACATCAGTAAATCTTTGTTCAGAAGAAATTCTAGCGACGAAAATGGATTGAAGGACGAATTATTTGCCAAATTAGAGCAAAATTTGACCTGAAACTCGTGGCTTTTTTGTTTTTTCGCGTTTCATACTTTGATTTTCGAAGATTTTCATATTAAAAATTATGAGCATTATTTTAATATTACACCTTTAACCTGTCCCATTCTTGTAAACCCTAACCTAACTTTTTTCGACGTGAAGAACAACTTCGAACTTGCAGTAATTCTCCATAAAGTGTATTTTCGCATATTTTTTGTGTCAAACTGGACAAACCTTACTTCATTTGTTCTTGTAAGAACTCTGTTGATTTTTAAGCGTAAAACACCTACCTAGCTTCTTCGTATTTATCAAAATACGGGCAGTTGTTGCTGACGTATTGTTTACTTTAATTTTGAACCTTATATTCTACTGCATCTATGATCTTCATTGGTCGTGTATGAGTTCACATACTCTAAAATTCGAAGGTAGTTGGTTGTAAACTTTAAACGATGCGATACGTTCGTCTTTCTCTCGTTTAAAGATGTTTTTTCTCCTCGGATTTCTTCCTTTTCCATGTTTTTTCTTGCCCTGGTAAACAAAACAGGTTCGCACTAAATCACATCGACTTAAACCAGGTCAGTCAAAAATTAACCATTGATAAATCCGAAAATAATCCAAACCGAATCCTAAATCTTACCCGGACCATTACTCTAGTCTAATCTGAAACTTGGCCTATGTCTATCCCTAAAACAAAAAAAAAGTAAAATTGCAAATATTGGTAACCTGGTTTAAATCAGTGATATCTAGTGCTTTTTTTAAAAGAGGACTGGGGAGACATGGAAGAACACTGAGGAGCAGTGCTCTTGTAGATTTACCAATTCAGTTGTTGGTTTATTCTTTAGATTTAGAATTGACGATCCTAAAACCTAATTTCGAGACAAGGTATAAGGTTGAACTAGCTGAATCTTTGGCTTAAATTCCTTAATCCCTCAGGACAGAGTTCAAAAATAATAACCTGAACGTTCCGCGCAGTTTCGAACTCAAATTTTGCTCATTTTTGCCAAATAATTGATTCTTTTCGCTATTGTAGGTCGCTAGAAACAGCTTTGACAAAAGCTGTTTTATTGAGGAATGTACTGTATTCTTCATTATTTATTATCTTTTATTACCATTTATTACCCATTATTTACCATTATTTGCTTCAGTAAATTGAAGATTTATTCGTCGTACGTTTTCCACTAAAAGGACTGGGTTTGATGTGCATGGCGGCCTCCATATCCGGCATTTTGGCTTCAAAATTCCACCTCGAGTTACCGTTCCAGTCTTTTTGTAGAGTTCACTTGGCTTCCATGGGCGACTATCTTGGCTTCACTTTTCATTGGCCAGTTAACATTTCAGATATGGAAATTGAGTTCACTGGTCGGCCTCCATATCCGCCATTTTTGGATTCAAAATTCCACTTCGAGTTATCGTTCCAATCTTTTTAGAGTTTGCTGACTACAGCGAGCGTCCGAAAAACGATGGCGTCATTAGAGGTCCTTATACTGATGATGGATACTGGAAAGAGAATTATTACTAATTATTACTCTATGATACTTGGACAGAATGCTCGTTTGTGAAAGTTTGCATCATTAAACTCAATTCCCATACCTGGAACGCTAACTGGCCAATGAAAAATGAAGCCAAGATGGCCGTCCATGGAGACCAATTTTGTACGTCCATTGAACTCTAAAAAGACTGGAACAATACCTGAAAACTGTGTTGTGATGCCATCCTGGGGGCTGACATGTGGATCAATCAGTGAACTGTATAAAAAGACTAGAACGATAACTCGAGGCGGGATTTTGGAGCCAAAAATGCCGAATATGGAGGTCACCATGTACGTCAAACCCAGTCCTTTTAGTGGAAAATGTACGACGATTAAATCTTCAATTTACTTGAGTAAAAACTTTGCCAGGTAAATAATGAAGAATTCAGTACATACTTCAATAATACAGCGTTTGTCAAAGCTGTTTCTGGCGATCTACACTCGAGAAAAGGATGAATTAAGCAAACTTTGAGTTCGAAATCGCGCGGAAATTTCAGGTTATTCAACGCTGTCCTGAGGAATTACGGATTTTGAGTCAAAGATTCAGCTAGTTCAACCTTTAACCTCGTCTCGAACGTAGTTTTCAGGCACGTCAATTCTAAATCTAAAGAATAAACCAGTAATTTAATTGGTAAAACTACAAGCTCATTGCTTCTCAGTGTTTTTCCATGTCTGTAGTCTCCTTTTAAGAAAAACGCTCGATATCATTGGTCTAAACCGGATTACCAACATTCGTAATTTTACTTTTGTTTTATTTGTTTTAGGGATAGACGTAAGTCAAGTTTCAGATTAGACTAGAGTAATGATTAGAGTAAGGCTTATAATTCGGTTTGGATTATTTTTAGATTTATCGTTGGTTAATTTTTGGCTGACCTGGTTTAGATCGATGCGATTTAGTGCGAACCCTATTTGTTTACCAGGGCAAGTAAGGACATGAAAAAGCAACAAACCTGAGGTCAAAAAAACACCTTTAAACGAGAGAGAGACAAACGTATCGAATCCTTAACAGGGGCGGAGATATAGGGGGAGGCAAGTGGGGCTTGAAACCCCCAACTTTTGAAGTTGGGGGACAGAGCCCCCCCGTAATTTTTGATATCAAAATCTTCGAAAACCAAAGTATGAAAGCAAAAAACAAACAAAGAAAAAAAAAGAAAAACCTGCACTTTCGCCACGAATTTCAGGTTAAATTTTGCTATAATTTGGTAAATAATTCCTCTTTCAATCCATTTTCGTCGCTAGAATTTCCTCTGACGAAAGATTTACTGGTCTAACACATACTGGTTTATCATTACATGTTCTAAAACAATTGTGCTTCCAGAAATCGTTAATTTTCTCGTCGGCTACTGTACTGTATTTTTTACACTTCAGGCGTACATGGCTCCCTTCAGTGGCCGGAACGTTGGCTTCATCCAATCATAAGGCCGGGCATAAGGAGTTATCGTTCAAGTCTTCTTATAGAGTTCACTGGGGTCAATTTGCAGGCAGTGAACTCAATTTCCATATCTGGAATGTTAACTCAATCATTTGCTCGGGCAAAAAATGAAGCCAAGATGGCCGCCGCCCACGGAGGGAAATTTTGGACGTCAGTTTCAGTCCTTTTCGCGGTCTTGTACGTCAGACCCAGTCCTTTACACGACTTTAAATTTCAGTTTTTGTTAGGTTCCACTTCGAAAACATTCACAACCATGGAAAAAGTGCACTTACGAAATTTTACCGAACCAGTTTTACATATTCGAGTTTTTAAATGTATTCGTTATTGCTGTGTGTCGTAAAAACTGTTCTAAATTGTCTGAAGATGGTAAACTAACGGTAAAAAAAGAATTTGCACTTAGTAGTTTCTTCAAGTAACTTTTCGAGACCGTTTTATCAGGTTTCTCGTATGTTTGGAAATTTATTTTCGTGAAAATATATAATCTGTAACTCGGTTTGACTTTGTCGAAATATATTTAAAATTCTTAAACTTATTTCTATATTTTGAAGACATATTTTGTGTGTATTTCCAAAGAAAACTTGTCAGAAAATGTAAAACGTCGCGTGGGAGACTAAAACTGACATACAAGCCAGCGTGAACTCAATTTCCATATCTGGAATGCTAACAGGCCAATGAAAAGTGAAGCCAAGATGGCCGCCCATCGAGGCCAATTTTGGACGTCAGTTTCAGTTCCCTACGTGGGCTTGTACGTCAGTTTCAGTCTCCTACGTGACTTTTTACTCTTTTCTGAAGAGTTTTCTCTCAAAATACACACAAAATATTTCTTTAAAAGGCAGAAAGGAGTTTAAGAATTTCAAATATATTTCTTGCTTTTTCCAGTGCTTCTTCATAGGTAACTTGGGGGTAAATTATAGACCGACACCTAATTTGTACTCTTTCCAGACGTAGATGGAGATAGTCAGGAAGGCTATCATGGAACACTGCACTGCAATACCCGAGTAGGGATCTGATGCAGGTAGTGTAGAATTTAATGAGGTTCTTGGTCTCGACTTTTGCTCTCTTCAATTGAATAAGAAAATATATTCTCTTGGAAGCTTTGCTGACTGTTTTATCTATATGTTCGTTCCACTTTAAATCATTTCTAATTGTTAATCCAAGCAGTTTATATTCAGAGATAAGATCGAGTCGATGTTCACCAATCGTCAGTGGTTGGAATTGGTTAACTTGATTATTAAAGGAGATTTGGATTTCTTTACATTTGTCCAAATTAAGATGTAAATTATTGGAAATTGTCCAGTTATAAATTTGATCAACTGATTCTTGTATATGACTGACTACTCCTTTAGGGATAGTTTCGGACTCGGTTGTGTCGTCAACATACTTCCATAGATTTGCGCCAAAATTAGTAAGATTATCAATCATTAGGAAAAAAAGCCAAGGGCCAAGTTTAGTGCCTTGTGGAACTCCACACGTCAAATTGACCCACATGTCAGCCTCCATGATGGCTTCAAAGTACAGTTTGCAGGTATCATTCCAGTCTTTTTAGAGTTCACTGTGTACGTCAGTTTCAGTCCCCTACGTGGATTTGTAAGTCTGTTTTAGTCTCCCACGCGACTTTTTACATTTTCTGAAAACTTTCCGTATTGAAAATACATACATAACATGTCTTCAAAAGATGGAAATGAATTTAAGAATTTCAAGTATATTTCAACAAAGTCAAATCGAGTTACAGGTTATATATTTTTACGAAAATAAATTACCAAACCCACGAGAAACCTGATAAACCGGTCCCGAAAAATTACTTGCGGATAGTACTAAGTGCATGATAAAAGTTTTATTTAAGGTAGATTTACTACATGAGACAACTACACCGTAGCAAGACAGATCACAAGGAGAGAAACACAATAACAGGAAGTTCTATTGTCAACTCAACACGAGTCACACCCTTCATCACATTCTCAACACTTCCACTTGACGAGTGTTATAATTCTATATCGTAAAATGTATCGTGACTCTAATTAAGGTAATTGTTGCACACCAATCTTGCGACGTAATTCAACGAACTTCGGTTTCGGTAGCGGCTTTGTCAAAATGTCTGCCACCATCTTCTCTGTTGGGCAATAAACAAGACGAACATCTTTCTTTTCGACAGCTTCTCGTACAAAATGATATTTAATATCAATATGCTTCGTTCGTGAGTGATTCTTCGGATTCTTCGTCAGAGCTATTGTCCCCTGATTATCCTCATGTATGAAAGTTGCATCTTTCTGCTTGAATCTAATGCTGGTAAGCAAATGCCGTAGCCAAACAGTTTCTTGAGCTGCCGCACATAATGCCACGTACTCAGCTTCGGTTGAAGATAGAGCAACAACTGTCTGTCTTTTTGATTTCCAGGAGATGGTAGCATTCCCAGCTGAAAGACATACCCAGTTGTAGACTTTCTTGACGTCACATCACCAGCCCAATCAGCATCTGCATACCCACCCACAGAGCTTAAATTCTTCATCACTGGACGCTTCAAATTTTAGACCATAGTCCAATGTTCCTTTGATATATCGGAAAATTCTTTTTATTCCGAGCCAGTGCTCTTGGCTAGGATTCGACATAAACTGACTCAGTACTCCCACTGCAGATGACAAATCCGGTCTTGTCGCAATCGCAGCGTAGGTAAGGGATCCAATTGCTGCCTGATATTCTCTTGTTTTCATAGGAGTTCCTCCATCTGCCAGTTTTTCATATTTCCTTCCAGTTTCCATCGGAGTTGATACCGGTTTGCAGTCGTACATTCCAAATCTTTTTAACACGCTTTCTAGATAGGTTTTCTGGCTAATCGTGAGTTCCTTTGCTGCTCTGTCTCGTCTGACTGACATACTGAGGCAATGATGAATTTCGCCCAAATCTTCCATCTCAAATCGTTCTTTCAACTTAGCCTTTTCCACTTTTAACATCTGGACATCGTTGGAAGCTAACACGACGTCATCAACATACAAGGCAATGATCATCAGACATTTCTTTCCATCTTTAACTTCCGTTTTTGAGTAGGCACATGGATCAGCACTACTTTGAACATTTCCTAATGCTTTCAAGAATTGATCCATAGCAACATTCCAACATCTGGCTGATTGCTTCAGACCGTAGAGGCTCTTTTGCAATTTACACACCATATCCGGTCGATCTTTATCGACATAGCCTTCTGGTTGTTTCATGTAAATTTCCTTTTCAAGTTCACCATTTAAAAATGCAATTTTAACGTCCATTTGATGAACCTCTAGATCAAGCTGGTTTGCAATTGCCAGAGCAGTTCGGATGGAATTGTATCTTGCAACAGGGGCGAATACTTCATCATAATCTTCTCCAGGTTCTTGAGAATATCCTTGAGCTACCAAACGAGCCTTGTAGCAGCTAACTGCCCCGTCAGCGTTCCTTTTTATTTTAAAAACCCACTTGCATCCAACGACATTCTTGCCTTCAGGTAACTCTACCAAATCCCAGGTGTTGTTATTCAGCAATGATTCATATTCACGGTCAGTTGCTTCTTTCCACTGCTTTGAATTCTTTCCATTGAGAGCTTCATTGGTACTCTTTGGTTCTTCGGTATCTGTAGCAGCAATAGAGGCATAATGCAGATAATTCCACCATTCACCTGTAATACAACCAAGTCGGTCAGGAGCTACTTTGTTTCTTTGAGGTCGTTGCGGTTCAGCTTCGGATGCATTGCGCTCTTCCCTAACACCTTCTACATGATTTTCATTGTGTTCATCATTGGCAATGGCATCATCATCTTCAAAATACACGACGTCAGACTCTGAATTTTCCAAATTAATCAACAGTTTTGATGACTGTCTTTCACGATCCGTCAGTTCACCGGTAAAAGTATTTTCCAGGAATAATACGTCTCGACTTCTAAGCATCTTCTTCGTTTCGGGATTATAGAGCTTGTAACCTTTACTGTTGTTTGGGTAACCAACGAAAATGCATCGTGAGGACTTCTTGTCTAGCTTCTTTCTCTTGGCATCCGGTACATGAACATATGCACTGCATCCAAATACTTTTAGGTGACTAACGTTCGGTTTCTGATTGTACCATCGTTCGTAAGGTGTTACGTCCTTCAAAAAGGATGTTGGACTTCTGTTGCGTAAACAAACAGCTGAAGATACGGCCTCTGCCCAGAAACTCAAAGGGAGTTTTGCATGATACAGCATAGATCTAACAGTCTCCATAATTGTACGATTCATGCGTTCTGAGACACCGTTTTGTTGAGGAGTGTAAGAAATGGTATCTTCTTTCTTTATCCCACGGCTCTTACAATACTGAACAAACTTTTCGGAGTTGTATTCTTTTCCATTATCTGATCGTAGGATCTTTAAACGTTTTCCAGTGTGATTTTCAGTCAACTCAACAAATTCTTTGAACTTGTCCAGTACTTCACTCTTGTGCTTTATCATGTATACAGTTGTATACCTTGAACAATCATCGATGAATGTAACGAAGTATCTGGAACCTCCCAATGAATTAACACTCATCGGGCCACATACATCACTGTGAATAATTTCTAGTGGCTCGCTGCTTTTATGCTGACTTTTCTTAGGAAAGGAGTTACGGTGTTGCTTGCCAAGGGTGCAGCCTTAACAATTCTGATCAAATTTACCCTTTGGATCAAGAGTTAAACCATTCACCATGGATTTATTGTTTAACAACTTCAGATTTTCATAACCCAGATGGCCAAAACGGTAATGCCACAATGACGGAGTGCTATCTTTGTCTTCAGACGATCCAAAGCAACATGATTCTATGGGCTCTGAATTCAGCTTATACAATTTCCCATCCTTGTGTCCAATGCTGTACGTTTTATCGTTAATTATCACCTTACAAAATTGGCCCTTAAATTGAACTTCAGTACCTTTCTCTATCATTGAGGGAAATGACATTAACTTATTTCGTATTTTCGGAACATAAAGTACGTCATGGAGCGCTAAATTCACTTTCCTTGCACCGTCAAAAACTGATATGTTTACAGTATCTTTTCCATAAGCATACAATGCACGATTGTCTGCAAGTTTAACTTGTACTGGATTTCTGAATGCGATGTAACTCGTCATGCCTTTTTTATCTGGAGTCATGTGCTTCGAAGCTCCAGAATCAATCCACCATTCATTTGGTGTTGCTGCAGAGTAACTTGATAAGGCAACTTCCGGACTTTTAACCTTTGATACTTGTATACTTTCAACTCGATTCGCAGATTCGTCGTGCGATGACTTCTTCGCATCCGCTTTCTTTTTGTAGCAATTTTTTACAAAATGGCCTTTCTTCTTACAGTAGTGGCATCTAAACTTCTTCGTGTCAGCCTTCTTTTGTTTGGCGGATCTATCGCTAAGTAGAGCATCTTGGCGCGTGTCGCTATTACCGATTTTGGAACTTTCGCCATGCATTTTGTCGAATTCATGAATTAATCTGTCACGTACGTAGTCCCACTTCAGTTTATCTTCTGCAATAGTTTCCAATGCCGTTATCAAAGAGTTGTATTCCTCAGGAAGACTACTTATCAAAATGATGACCAAATCTTTCTCGGCCACTGCATCATCTACTGCTTCTAAGTGTTCAGACAGACTTTTGATGTAATTGACATGATCGATCATGCTTGTACCTTCTTCCATACGAGCGGAGTAAAGTTTTCTACGATAAAATATCTTGCGAGATAGAGATTTCTTCTGAAAATGGCTTTCAAGGTTTTCCCAAGCTTCCTTCGCGTTGCTGGCTGAGCGTACATAAATTTGTAAATTTGTTGCAACAGATAAGCATACCGACGCAGGCGCCAAATTTTCTCTCTTCTTGAATTTTCTTTGCTCTTCCGCTGTTGCATCATCTCCCAGTGTCTCAGTTCCCGTAGTAATATCCCACAGATCTTTTCCAATAAGATACATTTTCATCTGAAACTTCCAGCTATGATAATTTTCTCCATTTAATTTTTCAACTTTCAAGGCGTTGTCGTCCGTCGCTATTTCGATAAGCGATAAAACCAGGTTTCCGTGTCGCGAACCAAGACTTCAAGTGTTATTCAAGGAAAAAACCATAACATAGCAACATTTCGATAAAAATTTCTTCAGTGATCTGGGCCCATAACCTGATAAAAGTTTTATTTAAGGTAGATTTACTACATGAGACAACTACACCTTAGCAAGACAGATCACAAGGAGAGAAACACAATAACAGGAAGTTCTATTGTCAACTCAACACGAGTCACACCCTTCATCGCATTCTCAACAGTGCACGTACTTTTTTACCGTGAATTCACCATCTTTAGACAATTTAGGACTGTTCTTTGGTCACACGGCAAGAATGAATCCTTTTAAACACTAGAATATGTAAAACTGGTCCGGTAGTATTTCATCTGTGCAGTTTTTCCATGATTGTGAATGTTTTCGAAACCGAACCAAACAAAAACTGAAGATTAAAATCGTGTAAAGGACTAGAACTGACATACAAGACCGCAAAGAGGACTGAAACTGACGTCCAAAATTTCCCTCCATGGGCGGCCATCTTGGCTTCACTTTTTGCCCGAGCAAATGACTGGAAGTTAACATTCCAGATATGGAAATTGAGCTCACTGGTTTGCATACACTTGGCCACTTTTCGTATCGATGATTTTCTCTCATTTTAAGCGTCTGGTCGTGTTTTTTTCTTAACTGCCCACCAAAGAACTTGTTTGGAAGCCACTTTGTAAGTTTTCTTAACAAAGCTCAAGAACCCAGTTCGCTATTTGTGTTTTTTTTGTTTTTTTTCTAGTTTTTTTGTGCTTAAATTTCAGTCAATAGATGTTGACTTTTCCCATTTGTGATGAAATGAGTTGAAATAACTCTTTCCCATTCATAAAGAGGTTAGAAAAACAAGGTGGTTGTGAACAGGAACACTTCAAGCCAATCATTCGACGAAATAAAACATTCTAGTAAACAACGGATTAAAGTGTCCATATCGAGATTTGAGAGAAGGCTTAGTGAAAAAGTTTCGAAAATAAACTTCGAGTTTGTGGTTTTTATTTGAAAATAACTTACCTAATTGTGTCAAGGGGTTCATGAATGAGTAGTTCGGTAATAGATCCCAATGCGGACTTCAAAATGGGAAAAGTTGAACGTTTTCCCAAGCAGGAACGATACCTGCAAACTGTATTTTGAAGCCATCATGGAGGCTGACATATGGGTCAATTTGCAGGTCATCCCAGTCCCCTACGGGATAAAACACGCAACCTATTGTGAAAAACTTCACCCAAATTTCGAATTTTTTGACAGTTTCTTTTTTGTCTTTAGTAAAGTGGAAGACAATCTCGTTAGGATTGCATATTTGTTAGAACTAACTGTCCATGAAAAATAAAAGTTCAGTACAATTTTTTCCCACGCGTGTTTTTGACCCACATGGCTGCCCCCATGTCGGCTTCACTCAGTTGTAAGGCCAGACCAGTGAACTCAATTTCCATATCTGGAATGCTAACTCCCAGTCATTTGTACGGGAAAAAAGTGAAGCCAAGATGGCCGCCCATGGAGAGAATCTTGGACGTCAGTTTCAGTCCTCTTCGCGGTCTTGTACATCAGTTCCAGTCCTATGCACGACTTTAATCTTTAGTTTGTGTTTGGTTCGGCTTCGAAAACATTGTCAACCATGGAAAAAGTGCTCAGACGAAACATTACTGGACTAGTTTTACATTATCAAGTATTTAAAAAGATTCATTGTTGCCGTGTGGCCTAACAAGTGTACTAAATTGTCTGAAGATGGTAAACTAACGGTAAAAAGAGGACGAGCACTTAGTAGTTTCCTAAAGTAATTTTTCGAGACCGTTTTATTAGGTTTCTCGTTAGTTTGGTAATTTGTTTTCGTGAGAAATATATAACCTGTAACTCGGTTTGACTTTGTAGAAATATATTTGAAATTCTTAAACTCCTTTCTGCCTTTTAAAGAAATATTTTGTGTGTATTTTGAGAGAAAACTCTTCAGAAAAGAGTAAAAAGTCGCGTAGGGGACTGAAACTGACGTCCAAAATTGGCCTCCATGGGCGGCCATCTTGGCTTCACTTTTCATTGGCCTGTTAGCATTCCAGATATGGAAATTGAGTTCACTGGGCCAGACATAACGAGATACCGTTCCGGTCTTTCTATAGTTCACTGGCAGTAATTCAGCAGAAACTACTATGTCAGCGGTCGTCATCATCAGCAACAGGACCTCTAATGACGCCATTGTTTTTACCACCTAGAACCACATTCGATGTTTTTGAAGTAAAATCGGTCTATATGCCAAACGACTTCGTGTATTCACAATTTTTTCTTGTCATCATTCTTCGATATATCCAAGATTATATGACAAAATCTGGGGGACTTACTCGTTATACTTTGCCAAGGGTAACTCGGCAAAGTTTAGTCTGTTGTAGACTTTCTAGCGCACTCGACGCCATTGCAAATTATGGTGGCCGCAACGAGAGATTTTCAAGGCCTTTGAGAGTAGAAATTGTAACGTTTTCGGACAGTTTGTATAATTTATAAATGTGTTGTCATCAGAGAAAAGTCTCCGACGAATTGGTTTTTTTTTCCCAACAGGGGGGGCTAAGGTTTACCGACGGGGGGCTGTAGCTCCCTTTCCCCCATCTCTGGCTCCACCCCAAATTTTATGTGTGTTGCAAGTTCTTTTATCCATGTGAGAGCGGTAATTGTAAAGTAAAGCAAATGTTTCAAAAGATTGATATTCACAGTCATATTTTGCCCAAAGAATGGCCAGATCTGAAAAAAGTGGGTATATGATTTTGAAATACGCCAATATATATTGACTAATTAACAGAGTTAACTCCTGGTGAAGCTACACGTGCTGACGTGTAGATATGTAGTTATTCGACCATGCCAGTGGCATGGTCTTAGTGGGATTTGATAAATCATAATCGTCTATAATCTAGCCACCTTTGAAAACTTTATCTTCCATTTTACAGAGATATGGCTATGGTGGATGGATTCAGCTACATCATCATTGCGAAGTATGTAAAAATTATCTGGTGTTTATTATTTAAATAAGGCTTTCCCTGTGAAGAAATGAAGCTGAGAGCTTTTCCTTTTTGCCAAGCATCTTAGCTCGCAAAGTGGTTCTCTGATGAAAACTCAGGCTGCTAGGGTTTTTTAATTTTAAGATATCGTGGAAGCTAGAGATTGTACAAAGTTTCTGATCGAAATTCGTATCAAAAAATGTATATCAAGTGTAAACTTTGCATTTTAAGGTCCGCCAGCTCATTCACCGAAATCATTGGGACAGCAAACCCGTTTACTGTTAGGCTATTTGAATTAATTAACCCGTAAAGTTACCAAAAATTTTGAAATGCAGTCAAATTCAAGTTACGTGACTTAATAAGCTCTGCTGCCTGGATTTAAAAAGGAACACGCCACTTAATAGTAAAGAAAGTTAAATGGAATTCTGCCAAAAATAAAGTACGCAAAGTACTGACGTTTCAAGCAAAAGCCCTTCATAAAAGCAAAATGAGACATTGTAATATTTTTGGCGATTGACACGTTGAAGTGATTTTCCCTTCTATAAAGGTAACTTGTTTGAAGTACTTTTTCTTTATGTATGGGAATATATTACAGTAACTATGCTTTGGAATGCTGACAGTTACAACAAGGTCATACTTTGTGGGCAGGTGTTGGGGTGACACCCCCAAAGTTTGTTAAAAACACAAAATTCAGGCAAAAATAGTTTGTGGATGCATCAAATTTCAGGCAAAGTTTGGTTTGAAAGGTAGGTCAAAATTCCTTTTGGGCTAATAGTTTATATTTAATTTGCATATTAGGGCTAAGGACACAAGGTTACACCATACATGGCCTGAATGCATGGCAAATTAAATTTTGGCAATTTTTAGAATTTACAATGTTCCAGTAAATTAAGGTGGACATCCCACAATCAAAATGGGTCAACTATGCCCCATGAATAACAATTCAAGTTTACCACTATGATAAAATAAATGAAAATGGTTCTTGATATTGGTAAGTTGCCCTGAGTTACCTTTCTTCAGCATGTAATTACCTTTATAAAACAAAACATAATCCGAAGATCACCATCTTGAGAAATCCAAGATATGGATTGAAACAAGACGAGAAATGAGTTGAATCCATATCTTGGATTTCTCAAGATGCTGATCTTCGGATTATATTTTGTTTTATATTTTTTCAAATTGTCGGCTGGTATTGGTTTTTAATTACCTTTATTGTTGGCGATATATCACTTTTATCATGTATATTATAATTAGTAATAGCATGGTTTGTGTGGCTTCCCATGCACTTGTGAGTTTTTCAAAGACCTAAAATAGCACTTACCCTTCAGATTCATCTTATTTTGACAGTCTTCTAAAAAACTAACCAATGCATTTTTCTCCAAATTGCACTTGAAGCCATGCTATTACCAATGCGAATTCAGTATGAGAATAATGGACACAATTAACAATGTTATATAAGGCTGGGATCAAATGCACCCCCAAATTCTAAAAAGAATTTTGTAAATTCAGCCAAAAGTCAGGCAAATTTGGGTAAATGTGTTATAACTTTCAACAAATTTACACCAATTGTCACTTAAAATTTGGGTACTTGTTTGCTTGCATCCAACAGATCTCTTAGGCTCCTGCACCATTAACAATTTGGCAGACACAAAAATAAGTAAATGTATCCAAATTATTATTTTCAAACCATTGATACTATAAAGCAGTGGTTCTCAACCTTTTTTGGATGAACACCCACCTGCCTTACACCAAAACCTGTTGCCACCCCCTACTTGATATTCCCAGTCAGTAATGCCATCATTTAGTGATTTTAGTCAGAGAACTATTTAATTTATTTCAATATGAGTACCATTGACTGCCAAATAACTATTCAAAACACATTTTCCCACATTTAAACGTTCACTATGAAGTCACCCAAACAACATTTGGGAATAGTTTTAAAATTGTATTCACTTCCAAACTCAATTAAGATTCTTAAAGAATAAAATTAACAATCACACTTAAAAAAATGTAACATAATCAATCTTCTGACACATGATAACAAAGTCATCCCAACTGTTCCTGTATGATATAGAAGCCTTTGATCAGATAAACCATCTCTTTGGCTTTTAAGCAAAAGAAGGCAGACTGATTTTCAGAAAGACAAAACTTGACAAAAGAAAAATTTTAATTATCGATAAAGAAAACCCAAAAAGCTACTTACAAAACAACAACAAGCACAAAAGAAATGCAAACAAATGTAACTTGTTTTAAAATAACTTTTAGAAAAATATTTTAGTCACCCGATACTCGTCAGTGCTAAAGACCAGAAGAGAAGCTTCATTGCAGGGGTACATTAGTGGGAGCCCTGTGCCTGGTGATTTGCCGCCAACTTCTTTACAGATGGACAAATGGAGGTCAACTTGAGCCTGAGCACACCTGAGGGTATCAGATCTAGCCAATTTCAGTACTTTGGCTGTACGTGCAGTACTTGGCTGAAAGCCTGCTCAACAAGATAGGAAGTGGGGAATGCAAGGAACAGAATCCGGGCCTCCTCCCACAACATGGGAAAATGCCAGCCCAGCATGGCCCACATTGCATGCCACCCAGATGTGTGAAACATTACTTGTGCCTCCTGGTCATTTTCAAAGTCAATGAGATTCTCCTGTATAGATGGCTTCATTTTGAAATACATCCATAATTTCTCAGTAGCAACAAAGTCAATACACATTTAAAGAAAATGATATATTTTCTGAAAGCATACATGTTTCGACAACTTCAAGATGCCATCTTTCGACATCATTCATTCTGCACTGAAGATAGCATCTTGAAGTTGTTGAAACATGTATGCTTTCAAAAAATATATCGTTTTCTTTAAATGTGAAATACATCCACCTGGAAATGTTTCACCACCCAATTGGCTGCTCACACAGCCAATAGACTTACACTTTGACAAACTGATAATTAACGCCTACACAACCACACCCATTGTTTCTCACCAACTATCACACCTCCATGACTAATACGACTGCCCACTCATCACACACAAGCCAGATACAAATACAGGCAAACCTGACATTTACTCTCCTTTTGACTCTGAAGATGACCGCTGCTAAGGCTGTCAAAACGTCAGTCACTTCAACCAACAGTCTTTCTGGAGACTACACTAACCTGGATGATCAATTTCCTCAAACATGTCACGATTCTCCCAGGTTTAAACCATTTACTTTGATGCTGAGTTAGTTAGTGTTAGATTTTAACACTAAATAACTAATAGATAACTAGAAAGTTAAAATTGCTGTAGTGGCAAATGACTGATCATTGCCCACCATTCACATCCAAATGACCCCCTCTCTGCTGTATTGCTTCCATTAAACCTCCCATGTTCTCTGAATGCCCCCTGGGGGCAGTACTGCCCCTGTTGTGAAATCTTGCTGTAAAGGATAATTCTAGTATTGTGAAGTTGTTTTCTTTTAGGAGCCCTACTTCTGGTCCAGAATCAATAGCATTCATTATTTTATAGTATGATAATATAATTCTTCAACTCCATTCAAACAATGCCATAAATTGTCTGTATATTTTATAGCTTCATTCTATAGTGAGGTAGCTTACATGGTTTTGCATTATTTCCAAAGTTTGCTGTTCTTTCAGAGAAAAGATAATTTTTTCCAAACTTTGGCTATGCACAGACATTGTTTACTTTTCATACCAGACTGTTCATTTCAAACTTGATTAAAGTTTTATTCAAATTGATTCAACTGCATAAAATTACTAAACCTTAGATCAACATATAGTGAGAAAACTATCTTCAAGATTAATTAGCTAGTAAAGCCTTCAGTTATAATTTAACATAAAGCAATTTAGCATATAAAATATTTAATGGAAGCCACCCCATTATCCAACATGAAAAATGAAGTTTTTTTTATATTTTAATCACAGTCATCTCTAATTTTAAATTAGATGAATTCTGATTAACATTACTAGTGGCAAGGGAACAATTGTTTTTGGACAGAATGTCTTGAATTATTGAAAACTATTAATGATTAGGTATATACAATACATACATACATAAATATACATAACAGTCATGCATGCATATATACATACATATATACATACATATATACATACATATGCATATACATACATACATACATACATACATACATATATACATACATACATACATACATACATACATACATACATACATACATATATACATACATACATACATACATACATACATACATACATACATACACTTGCCAATCTATCTCACCTTCACAGCCAACCAATTATCTACCTACTGACCTACTTTTGTATACCTACCTACCTACCAAGCTACTGAGCTAGCTAGCTATCTACTGACCAGGCAACCAAGCTACTTACCTATTTTACGTACCTACTTTATGTACCTACTTTACCTGCCTACTTTAGTTACTTGCCTGTATTTGTACTTATCTACCTACCACTCTACCAACTTGCTGTGCCTACTTCCCAACCTACACTCTACCTACCTGCCAACCTACATACCCACATCCATCCATCCAGTCATTCATCCATACAATATATATATATACATACACATCAGCATCAGGTGTGGTGCGAGTGGGGGGCATGAGGGGCTACATACCCCTTTGGGAAACCTTATTCCCCTGACAGGGTACAATTATCAAAATTGACAAGGGATTTTCACTGATGATAACACTTTTATATAATATTGTACAAACTATGAACACTTATTATTGATTTAGCCAAGAAAGATAATAGACTCTTCCCTTCATGTCAAATCTAAAAGTAAACTGTTTCTAGTCAGTTGTTGTGATTATTCTTGCTAAAAATAGCACCTTTTCAACCATTAAATAAGGAAATTATAAAGGGGGCATGGTCCTGGCCCTTCTGGTTTTCACTCCCATTTCAGGGACATTAGTTCTTGAATTAGAGAATTCCTGGCACCACCTCTGGTCAGCATCATAGCAGTAACCTACTATGCCAACCTCTGGGAAAGCTCATATATCATGATGCCCTAAATTAAACATGGTAAACTCCCAGCCCAAAAACCCATGGCATGTGGTTAGATTATTTGGCCAAATTTTGCATTTTGACTTGCTTAATGTTATACCCAATTTCTTGAAATATTTTCTAAAACAAAACATACTGGACCTGTGGACATTCACTGTGATAATGGCATGTCTAATGTTTGTACAATGAAGGATGATAAGGTGACTTGGCTATCCCTTGGTGCCTCTAATTGTGACATGTTCAAATGACAGCAAACCAGCCAATATTATTGGAATGCATACTCCAGCAGTGTATTTTGTTAAATTTAATTATTGGGAGTACATTACTTCTATTTCTAGGGCAAAGCAGAAATGCACAAAGATGGGGAACTATTTCGTGTGGTTGATGAGAATTGTTGGTCTCCAGAGGCCCGGATAAGGGATATGGACAAAACAGGTACAATCTGTATATATAAATTTGGAGCATCATGGTGTTTGTCTGTTACCTTAAAACTCCAGAACCACAAGACTTACAGAAGATTCATTTACATATTCGAACTCACCATGACCAGAGGAGTAACATTAGCTATCAATACCTCAGAAAATACCTCACAAAAAAACCATGGTACAGAAACAATAACAATATCTACATATATCTCTGGTACTCTGGTACTATTATTTCTTCATGAGGAACCATTCAGTTTTCTAAAATCACATATTTGAAAGAAAAGGGAACTTTTTCATTTGTTCTCCATAATCCTGGGTGAAGTCTGGGTAGCCTGGCTAGTACAGTATAAATTTGCATGTTATGTTAAACAAGGGTGTCTTAAAATTGGCAATTTCTTGTGTGAACTTGGTAATTTGTTACTCAAAGTGGAAGAAAGAGTCATCATTTGTGGAATATTCAGTTTTTTCAGCCTCTTTCACAGGTTTCTGTAGGGGGTACTGCTCACGCTACCCGTAATCAAAAATAAATTACCAGTAAGTAAAATAAAAATAATGCAGTAAAATAAATTTGTTGATCAAGTGATAGAGCTAAAGGCCTGTTTACACGTGATTTTATTATCATCTTGGTGTATGTGTTAACTCATTAAGGGCTCATCCCCTTGATGAGTAACATCATCTTGCATTAGCCAGAGTAAAATTATAGTGTGCCGTAACCCCTTAGTGGGTTTAACTCATAAGATCATCCAGATTGGCCCAGAGAGAATCATAGAATGATTAGACTGTTATGTAGTTGTCGCATTCACGAGGTTGACAGTCCTGAGGCACAAAAGCCCTTGTGTATGCACACCCAAAGGTACATAACCATTCTAAGCCATGACACATCGCACCATACCTCACCACGCAATTTTTTGTACACCCACTTCAAGGTGGCAGATACTTACCACAAGAACCAGAGAACTGCTTGTGCTCACTTTATATTATAATTCAACATGTCCTTTCATCTGAGATTCAGGATAGGATCAGGGTTAGCATCAGGGTTAGCATCAGGGTTAGGATCAGAGTTAGGATCAGAGTTAGGACCAGAGTTAGGATTAGCGTTTGGGGTAGGGTGAGGACTGGGTTAGGATTACCTATAATCATAATCCTAACCTAAGAAACCCATCACCCTCACCACCCCACACCACGTTATGTCTCGCCATACTACCTCACGCCACACCTCACCACCTTGCACCAAACCAGGCACGCCATGTCATGTCATACAGTACCTTACCGTACTATGCTAAACAAAATTTAAAGACAGTCACCAAAAATCACAGATGACCAACGAATCAATCTGTATTGGTGTCACTAGTGTGTTAATCTTGTGTAGGTTTAAAATCATAGGCCAGTTGCTTTGCCTTAAAGGGTGATGTGCATCTTAAAAAATTGTTTTGGCGACAATTGGAGTCGCCCATATGTATATTAGAACTCATGTTTGTCAAACAAAAGTTTGACAAACATGTGCTCTAATATACATATGGGCGACTCCAATTGTCCACTCAAAGCTTTTTGAATAATTCAGTCGTTCAGAAATCATTTTTATGAGTAAACAAGCTTAACGAACGTCCACGTATCGTCTGTAGAAACGATTTTTGCTAAAAGCGACCGGTGGTATCAAAAATAAATATATTCTTGGGACTAGCAGTTTAATAAAAGATTGGGAGGATGAGCGTTTTGTTATTCTTCTCCCTCTCACGACTTTGTCATAAGATTTGCTACGATTTTTTATCCCGGTTTTGACCGTTGCTTTCAGTAAAATCAGCCTGATTTCAAAAAGTGTTGCAGTACTACAGGTGGTTAAACTTGATTTAACTTCCCATTCTCAGGACCGTTAATATTTAACCTGGGTTAATGTAAACAGGCTAAGTTAGCTAATTCATATCAGGCCCGAGAATCGTCCCGTCTATCAGCGGGATCTTGTGGGGTCCGGAAAAAGAGGAAATGACCGGACAGATTTCGTCTTAGGAAAAAATTGAAGATGTGCGGTCAGGATTATTCATGATAACAACTAAGGCGTTCTCTGACCAAAATATTTTATTGATACGAGCTTTCGATTGCCAGTCTGCAATCCTCGCCAGGTAAATTAACAATGATGAAGTTTGAAGATGGGCCCTATTATTGCATGTCTCATATAGCAGAGACCATAGTAAGCATAAGTAGCCCTGTGAATGAGGTCTTTAACATCCTTGCCCAACGTTTTCCCGCTTTCATCTTCCTGCTACTCTGTCACTAGCTTTTTTTCCTTCCATGCTTCTTCTCTTGGCGTTCTCATTTTTGTCCCGTTTCGATTTTTTCCCTTTCTATCCCTCCTAGGGGTTAAAGTGCCACCTACCAGGCCACTAGCTGCGCCACCAGATGAACAGAACTGCTGCGCAAACATTCTTAAGCTATAAAATGGCAGTTTTAGCCATGTGGTGCTGAAATCATAACTAAATGATATGATATGTTAGCATCAATCTCTCTTTTTTATTCTACTTATTTGTTTTTTTTTCTAAACCCGAGTTGTTTATCTCCAGGTTGACTTATCTAAATTCGCTTTCTTCTCAGGAGTTTGGATCCAAGCTTTGTCAACTGTTCCTGTAATGTTCAGTTATTGGGCAAGTTTTCTTATGTTTTTATTCTATCATCAAATGTTTTAGTATACAAGATTCTTTTCTAAAGGCCAGTCGCTCAAGAAATATCAGTCAATAATTCTTTATACTTAAAACTTTTTTTCACACCTGGCTGACACTGCAACGTCGCCTGCAAATAGCTGCCACAAAAACTTGGTTTGCTCGTGGGTAACATTGTTTTAATTTAGACAATATTCTAATTGAGTTTGTTGTTCGCCTTTTTTGACCGTCCAAACCCGACCCGTTATACCGTATTGTATAGTTTTGTCGTTCAAATAGGGAGTTTAAGCAATCTAGTATGGAGACGGCCATTAACAAAGTGGCTGAAGTCTTAACACTCGAATAGAAGAACGTATTGTTGACGTTGTGGATGTTGTTTTTATACCTCTGGACCTCTTCTCAGCAACTCTGGTTAGTTTGTTTACACAGAGCAACTGAAAAGCCTCTACGTTTTGTGTGCCAACGTAACCGTCGAACGTTGGAAATGTTCTCCATATGACGTACTGAATAAAACCAGTGACGGTTTTAAAATTTAAAAAATGGGGGCCACTAGCAGTTTTGCACGTAGTGAAGCAATACTTGAAAATGAAACAAAGTCGATGGTTATATTTGTATTTTTCACTGGGTATGAGTGCAGGAAGCAAATTATTGCGGGCTCAGATAACAGTTCACGTAACGCGTGGGTTGTGTGAAGCTGATGATTCCTGGTTTTGTTTGGAATCAGAAGAATAGCGAAATGTTTTTGCCTAGTTGTTCTCATTCACATATTACACCTTAATTTGGGTTGTTAACCTTACGCTAAACATTAGTTTGCCTAACAGATTATATGTCAATCAACGTCATCGTATTACAGCCATCTGTTTGAATGGGGGGCGGATCGAAAATTTTCCTCTATCTTTTTACAGGCCAAACCGGAAGATACCCTCGATCTTTGTAAATTTCTTAATGACGATATTGCGAAAACAGTTTCAAAATATCCCAAGAGATTCGTGGGTCTTGGAACGTTGCCAATGCAGGTAATAAGTAAAGATTAGACAGAATTTGTTGAGGCATTAAAATTTGATTTTTCAGCATCTAGCTGGTATAAGAAAACGCAAGAACAGACGCAGTAACCATTAGAAAACAAAATGTTTAGGTTTGCTTTAACAGTGAAACTTGAATTGTGATTGATATAAAATGCATTTCTCCAAGAAATTCATTCCGTTTCGAGGGGATCCACCAGTCCACAGGAGTTGTCAAAAGATTAACCTAAATTTCTTTCTCTTCACCATCAAAAACTGTATACGGATAATGCTTAGGAAGATTTCACATGTTTTGGTCTGAATCATCTTAGGTTGAAATAAAGATATAGAAAGGGAGATTGTGTGTCTCACCGTAAAAGCAGTATGGGACAGAACAGTTACTATGGCAACAACTGAATGTTAAAGGAATGTACCGTATTCTTTCTATCGTCATACATAGGCCAAGTTTCAATGCTTTCTACTACTTACGTGCAAAGTACTTCCCTCATTTTGTCAATTTTTATTTGGTGTGACGTAAATGACATCATAAGGTGCCTAATTTGAAGTTTTCATAAACCTGGGTGTCCCTGGAGCGAGCTGAGATTTTAACTCACATCGTTATTCTTTCTCGTTATAAGACCACAATCACGTAGTCAATATTTTCGTCATAGTTGCACTTTAAAACGTTTCATTCAAACGCATAATGTTACTAATTCTACCCTCGGTGGTGGTGACAAGTTTTGATATGTGGAGTGGGAAAGGCATGTCTTTCCAAATGAAACTGGGTATGTCAACCTAGATTGTCACAGCTTAGTGAGCTCTTCTCGAATAAATATTCAGGAGTAAGGTGACAATTTTGATGTTTTGCAAATTTTATTCCTTCCTCATTATACCCAAACGCCCTCTCCCTTGCTCTCTTCCTTTTTCCCACCTCTCTCTCATTTTTTTTTAACAATAATCTCATTTTTTTCGTTTTCTTTTTCTTTCTCTTTTTTGTCAAATTTGGGGCCTGAGGCTCTCCTTTGACTATGCTTATGTATACAGCTCAGAGCAAACGACGTTACTGACTGCATTTCTACGTAATCACGACTTTAGTACATATAACGCTTTGTGTCGTGTCGTATGGTCAGATTTGGAGCCCTTCTTTTTGTTTTTAACGTCCACCTATTCACTGAAATCGTTTGAAATTTTTAAGGGGGGAAACAATTATTTACAATTCATTGCAAGGTCGAATGCACGTAATTTTGTTCAAATACTTAAAGTTGTTTGGTAGATTGCCTGATGTGCATGGCTTCGATGGGTCTATTTAACTAAATCGTTCTTTCTATCGTAACCATCTATCTCATTTCCGATTTTTTGCGACAAAAGTAGCGGAAAACCTCAATTTCCATTTCATTCCTTGTTTCCAGGCTCCCGAATTTGCCGTAGAAGAGCTAAGGAGATGTGTTAAAGTGAGTAAAAAGTCGGGAAAATGTTTGATTTAGTTTGCAGTTTTTCGTTTGTAAATAATTGCCAACCATCTTCAGTGATATTGACCACTAAATGCTCACGTGAACCTTGGACGTATACAGCTGAGACTTGAAACAGAAGAGAGTGAAAGCCAAGAATATTGATGGTAGAACGTTCAGAAAATACTCTCTTAATTTTTATCAATGCAAAAAAGATACTCCAATATGTACATGTAAGAGCTTGTTTTTGTCCTTAGGACCTTTTCAGGTAGTGTTGCCATTTGTGATGCATAACGAAAATATTTTTCCCTCTAGCTGCTTCTCTGGCCTCAACCGCAGTCCTCATTCTATCCATTTTTCTATAGCTATCACTTGTTGAGGGAGAGTCAAAAACCAGAATGTGATTGAAAACGACCGAGCGAACAGTAACGTGAACAGCATCTCTATCTCTTAACCAAGCAGAAGACTTAGGGCTCGACGAAGGTCCAGTCCGGTCATCCGAGATGAGTAGATGTCGTTGTCGGGCAAGTAACTTTTCCTATTGACTTGCCTGATGGGCAATGGTCCAGACCACTGAACTGTATAACATACCTGGACTGCGGGTTCTGCTTAAGAAGTGTCCGAAAAAAGGCGGGGTCAGCAGTTCTTTTTCTCGTGATGATGAACGATAGTTTTTTCAAGTGAATAGCTTAAAGTGTTCCTGGCAACAAAAACCTTGTTTTTGTAACCTCTTTATAAAAGCGAAGCAGTTATATCGACTACGAAACGGGAAAAGTCAACATCGAGACCGAAAGTCAAGTACGGAAAAAATAAAGAAATAACGATCGGCATTTTTGAATTTTATTGAAAAAACGTATAAAGGGGCTTCCAAACAAGTTCTTTTGTGGGTAGTTGAGAAAAAAAAAAACCCGTAAGCAGGAGCTTAAAATGAGCGAAATTCATCGATACGAAAAGTGGCCCAGTGTAAACAAACTTTCACAAACGTGCCTTCTGTCACGGTAATCATACAGTAAAAGTTCCCTTTCTCCGTCAGTGGTATAAGTCATGAGAAAAAGGACCTGTGCTGACGCCATTCTTTTCCGGACACTCGCTGTCAGTGATTGTTTACGAGACCACGCAGTCCAGGTATTTTACATAGGTCAGTGGTCCAGACTTACCGTCCGCTGACTAAAAGATTTCCGGGATAGAGGTAAAGTGTCTCGGGCAAGCAAAATTTAAGAGTTGTTTATCCCAAGGGTAAGCTGGGATTCATGGTTATCTTCGAGCCCCGAGACTCTATACATACTAAAGGACAAAGTCGTTGGTTTTCTTTATTTCCGAAGTTGAAAATTACCGTTTGCGAAGGGGAAATAGCGTCCACGAAGCGTTTCGCAAAAGATTTTTAAATGTGTCCTTTCAGTGAAAGCAGGCTAGCCGTCTTAAATACAGAATTGTAAAGGGACGCCGCGTACTGTGAATGGATGAGATAGTCTGACTTGTAGAGATTTAAGGTGTAAAGATAAAGAAGTAGTAGATGATCATAACTATAAGTCTAAAAACTTTGTTCAAAGTTCTCACCCACTCACAAATTTTGGGTGCTATTTTACGATATACCGTAAAAGCTTTACTGAGCCCTAAGGGTGTTTTCCAATTTCAAGATTCAAAAAGGGGACTTACCAGAGTGAGACATATAAATTTCGGAATAAAATAATATTAACTATTTTTACGCTTAGAAGAAGCACAAAGTAAAACATAACACAAAACAGCTCTTATTAACTCGGTTATAAAAATAGGATCTCATTTTACGATAAGAAATACTTTTGTTTTACTTTTTTCCACGGGTTTGTAATAATTGGGGCGGAGCTTATGACAAAATAGGTCTTCCAAAGGAAAGCGTATTGGGGAGGAAGCTTCATAAAGCTTTTATAGCGTAACTTTCATGTTAACATTTGTCTAATTTTGTAGGATCTAGGCTTTCCGGGAGTTCAAATTGGATCACACGTAAATGACTGGAACTTAGATGCCTCAGAACTCCTTCAGGTTTTTGCGGTGAGTCACACTGTTGCTGAATTAAATATGACTTGAAATTTGTTTCCTAATCGTAATAAACATTGTTACGATTGGTATTCTACGTATCAACATTTCGTCCAACTTCACTCGACCAAGATGGAAATAAACATAAAAATACATATAGATTCCCACTTCAGGGGGCTGTTTAGATATTTGAAGTTAATCCTTACACGTTCCTCATGTACGACGTAAAACTATCCGAATGAAACTAGCATTAGTCGAATTTGGGTGTGAAAAACAAAATCCCAGATTGCCCGGATTTCAGAATAATGAAGGTACAAAACTTGCGTCAATTGTCATTTTGAATAACCACTGTATTGTCTACTGTTTGAGGAGACCGCAGCCGTATCCACACTCCCCTGGTAATTACCATTATTTCCTGGCTAACGTCAGACGATTTTGCTTGTCAAGGGGGGAATTCCAGTCGGGACTAATCGGGACAGTTAGACTTTCTCTTTAATACTTTCGCTACTGACGCCTAGCCCTAATATTCTACTCAAGCTAATGCCATGACGACCATTCTACTTGTCAAGGGGAGAACTCCTGTAGGAAAATGGTTAACTCTCACTGATTACAAACTTAATTATTTTTTGAAGTATTACCTTGTCATTGTTCACTCAGTTACGTCTTTTATTATGCTTTATGTAGGTAGCAGAAGAACTGGGAGCTTGTATTTTTGTTCATCCTTGGGATATGGTAAAAAATGAAAGGACGAAAAAATATTGGTTACCTTGGTTAGTTGGTAAGATCATAGAAGTAGTGATTACGAATATGGTTTTACTATGACTTTTTTACGGGAAAAACCTAAAACATTTTTCAGGCGGGAGTACCAGGTGAGGATCCAGCTCACAACTTTGATGGTCTAGAAGCCACTGGCCATTTGGTCATAAGAATTAAAATGAAATGAAGGTTACGGTAATCCTTATCATGAGATAAATGATGATTGAGATGACAATAATTATTAGCAACCATGATCAAAGCGGCAAAATCACTTTTTACTACAACTGGATATAAAAACGTCACGGGCCCAGTCCTAGTCGGCTCGTCGTCTGAGAATGTGAACTCAAGAACATTAACACACGATCATCACAACAACGACGACGACAACGATAACAATAATAGAAAGATTAATTTCAACGTGATAATAGCTTATCAAATAATAGCCTCCATGAATTCTTTTACAATTCCTTGATTTTAATTTTCAGGAATGCCTGCAGAAACCACGGCAGCAATATGTTGCCTGATATTCGGAGGTGTTTTGGAACGTTTTCCGAAGTTGAGAATTTGTTTTGCTCATGGAGGTTTGTGAACAAACAACACTCCTTAGTTACATGTGAGATTTTATTTTAGTGCACAAACACACGATGACGATCCCTTGATTAATGAGTTGCTAACATTCCATAAATGAAATTTGTCTGTTTTAATTTAACTGCATGTACGGAACAATTTTTGAACGTCGTGCAAATCTGAAGTTTTCCAGTTGACGTAGTCGTACAGAAAACAAGGTACTGTTTTCAAGTTGTTAAATATTCTCTGCAAACAACATCGTCTAAATCAGTATCTGTGTCATCGTCCGCGCTCCTTTTAGGTGGTTCTTTTCCCTATACTATTGGCCGAATAAGACATGGTTTTGATGTCAGACCAGACCTTTGTGCTGTAGAAAACGCTATTTCTCCCAGGTAATTTTATACTCACTTAAAAAGTAAAAACAAACACACTTGAACAACAGCCTTTGAAACAAAGATAGCTACTACGGAGACAACACCGCCGACAAAATTTGTTTTAAATAGATTAAAACTGAATAATGACAACGACATCAAGACAAGAATGGTGCTAGTAACATTGCCAACCGTGACGACTGTGGTTATTTTAGTGCGAAAACAACTGCAACGATAACAAGACCAAGTTAAGACCATGATAGCTTTAGAATAAGAGAATGATAACAGTACTAGTGATATTAACAATGTGCAGGAGATTGGAATACTAACGTAATGCAATGCAAGAAAGCATTGTCATCGTCATTTTAAAAATTTGTTACTTTCATACTATTATAGCAAATATATTGGCCAAATTTATACTGATTCATTAGTTCACAATGAAAAAGCTTTAAAGCATCTTGTTGATATTATGGGAAAGGTAAGTTGCTTACAGGGTGCTTAAAAGGTGCGTATGCAAAAGATGACGTTTCAGAGACGCTAAAGGATAAGGAATGTAGCAAATACTTGCTTACTGGAGTCCCTTATAAATTTGAAATCGTTGTGTATCTAAGGTAGATGAACGATGAGCACCTTAGCTCACCATCTGAGTCTCGGTAGCTCAATGGTTAGAGCGTCTCACCGGTCATCAGGGGGTTGCGGATTCGGTCCCCGTCTGGGGCTCAGAAATCATTTTCTGAGTATCGAGCTTGAAGATCGTGCATCTACCTTAATATATCCAAGCTCTCACGTTTCTCAAACATTAAACTCGTTGTGAATCTCTTAGAAAAGGATTTGTTTTACGGGCAGTACATTTCCTTGTTGTTGCGTTACATTATCTGAGGGCTTTTTGGGACCGGATGTTGTATGGCTAAGTACAGGCCAGCGCCTAAGTTGCCAAACTATGACTCGTGGGTCACGCGCGTTTTTTTTTTTTCGGTTTCTCCATGGTCCTATTTTGTGTAACCTTAGCATTAATGTGTTCTTTAATTCGTAAACATTTGAAGAAAAAAGTAAAAGGTAGAAATTGGGCGGGTCACGCAACTTTTGACCTTCGGACCTGCAGCAGTTGAAGCTCATTACATTCTATCGGTTCGACTACTGCCTGGCTATTCTGGGTTGCAGAGACCCCCCATTCTGAAGTACAGGCGACGGGAGACAAACGTCTGTCAAGTTGATTTAAAATCTCAACTTTCATGTGCGGTTTGGTGCAGAATTTCGCTTGTGATTGGATCTGATAAACTTGTTTGAACTGTGAACCAATATTCTAAATCCAGTCGCACGTGAAAGTGAGATTCTCAACCAATGTGGCCAGAGATTCTACATCCTCGTTACCTTATTGTCGTCTAAAATCCGGTGTATTTCTAAGCATTATGCCAAACTGCATTTCGTCGAATTGGGACGAATCTGAAAACGGTAGCACCAAAAGGCTAAAGGTATGACTTTCGGGCGAGAAGAATTCAGAGTCACTGGCCGTAACATGGTTTTCCTTCTCCAGAAGAAAATTTTTAATCTTGAGTAGAATGCGATTTTATGAGCATTTTAAAGCAACAAAACCTTAATTACGCCCTTCTCCTATTTTACAACGGATTTCCAACAACCAAAAAAAGTAGTTCTGAGGGGGATCACGCCCTCTCGCCCTTTCATCGGTGGCATTGTTTCTGGGATCGAGGTAGTAGAAGTTCGTGGGTTTAGACAGAGGGTTCGGAAATATTAAAAGTTGTAGAGTACTAGTGCTGATTATCTCGACGGGAGTTACAAATATCGTAACTGTTATCTATAATCTGTGATCTTGATACAAAGTAAAATGTCAACGGTCGTATAGATAATACTGTTCTTCTTTCTTTTCTAGGATAGTGTTGTACTTGGTAGCGACTATCCCTTCCCACTTGGAGAACACCGACCTGGAGAACTTATTCAGTCTGTTTACAAAGACGATCCCGAGATAAAGGTAAGGCACGACTAAGACTGCAACCTTGGGCAAGTTAATTGAGATAATGTCTTTAAACTTGCACTTACTGTTCACTAGTTTTCAATTAGTCTACATCCTGTTGTGACAGCAAACCATTTTTCAACACTTTGGAAACAACATGAAACATTAAACGAAGATGCTGGGATCGGTGTAGGTTTATGAGCCCCAAATCTAGGAGAATGTAGCTTTTTGAGAATTTCTTTTCTTGTCTCAGGACATTTCTTCCAAGATTGTTGCTGGTATTGTTCCCTGTAGGGCCTGGAGAATAGTGTAATTAACTGTCAAAAGACTTAATGTTTCAGCTTGGTTATTCAAACGTCAGAACAACTGATTGTTTGTATACATCTGCGATTTTCTGACGAATTCCGATGTCTTAAGATCTTAAATTTGTCGAGATTAAAAACTTTGGCAACTTTCAAAGATGTGGTTCTGGAGTAGCTGCAAGGATGGAGACTTGGATGAACAACCAGCCTGTTGTCAATATAGAAAGGGGAGCGGGAAGGGTGACTTCTTTCTAAGCCGTAGAATCTTGCACCTCGCTCAGCAAATGTCCCCCTCTAGTTTGGAAAATACGCTTCTCTCACAATATATAGCAAATTGTGATGCAGTTATCCGTTGAAAATGCCGTTATAGAGCTCAAAAAATTCCAAAATTTAACGAAAGAGCATGCACCTACATCCCTGAAAGAGATCCTTCCACGACCGACGAAATATTTACTTCTTGTTGATCGAGGGTGACGTCTGTACTAGTGAAATATCGCACCGATGATTTAAGTCCAAAAGCAGAGGTCCGATACTTCACTAGTACAGACCGAGCAAGCGAGGTCAATAGGCAGTTTATTATATGGCTTTACTGAAATATAATCGACAAGTACAGAAGTAGAGACCGTCAAACACTTGCAATTCTGCCGTTGTTTGATGTAGAATTTCTTCACCAACTTCACTCTTCGTGGTTACTCTTCTTTTTATGATTGTTCGTAATTGATTGATTTTCACTTCACATATTGCCAAAGATTTTAATTTTTATTCGACACAAGAAAGGCTTTTTCTAAATTTCTCACCCTGAGCGGGCAATACAGGAAGTATCCGACCGCTTACGAAGCAATCAAATTGCAGGATTTCCGTATTGGGACCGCTCGTTGCCACCGCCATATAATAATGATCAGTATTGCTGCCCTATTGTGTACCGTTCCTTCTCTACTTAAAGCCTGGATCCGCTGCTACTTCATGTCACTTGCCGTCGTACTTCGCTACCACATATTACTGCCGTGCTTTCCAGCTGCTTTTTCTCATCAATTGTAATGAGTACAAATATCAATATTCCTTCAACGTTTCTTTTTCCTACAAATGTTTAATTTCCAAACTGAACGGTTAGACCACGAATAGAATAAACTTCTTAAGTGTGATTTTAAAACTGTTCTACTGGTTGTATTCAGATGACGAAATGGGTATCATTCACTTGTCTAACATATTAACGCTTTATTGTCCATTCCTAATTATCTTATTTTCTCTTCTTTTCTTGTAGCAAAAGCTGTTGTGTGGGAATGCAATAACGTTCCTTGGATTAGATGAATCGAAATATTCATAAAATTCAATATTGTGAGGCTTTCTTCATTGACGCCTACGTTCGATTTCAGTAATTCAGTCTGTGAAAGGTTCATAAACCTTAGATTAATACACGGTGTAATTGTGATGTTGTAAACTCTTCGCCTTAGCTGTCTTTAATTGAAGTACCTCTGGCCTTTTTTAAAGGGACTGCTAAAGACTGGTTATTGTTTCACATTTTGGAATGAGTTATTCATTTATGTCTTTTAACAACTAATTTTGTGACGTAAAATACACGTAAAAAGTAACAAGTAGTCGAATTTGACTTTTAAACGTTAAATGGAAGCTAACGGCACGGCTCGTGCACTCTGGGAGGGACTAGTGAGTTATCCCTTATTAAGGAACGCAAAAGTATAGATTACTGCCAGGCTTTGTGGTGAGTTGATTCACAATTCAGATATATCGAAATACTGTATTCGCTCAAAACTAAGGATGTGGACATCCAATGACTTATGCCTCGTTTACACAGTACAGTCAACTCTCGCCTTGCGGACACTCCGTTTTTACGGACAGATGGTAAATCCCCGGCCGAAACTACAATGAAATGTTGGCTGTTGATTTTCCGGGCGGAAAGCGTAATCGTAATATGAAGATTAGAGCCCAGCTCAGAATTCACCGAAGGTGCGAGTTCAAATCCCGCTCGAGTCAACATTTTTCAGTTGACTTCAGTCGTGTAGGTTAATTGTGAAGTTATCGTTTCGTAATACCCTGAGGATGATTCTGAAACTAAAGGAATATGCCCCACAACTCGTCCGTTATTTCCTGTTATGGCCACAGCATGTGGATCTTTGGCGTTTTCCGGCTCACGTTGAAGCACGAGAGTCGTGTCAATTTCAGACTGAAATTTGTCTTTGTAAGCATGGTGGCCTCTCAACCAAGAATAATAAGACTTGTATTCTTCACACTTTTCTTGACTTGCCATTAATTTGTTAGCATTTGTTAGTGTTTCGGAGATCTCCGTTGCTCTCCAGACTAAGTTTCAAATTCACAAACGAACTGCAATATGATCCTCAATTATAATACACGTAATTAAAATTCTTACTGTGCTAGACATAAAATTTTCCGACTGTTTACGACTTCAGCATGCCTAAAGACAAAACAAGGAAAACGAGGAATAGGTTGTCCTTGAAACAAAAATTCCAGATTTTAGAAGAATACGAAAGAAGTAATGGTTCAGTTGGAATGCGCAAACTTGCCGAGAAATACTCGTGTGGCAAAACGCAGATTAGCAACATCAGAAATAAGGAGAAGGTGAGAGAAGAATCCGTGAAGGGTCCTTTTGAGTCAAAGAAGCGAAATCGCACTTCCCAGTACGCGGACTTAAACAATGCTGGGAATGGTTAAAAAAAATACAGAGCAGCGAATTCCCATTGATGGTCCTTTGATACAAGAATTTGCGACGAAAGTTGCAGAGAAGCTAGGCAACACTGGTTTCAAAGCCTCAAGCAGTTGGCCGACAAAGTTTAATGAACGACACAACCTTTCTAAACACATTGTTCAGTAGCCACGGTTTCCTCGTGGAAAGAGCGCCTTTGTGCAATAATATCAGGTTGTAAACTTCAAGATATTTGGAATCTTGATTAAACAGGCTGTTTTTTCCGTGCTCTACCTGACAAGAGCCTGTCAGAGAAAGAAAAGAAGTGTAAAGGTGGCAAGAAATCTAAAGAGCGATTAACTGTCGCTTTGATAGCTTTTGCAACAGGAGAAAAGATAAAACCTATTGTCATTGGCAAGTACGCCAAACCAAGATGTTTGAAGAACATCAATAGGGATGATCTCTCGTGAATATTACAATCAAAAGAAGGCCTGGATGACATCCGACCTCACGCATAAAATCCTCATTGGCGGTGAAAGAGTTAAACAGTTTCTTCAGAGCTAGAAAAAAATCAATTTTATTGTTCCTTGACTCTGCTGGTTGCCATCCATACGATTTGAAAGGACGTTACCCTAACATCAAGCTAATCTTTTTTTCCAGTGAATTGCACATCAGAGCTGCAGCCTCTAGATTTGGGAATAATTCAGAACTTTAAAGTGCACTACAGAAAGTTGCTGCTACGTCACGTCATTGCTATGGCCACAGAAGAAACAACTGCTTCAGAAACAAGCAACACCTTGAGTGTGCTACAAGTCATGAATTGGATGGGAAGCGCTTGGTCCAAGGTTGAAGTTACGACAATAAGCAAATGCTTTGCTGCAGCAGGATTCTCAAGCAACCTTACCAAGGCAACTGGAGATGAAGACGAAGATCCTTTTGTTGATCTTGATAGTGAATTCCAAAGTCTCATAGACCAGGTTGCATCTGGAAGCAGCGTTACACCACAAATGTACCTGGGATCGGATGAGGAACTCCCCGTTTGCTTCAGCGCTGACGTCAACGAACAACAGTTGTTAGAGACACTCGATACTAACGATCAAGACACAATCGTTCTCGAGAGTGATGGTGAGGATGAAAGTGATGCTCGTGAAGACGACGATTAAAGTCCTGCAACAAGCAAATTGAAGAGTTGCCCAGAAGTTCTTGAGAGCGTACGGGACATAGAGCTTTTCTTTCTTCAACACGGCAAGTTCACACTCGCAAACGAGTTCTCTCTGCTTGCGGATAAAGTAAGCGAAAGACCAAATCAAAGCACGCTAGAGAGGTACTTTACATCACAGAATAAAACTGTCTAAAACAGGATTACTGGTTTCGCATAAGTCGACTGAGTTTTGTTACGTTATTGTACCTTTACAGTGAAGGAAAAGGCAATTGACACTGATTCATGTTACAGTTTGATTTTTGGTTTGGGTATATAATATTTTTTCTCAATATAAATTTTTGATTTTTATTTTAATTTATATTTTGTATTTATATATCACAGTAAATGTTAACTAGAAATGGAAAGAAACTGGACATTTTAAAATCCAAAAGCAGTAATACATAGTAAAGACATTTTACAATCTGAATTTGGGTCATTTTTCTCGCACCCCACTATTGTGGACTTTCGCTATTACGGACACCAATAACGAAAGTTGACTGTACTGGGCAAATCTTAACCTAAGCAATTATTCGTATCACTTGGTTTCTATTTCTCAAGATGGCGACCTTTACAGACAAGTTTTCACGACGTAGCTTTTGTTAAGAAAACCGTCATATGTCGATTTTTCAGGGCGACGTTTGAGAACCGTGCTTTGAGATTGGGGGTACTTGGGGTTCTGAAGTTTTTTTAGGAAACGCTGTGAAAAATATCGATGGGATAGTTTCGATATTGGAGAGTTAAAACGAAACACAGCAAACATTGACAAAAGTGGTTCGCTTTTCAAGAGACAAAACGAACATCTCGAGTTGAGGGTATGCTTGTAATTAGGTGTTGACATTCAATTTATTGAAAATTCGACTAGTTTAAAAATAACAATCAAAAGTGATTGAAAAGTTTCTGAGCTTTCAGTCTATGCGACCATCATTAGGACTAAAACGGATAGAAGTGCAGGGCCGGCGGAGCATGTCCGGTTGGTCCGGCAATGGCCGGCAACTTTCGAGAAAAATGGACTTTTTTAAAAAAATAACTCTTTCAAAAAATAAAAAACTTTATTTTTTACAGTAGATTTTTTGCCCTAGAATATAACAGAAATATAATACTTCTGGTCTGAAAATACTGTAAATCGCGTTTTAGAAGTGTTACATTTTCAAACTTTTCCGGGGGAGCACATCCCCTCGAGATGCTCGTACCTTCGGTGCTCGTCGTCTCCCACTTGACCGGACCAACTTTAACGTGCTTCCGCCAGCTCTGAAGTGACTAAATACAATGTAAGACAATAAATACTAGTGGTATCAGTGAATGAAATATTACATAAAACTGAAATATATTAAAACATCAAGGCCTCTTCAATAAAAGTTGATACACATCAGGTAAATTCCTTCCACTATCTGTATTACTAATAACTTCTGACAGAACAGTTTCTAATCACGAGTAATTGTGACTCAAGTAGGCAGACCGCCGAAGACCAAAGTCGACTGAAGTCGACAAAATCATGAATTAATAAAAGGAGAGAATTGACCAATGATTTTGCCTCTTATTTCGGCCAATCACAGCCTTTTACCTAAGGAAACGGAGATTTTGATAATTCTTTCTCTGCGAATTCACTTCAAATGGTAAAAAAATTTGCTTTAGTCTCAGGCCCGTCCAGAGTCTGGGTGGGGCCTTGGTCAAAATAGAAATTTGAGGGCCCCCTTTACAAAAATTATTTTGGTCGATATTGCGCTTGACAATAGCACTTTCATCCGGTTCTTTACTAGAGAGGCTGAAGACAACTAAGCCGGTCCACAAGATGCTCGGCAACTTTTGAGCAACTTTTTCAACTTCAGGCAACTTTTTCAGTTTTGGGAAACTTTTTCAATTTCGGGAATCCAGGGTTCGAAATTAACTTTTGAAGTAGGTTGCCCATTGGACAACCATTTTTTCACATCTAGGCATCCAAGGTGAAATCTAGTCGCCAAACAATAAAAGGTAAACTCAAAGCCATAACTTGGTATACATTATTATAAAACGCTTGTGGCTGCATTACTATTAATAAAGTTTTAGTGTAGTATTTAATTCAAGAGTTGAATAAAATGAGATTGACGATGGTAGTGTCACTGTATACTCCCTATTGTCCATTGATGTAAAACTACACTGTATTTCACTGCTGATTGTCATCATCATTATCATCATCATAATCAACATCAACATGTACAACGGCATTCATTTGCCTTTGACGGGGGCCATGAGGTTGTATTCGGGGGCGTCTTGCCCTTATCCCAGCATTCCACCACAAACGAACTCCTGGCATTGGGTCGAAATCTGCAATCTTGTCTACTCCAGGTCCACTTAGCTTGATGCGCATTAAGTCATTCAGTCTTGGAGTTGAAAGATTTGCTCTCCAATCAGTCTTAACACGTGCCATCAAGAAGAACCCTCTTTCACATTCAGCAGTGTGGACTGGGATAAGAAGAACAATCTTAATGACCTTCACAATGTTCCTGAAATTATCTTGATCTTCAAGGATAATTCTTTGCCAAAAATCAAGATAAGACATTGCTGGATCAATGGCAACACTTCTGGCCACATGAATTTTGATTTCTTGCCACTCGAGTATTACTGAAGGAATGTCACAATCCATTCTGTTCAGCTGATCTTCATAGTGATTGGTTAAGACTTGCAGCTTGTCATTTCCAAAGGGAAGAAGTTGATCTCTGTGTAATGGCCAGTCTCTAAAATCAAAATTGCGCATTGCTTTTAGAATATCATCACTCTCAAATGACTGGAAGCGCCTCTGGATGTGAGTTAAGCAGGACTGGAGAACTGCCCTTTTGTCAGTCTCAGCCTGGCGTAAACCTTCTGGTCTGTTCAATAGCTCTTTGCCTTTGTAAAGAGTCCCATCACCAACCTGCTCCGTGAATGCTCTTTCCATAGGATCAGGTGTAGTTAAAAGTGATCTGAGACTTTCAAAGGTGACTTGAAGTTTCCTTGTAACATTTTGTACTGATGTGTCATTCTTCTGGAATTCCAAAGACATTCTTGCCAAGATCTTGTAAAGATCCATGAGAAAATGGAAGAAGTAAGCACAACGAAATTGTAGCAAGTTTTTAACAAAACCACTTGCTTTTGCTTTTGCATCTTTGGATTGCCCGTTAATAGCAACTTGTTCCTGGTGTGTTACCAGGCATGGCCAATCTCTAGAGACTGCATTAAGTGCTCTCTCGTGATGGCCAATCCATCTTGTGCCTTGTACATTGCATGGTTTGATAACTTAAATTTCCAGCAGCAACTCCTCTTTCTTTGAGGTTAGTCCAGTTTAAGGGAGAATTGTGGTAAAACTTATAAAGGCTTAACAGTAGCTCTTCCACAGTAGCAAGTAATCAACCTGTTTTGTAGTCTCTTTAATGCCAAGTTCCACCCTGTATGCAACACAGTGTATGGATAGAAGGTGTGGAACATCTCGCTTAATTAGAGCAGACACACCACCTTGCTGTCCCATCATTACAGATGCTCCGTCAGCTCCAAATCCTACTGTTTTCTGGCACCACTGGTTATGGTCCAGATTTAGTTCTTTACGAAATGCATTATCCACAGCATTTAGTATCCCTTCAGCATTTGATCTCTTAAGGGCCTGCAGTGAAAAGTACTTTGTCACCGGTCGGCCATTTTCCAGTAGTCTGAGATACATTATTTCCTCGTCTGTCACAGATACATCTGTTGAAGCATCTATCAACAATGAAAACAAGTCTGATGACTTCACAAGCTTCGACAAGTCAGCCTTATATGCCTCACCAATAAAGTGAACAAATTGTGCAGCTTGTTTGTAATTGCGATAGGTTGATCCAAGTTCAACACTCATTGATTCCATAAGGTTACAAAGTCCACTGAAATCAGAGAAAGGCCTCTCGGCCCGTGCAATATAATACGCTGTCTTAAAGAGCTTTGAAATCTTCTCGAAGTTATCTTTTTCCATGTGAAGGATACGAGATTCCATTGGCCGTTCCTCTGGTGTTTGATTCCAAACAAGATGTACATTCACAGCTAACTTGTGCGCTGCTCTTTCTTCATGCTTCTTAAGTGTTTCAAATCGAAATGTTTTACACCCCTCCTTTGTGGCCAATGCACTGCACGCTTCTTGCCTTCCTCCAGTGTTATAATCTATACAATATAAGCAGGTCATAGACTTTGTATCTTCGGAATAGTTGAGCCACGGTCGACCAGTTCTCCACTGTGGCTGAAATTTTTGAAGGCGTGAGTTTTGTTGAGGTTCGGAGTGTTCTGTCTCTGTTCGACTTTTGTTTGTGCTGGGTGAAACTTCTTTTTCTGAATCTTTTGATTTTACTTTTCGTTTCCTTTGACCCTCTTTGGTTTTGTCAGTTGTACTAAAATAGCGAAACAGACTGTTCCACTTCGCTGAATCGGCCATGATTTTAAGAAGCATATGGCATGTACATCCGGGAATTTTCTTAGAGTCTGGATGTTACTGCACAGCGGTAAAACGCAAAACAAGATGGCGGAGAATACGAACGTTCATGTTCGAATCATAAACAAATGGACTGATAATTACATTGTGCCATTTTCTCAAGCAGAAATCTCAGAAAAATTATAATTTTGGGTCTTTAACAACTGTTCATATCTTCCAGAAGCTGGCAGCTTGAATTCTGGTCGTCCAATGGGCAGCCATGTTCTGCAATTTGGTCGTCTCTGACGACTGGACGCCAGTTAATTTCGAACCCTGGAATCTGGTCTGTGTTACTTATAAGGCCCGAAGAGAAAAAAGGAAACGTCATATTATGCATAAATTTTTTTAGTTTTTTGCAGGGGTTTTTTTGTCGTTTTGGACTTTGGAGGCATGTTGCCGGCTGCTGTCGTGGCTGTCGTCCAAACCTTCAGTTATTTTAGCATTTTATCCTGTCAGCGGTGTGCAAAACAATATGTGGGATGAAGGCGATTTATCAAGTTCCAGTGACTCGGAAGAAAATCAATCAACCGAAGCAAATCCTTTTCAGGTAGCAGCTGCAGCAGGTGCCCCATTGAATGCCCCAGAAAAGGCCGACATTTCACGTCCAAGGAAAGTACTGACCAACCCAAATGGAAAGAGAAATGTACGTGGAGCAGTCGATCCAAATGTGTCTGCTTGGGAAAAGGTCAAAGAATCCAAAGGCGAGTATCTCACCGTTGTTTCGGGAAACCTATTGATGTGATTCATGCAAAGAGATACTTTCTAAGAAGAAGAGCTTGGATATGTTAAGGTAGATGAACGATCTTCAAGCTCGATACTCAGAAAATGATTTCTGAGCCCCAGACGGGGATCGAACCCGCAACCTTCTGATGACCGGTAAGACGCTCTAACCATTGAGTTACCAAGACTCAGATGGTGAGCTAAGGTGCAAGTTCGATATATATGTGCGACCTAAGTGGAAGCCACTATATATTAATAATGATTGATGCAGTTTAATGTTTGAGAAACACGAGAGCTTGGATATATTAAGGTAGATGAACGATCTTCAAGCTCGATACTCAGAAAATGATTTCTGAGGCCCAGACGGGGATCGAACCCGCAACCTTCTGATGACCGGTAAGACGCTCTAACCATTGAGCTACCAAGACTCAGATGGTGAGCTAGAGTGCAAGTTCGATATATATGTGCGACCTAAACGGAAGCCACTACATATTAATAATGATTGATGCAGTTTAATGTTTGAGAAACATGAGAGCGTCTGGGGCTCAGAAATCATTTTCTGAGTATCGAGCTTGAAGATCGTTCATCTACCTTAATATATCCAAGCTCTCATGTTTCTTAAACATTAAACTGCATCAATCATTATTAATATATAGTGGCTTCCGCTTAGGTCGCACATATATATCGAACTTGCACTCTAGCTCACCATCTGAGTCTTGGTAGCTCAATGGTTAGAGCGTCTTACCGGTCATCAGAAGGTTGCGGGTTCGATCCCCGTTTGGGGCTCAGAAATCAGTTTCTGAGTATCGAGCTTGAAGATCGTTCATCTACCTTAATATATCCAAGCTCTCATGTTTCTCAAACATTAAACTGCAAGAAGAGCTTTGTGAAGAAGCACATTCTATCCCAGAAGCATATCAAGTCGAAGGATGCCATCAAAAAAAAGCAAAATGAAAGATCAAAGTATAAAAGACCTCATGGCCAGGAATACTACAGCAAAAGGATTAGCATTACCCGAACATATGAGAGTTTATCGATATGAACTGGTGGAAGCTTTTATAAAAGCTGGTATTCCACTTTCAAAAGCTGACATTATGCGGCCGTTTCTTGAAAAATATGGTCATCGCTTGATATCCCGTTTACATTTGGCTGAATTTATTCCCTTGATCTTCAAGAAAGAGAAAGATACTCTTAAAGCTGAAATTGAGGCAAATGATGAAATTTCTGTTATTTTTGATGGTAGTGCAAGATTAAGACAAACATTAGCTATTCTTGTACGGTTTGTTAACCAGTGGAATGTTCAAGAAAAACTTGTTAAGTTAGAAGTTCTAGCAAGAAGCCTGAATGCACAACAGCTTGCACAGCGTTTAATCCAATGTCTTGCTGTTGAGTATTGGAATCAAACCCAATCAACTTCTGGCAACAATGAGAGATGGGGCATCAGTGAATGAGGCTGGGTTGTGTCAAGTTGGTTTTTACTTCCCCAACATATTTGATGTTACATGTTTCTCTCACACAATTGATAATGTTGGCAAGCACTTTGAATTTAAAGTCCTCGATACCTTTTCAAAGTATTGGAACACAATGTTTTCCCTTAGTCTGGCTGCCAGATTGCTATGGAAGACCAGAACAGGAACTGCCATGCTCCTTACGTCAGATACAAGATGGTGGAGTAAATGAGAAGTACTGAATCGTGTTGTGGATTATTTTGGAGATGTAGAGCCTTTCCTCAGAGAAAATTACCTTTCTCCCAATTGTTGCATGAGGCTGCTGGATTTGTTTGATGATCCAGTTACTGCTCGTGACTTACAACTTGAACTTGCTGTGTAATGATTGATGCAGGCAAGCACTTTGTTTCAGCAACCTACTACCTTGAAGGAGATGGCCCCTTAGTGTTTAGTTGTTATGAACGTTTATCAGCCTTAGCTCACGCAACAGCCATCGGATCTTATCCAAACACAAAGGCAAAAGCTGGACAACTTGCTGCTGGAAAATTGCAACTATATAATCAATTGGTTGCACAAGCAAAGGCTTGCATTACCCCTGGGTTCAGATTCCACCAGAATAAATTCAGTGTGCAATTTTACCACACAGTACGTGCATTCAAAGCTGCTCGATTATGCTGTCCAGTGAAAGTGCAAGAACTGCAACCTCTGCAAGAAATGCAGCCTCTGTCCAGGAACTGAAGCAATTTGGATTTTTCAATGATGATACGATAGCTCAGCTGGTCGAAGAGCTTCCAAATTATCTGGCAATTGCAGATGGTGTAGCAATTGAAACAGAGGAGGGAAAGGTGAAGTGGTGGTCTGATCGTGAGATGGATCTTCCCAGTTGGTCAGCAGTTGTTAAGAAGATCTTATTAGTACAACCTAGTTGTGCTTCAGCTGAGCGGGTGTTCAGTTTGCTTCATAACACTTTTAACAAACAGCAAGATTCAGCCTTGGAAGAAACTGTTGAGGTGTCAGTTATGCTAAGATACAACAAACGTGATGTCATGGCATAGAACACCCATATTGCAGCAAGGCCTCTTAACTTTGCTTGAACATATACTTTCATGTATTAACATATATTCCTCCCATGTTTTTTCTCTCTGACGAAGGGCCTTCGTTCGAAACGTTAGATAACTACTCTCACATTTCGGCAGTACTCAAACATTTCTGATTATTTCACTTATGTGATTAATAGTTGTGTTACTTATTTCAACAAGTTAGAAGCCCAGTCGTCATTAACAGCGACATTTTGTAGTAAATATGTAAAGATAAATATTAAATATATGGCCTGGTGCCCGGGGCAAACTGCCCCAGTTGCCCCCCCCCTTCCTCTGGGCGAGCCTGTTTAGTCTAGCTGTTGTCGTTTGTATTTTGTTTTGATCCTTGGATCTTTAAAAATGGCGTCTGGTTCCCGTTATTCGTCTGAAGGTGTTGTTGGAGTTACATTTCAAGACGAAGAATCGGAGATTGGAGATTTCAGTTCGGTAAGCGACGACGACGTTGACGAGTTAAGTGAAACAGCTGAGAGTTACCAATCTGATGAGTGTGGTAGTCTTGACATGAGACGCAGCCAGACAAGAATAGACAATTCTGGGAAATGTATGAGGATATCGATCCTTTTGCTTCCAGCTGGCTGGTAGACTATTCCAAAAGATCAGGCACATTAGTTGACACATCGCACTAGCGGCGTAATCGGACCGAGTGCATGTACCGGGCGAAGTTACAAAAAATGACACCTCCCCCTAACCTCTCCCTCCTCCCAGGTACCAAAAAAGGAAAATGCAACAAAATCACTGTAAAGGAGAAATTCTTCATTTTTAGATCTAACGACCAACAAATGCCAAAAATGAAAAATAAATTAAAAATGCCTATCGAATCCAAATGTTTGTTTTTTTCGAATTCTACATTTTTCTACATTTTAAAACAGCATATGATATTGTACACCAAGTACTCTACTCTAATCTAATAGCAATTTATTAACAGTTTTACCTCAATTCACAGGTGGCTGTTTCAGTTATGCTTGCTTCATTGATATTTGGATTTTTAAACTTTGATGAACCTTTAAATCAGTGGTTCTCAAACTTTTCAAAAAATTTTACGTGGCGGCCTCCTTACTATTTTTTTATGATTCGCGGTCCCCTTACAAAACTAAGGACAATCAACATAATCAAAATGTTATTTGGTAAACAATTATTTATTTCAAAAACAGCAAATCTCAGTCATCAATTTTACAGTACAGTTCAATGAGATGGGTGCACCTGCTTGACTTTTAATAGTTCTTCTACGTTGGGCTGTGTTTTGGACAGTGCAACTCTCATGTCATGAGTCACATCCAATCTGTTTCGGGATTTTGTTTTGATGGCAAGTAGAGTTGAAAACGCAGTCTCACACGCATAGGTGGTTGTAAATGGAATCAGCACTCTTAGAGCCATCTTTCCTACATCGGGAAATGACTGCGCCATTTCAATCCAAAAGTCACTGCAACACATTTCACGGAAAACTTGTTTTGCACTCCCATCATTCACCAAATCAATAAACTGTTCTTGGATTAAGTTGTCTTCTGAAGGCAGATCGCTAACAGAGAGTGCAAACGGATTGTTGATAAAACGATAGTACTTTTCAAATTCCTGTACATCGGGAAAGTACCGAGAAATTTCCTCGCCAAGAATTGAAACATGGTGCTTCATCACATCAAGGATATCGTCATCGACGTGAAGTTCGTTTTCATCAATCAATGTGTTTAGCTGTGGAAATGGCGCAAAGTTCTTGCTATCTAGCTTGGAATGCCACAGTGCAAGCTTCATTTTAAAAGCTGTCAATTTTTCATGACAGTGGAGCACGGTGATCTCTTTTCCTTGCAGCGCCAGATTGACGGAATTCACGGATTCGAATATGTCCACCAAAAATGACAGGCACATCAGAAAACGGTCATTGGAGAATTTTTCGTGCGTGCCTGGTTTAGCGTCTTGCAGAAATTCGTGTATTTCTTTTCGTAGTACGAAAACTCTCTTCAATACTTTCCCCTTTGAAAGCCATCTCACGTGTGAGTCCAACAAAAGAGTTTCGAATTCGGAATCATTTTCTTTGCATAACTCAGCAAACAAACGAGAGTTGAGTGCGTTCGCTTTAATAAAATTCACTGCTTTGATCACATCATTCAAAACATTTTTCAACTCATCAGGCATAGTTTTTGCCATCAGTGCTTGACGATGAATTGTGTAGTGTGTACCAATAGCTTCTGGGGACTTTTCCTTTACCAACGTTTGAAAACCGGAACGGCAACCAAGCATCGCCGGAGCACCATCTGTGCACACGCCAATAACATGCTCCCAATTGATACTATGCACCTCAAAAAATCTGTCCACTTTGTTAAATATTTTCCTTGCGGTTGTTTTGGTGCTGAGGGTTTCACAAAACAAGAATTCGTCTTCCAGATGCTTGTCATGTACATAACGTACATAGACGCAAAGTTGGGCTAAGTTGACGACATCAATCGTTTCATCAAGCTGGATCGCAAAAAAGCCAAAAATTGAATTTTGGATCTTCGACACCACCTGGGACAGAATGTTATCAGACAACTCAGTTATTCGCCTGCTAACAATATCGTTTGACAGGGAGATATGCTTCAGCTTCTGAAGTTCAGAACTTCCTAGCACATTCGAGATGATGTCTTTACAGCAAGGCAATATCAACTGTTCTGCAATGTTGTGGGGTTTTTTGGCGGCAGCTATTCTCCTTGAAACCTCGTAGGAGGCTTTCAGACCAGCAGTAATGTCCTGCGAAAACATTCCTGTGTCATCAAGTCTGGATTTGATCAATCTTTCGGCTTGGCGTTTGAAGAAGTTCACATCTTTATTTATTGAACTGGGATGCTTTGTTTCCAAGCGTCTTTTCAATTTGCTGGGCTTTAGGGAAGTAGATGCCAACACCTCGGAGCACAAAACACACTGCGGTTTATCTTCACCAGACTTTATCACAGTAAAACCGAATTTCAAATATGAATCGTCATATCTCATTTTCTTTTTTGGAGGCATTATGAAAGCAAAGACGGAACGTAATATGATGTTGTCATAGACCTGTTGGATATTACGTAATAGACAGTTCACGTGTTAGCTCTGTGAATAACTTCGCGACAGCCACGTGAACAACCGCATGGAAAAAAAAGCTTTAAGAGTAAAAATAAAGTGTGTTAACAAAAAACCTGTGACTTGTTCAGGATACGTTCCCTGGGGTAAGGGAAATTCTGAATAGACCAGAGTATATCTGAGGTTCTCTACTGAAGTGGAGAAACGCTAGCACAATTTGATCGGTATTTTGTGACTTTATTAGGCTGAGTTAGCAACTCTGAATTCAAATGAACTAGTTTACAAGCGGGCTTCTATTTATACGAGGTTTAGGATATTTTTAGAACATTACTACTTGTTATTTATAGGATATTACATGAGTTTATTGCCGAGTATTCTACGTGAATAAATTAGCGTAATTCACTAATATGAAACTAGGAGGGACGAGTCACTGACAGGTACAAAACAGATAATAGCGTAACTCGTTACAATATGATGAATGTTTGGCATTGTCAAATGGCATGTTTGGCACTGAATTGGCAAAACGGCATTGCCGGTCATACAATCGGTACGTTTTCACTAGGACATTTTAGACGAGTTTAACATTGAAAGTCCGGAAGTACAGTGAAAACAGCCTACGAAAAGTTAGGCAAGTAAAAAACGCGGAGTGTTTTCACTTGGAAAAATGTCGTAAAAACACCGGAAATCACGTCCAAGTTAGACGACCTAGCAAGATGGTCTAACTTTGACAGATGTGTGACAGATTTTCAGCATGTCTTTATTACTTGGAGCTTGTTGAACTCGAAACACTCGTACCACGATGACAGAGGACAACTTTGATAATCATAACATTTACTTTTACGGCGCTACGCACTCTAGTACTCCCTTAAATTTCAGGTAAATATCAATTATTCAAATTTACGTTCGGTCAATCTCAATTTTATAGACCTATTGTTAATTTTTTTTTAATTTTAGAAATTGTTTCACTATGCCACCACCGATGTCGCTTAACTCATCGACGATTTTGCTCTCGCTTCAATAGGAAAGCAACAAGACTTGCTCTTCGTCTGCGTTGTAAAGTTTGAAATCGAAGATTGCGCAGAAATTTACCATGCTTTCGAAAAAATACGGCAATGATCAAGAGAAGTGTTGTAAACACTACTTCTTCTCCGGCCATGATTATTTTAAATTGCGCGCGATTTTGTGACGTTGGCTATGTGCCCCTGTCACTCAAATAAACACCTCAACTTACCTAACATTTACAGTGAAAACAGTAGTCAAGTTAAGCTAGTCTAAAGTTGGTCTGTAAACAAACACCTAAAGGAATGTTAGGCTAGTGAAACGTCCTAGTGAAAACGCACCCAATGTGTTCTAAATGCCCAAGAACCATAACTAAAATTTAAAAACTCAGCATCCTTGTCGCGGTCCCCTTAAAACTGCTTCACGGTCCCCTAGGGGACCGCGGACCCCAGTTTGAGAACCAATGCTTTAAATGAACTGCTCTACACAGTCATTTGAAACAGGAAAATGTTTCTCAGGATTAGAATTACATTTGGTAAAAAATCTTTGTACTTTGCACATATTTGCAATATAATGTTTTAATGTCATTGCTTTAGCAATTTTTAAAGAAATATACCATTAAAATAGATATTGATGGTATTTGAGGCAAATTTTGCTTTGATAACACTTGCCATTTAAAGGTGTCTAAAGGTTTAGTTATATGAAGTAATTTTAATTTTTCAATGCAGTTGTGTTTAGAGTTGTGCTGAAACTGTTTTGCTGTTGATCTATAAAACAAATTGTACAAGTTCAATTCAAATATACACAATAAAAGCAACCAGCCACCTTGTTCTAATTGATGTTGCATTTTGATTTGTGAGAAAAGTAGCTCATTCAGAGGGGTGCCATGAATTTGACATTTAACTAAAGGTGAAGATATTTTTTAGTGAGTTTGTAAAGTTTAAATTTGTCTTCTGTTAATGTTGATTCTTGAAGTGCCATAGTTCTTTCCTCAAACTGTGTAAGTTGTTCACTTGTTAAAGCAGGACTAGTTGGTGGAATGTCTATTGAACTGTCATCAAGTGGGATAGGTCCATCCCAGTCAATACCATACTTGTCAGTTACTTCAGTAGGATTGGTACCTTCTTCAGATGTCATTAATGAACCTTGGACCCAAAGCTGAAGGGGTGTATAGTTGTTTGCTGTGGACATGGGATGTCTCAACCAGGCAGCAGACCATTCATCCAAACAATGGTTTATGTGATGAAAGAATGAAAAATGTAAGCACTATAAGTCATTCTCTGCTTAATACTCCAAGATATTCAGATCCTCCATTAATGAAAACAGATTGTGGCAATTTGTTTAAAACATCCTTAAGTACATCCCACCAGAGGTGCTCAATTTGTTGATTGTGCATGCTCTTACCCATAAGAGCTGATCCCTTACCTGGACCACAAGTGTTTAACTTATTCTTAACAACATCCACATTTTCAGTTCCATAACAATGTCACACCTGGTTCTGGAGGGCAATCCCCAGTTTTATACTGCTTTTATGAAATTTTAGAATACTGTGGCAGCTTCATTGTTAGCATTGCAGGGTAAATACACAGGTGTGAAGCCATCCTCACACCCATGAACAACAAAACACCATTTGACAAGTTTATGATTGCCATCAAAATGCCAGAGTCCAAGTGGCCTTGTTCCATTGTATATACATCATTTAATTGCAGTGCACCATTGAGTAGCCACTCCCTGGGGATCAATTCATGAAAGAGCTCTCATATGATGTCTGAGGATGAATATACCCCTTGAGCCAATGTGTCCCATCAACATTTTTAATCCACATTTTGGATTTGTTCTTTTAGTTGTTCTCACTATGTCATCTGATTATCTTGTATTTCTGTGTAAAGGGAATGCACTGAAAGACCGTATTCTTGCCTTTGTCATTTTACAGTCCATGAACTCACATGAAGTAGCTCTGAAATTGAACGGATACTAAACCTGACTTTTACAAGCATCGCGAGCTGTTCCTTGCTAACTGCATACTTTGGTCTACCTGGTTATCCAGTGAAAATAGCATTTTCTCTGATGTTCATCCCTGAGCACTCTAAAATTGACCATGCACTGCTCAACAAATTGAATATTTCTTCTGGTATTCTTGTCAAGGAGTCTAAGACAATGACAAGCTTCTGAATTTCTTGAAGCTCTTCTGCTATGTCGAAATTATCAGCACTATGAACACTAGAAACAATCTCCCTTAATTTAGATGTTATTACGTCTTTCAACTCGGCAGTGAAATCTGTCACCATATTCGTTTGTCTTTCTGCCCTGCTCAACGTACCAGCTACTCACACGTACATGAAATTTTGCTGGGTGATGATAATTGTACAGCACGGCATAATAATGCCACAGTGCATGATAATATCGAAACATTGCAAAATAATACTGAAACAGTGCCTAATAATAACAAATCGGTACAAATAATGAAACATTGTACAATAATAACGAAACAGTGTGTACCAATAGAAACCAATGCTTTATAACAAAGAAACAGCGCATAATAACAAATCAACAGTGCATAATACTAACAAAGCAGTGTATAATAATAACAAAGAAATGAAAATTAATAAGTAGACATTGCATGATCATGATGAACTTGGTAATAATAATAACGAGAAACTGTATAATAATGAACCGATAGATAATAACGAAACATAATAGTTTTGACGGTAATGACACCCCATACTTACCAGTGAAATGTCCGTGAAAATTTCTTTTTAACCTGGATTCTTCATCGTAAGATCCCTCACTATCACTTTGGGATGTATTGTCGTTTCCTTTCACATTTTTTCTTCGTTTACTACAGCCCTACGTACGAGTTTCTTCATTTTCATAATAGCCTTACAACAAAGTTACCGAGAAAGTGGTCACTCCAATATGGCCCAGATTGAATTTCGCGGGCTTCATTTTCTCCCGCACTCCAACCCCTGGGTTGCCCGATCCAGTCCTATTTTTCAGATTAGTGGCTGTAATAGCGGCATTTTTGAGGAAACGTGGCCGTACCAGTGAAGACGACGTGGGCACGGGTGGTGGGCTCGAGTGGTGTCAATGTCTTTCACAAGCGGGTGAGAGAGGTCGATTGTCTCGCTTGTGAGTGAATGATTTCTTGTTTATTGAGAAGGATCACCGTAACGTCTTTTGGAGTTAGGGGGAACCATTCAGTTTTTATTTTTTTAAAAGGAGCGTCTTTCTATTTTAACCAAATTTTGCAAGGTACTATAAGGAGTATATCTAGCGTTGGAGTTCTACAACAGAACATGAGTACGAAGGAAGAAAAGGATATAGAAAAGTTGAGATTGTCTGTAAAAGAACAGGTAAGCATGCTAAGTGAAAACATGAGGTAATGAAAAGGACGCGCAAAACTGTTTATTAGGTAATTATTCCGGTGGAGGCTCCAACTGTGTTGTTTGTGTATCGAAAGACATTGACCATGTCAATATATCAATGTAGCAATATAATTATAACGCTTCTTTTTTATGATTGGTGTTCTGGAAACTATTGTGTTAACCATATTAGCTTTTTGAACCTCATTTCATTACTCATATTTTGATTCCATAAACTACAGTTATGGTAATATTTTATCTTTATTAGTTTATGACATGAATATTTTAAAATGATATCTGACAACTCCCACCAGGGAAATCCATGTCAAATCCTTAAAGTACTTGACATGTACAGCTAGGATTTTCAATGAAAATCTCCAGTGATCAACATTTCAAAAATGGTTTAGACTTAGTGGCTCAAGATTGCTGTATGACTGTGATGACCATAGGCATATACAAAAGGTTGCAGTTTACCTTGCTTCTTAATATGTGGAGGGGGAGTTGTTATTCAACCTTGTGAATGGTATGTAAATTTAATGAGCAATGGAAGTACTTAAGTGATTGAAAATTGATGTGAAATTCTTCTAAGCACTTCAAGTCAATTTGCTTATATTAGAATACTCTGTAACAGACATTGTTATTCAGTGAAGAGCTACTATAGGAAAGCATCAAGAAAACTCTAGGTATGGAATACTCAAAGTCTTTGACCTTGGTCAGACCATGCAACCCATCCAAACCAAGTTTGCTTTCATGACCCTTATTGAAGAGAGGTCTGACTAATGTTTAGATTGTGATCCTTGGTGTAAAAATTCCAGAAAATATTACATGTGAAGTAATATTTTAGTCACCATATATAAAAATCAGTGACTTGGTACAGTACTTGAGTTGTCTGGTACTGTACCAGGTTTGTGTTTTTGAGGCCAGTTCTCTAGAAAATAAAATTATGTTTCTACATCCGACTGGATGACAGGAAGTTACAAAAATAATGTCAAAGTTCTTTAAAATATGGGCGACAGAGGTACCAGGCGGGAATCATAAACGAAGAAGAAATAATAAAGCCAAGCAGAAAACATGCAAAATAGGCATATTAAAGGTTTATAATGTAATTCTAACATTTCGTTGCTACACACAACATCCTCAGAGAATGAATAACTTATATTACAAGGTGATAAATATATAATGGTATGTTACATGATATGTATTAATGAGATATTGGCATAAGAACAGAAGTGGGAAGGACAAAAGGAAACAGCAGACTACATCTCAGTCAAAGTTCTTGCTGATTAATGGTCTGCCTAATATGTATTTGATTTATCACATCAAATAATTAACCATGTAGGATCATCCCAATACATTCACTGTACTTTTAGAAGTATTACTGATAAAATCAGCAGCATAAATCTTGAGAGGGATATGGGTATAATTATCCTTCATCCACCGATTTCTTCAGTATAAACAAAATTAGTTAGAAAATGAAATATAGTAGTGTACTTTCAGAGAGGCATTTACATCAAAAGATGCACACCATGTTTTAAATGGAAGCAGTCATACCTTAAATGCTGGAGTTTTTTGTTGGTGGAGTGCTGTAATTGCTACATAGCACCTGAACATACCCCTCTCAGCTGGAGGTTTCTATGATACATTAGCTCAGTGTTATAAAATATTAGCATACTGTATATCTAGCAAGTGAATGTTTTTTTGGGTCGTTTGTTTTTTTTTTTTTTTGTATGTGCAATCTAATGGTTGCCCTATCTTGGAATGTCCTGCATTATTCACCTCTGAACAAAACAAGATGGTGTTACCTTTTGTTTAAGCTATGGAAAAACCTTTTTTAAATAAACAAAGTTGCCATTCATAACAATGCCAAAAAAGCAACAAAATTTGGCAATAAAGTATTTAGACATATCTATTTCTTTTACTTTTTAGTTATAAATGCATTCAGCTTGTGTTTAAAATGTTTTGTTTACAAATGATTAGTGGTCAACAAACTGGCATTCAGTAAAATTGCTTGAAAAATTAAAAAAGAAAATATATGTGAAAACAATTATGCAAGGTATATGCTAAGACAATTATTCACCTCAGAATTACTCAGAACAATTATTCACCACTATTCACTAACACTGAGGTGAACAATTATTCTTTGAAAGCCTGTTTACCCCTGAAAGGTATTACTGAAAAATCAACTGATGTGGACTGATGATAAATGTGTGATTGAAACAGCTGTTGGTTAGTAGTATTTTTGAAGATGAAATGGGGAGACTGGAAAGATATTAGAGACCTTAAGATGTTATAAAATGGATGCCACAGGGGTTAAATTTGCTTTGAAATTAATCCTATAATCCCCAAGCCTCATTCCTGTGACCAGTAAAATTGTCCAGCATTAGCCAAATGCTGGAGTGTGCCCTTGCCCCTTAGTGAGTTAAGTAAGGTGAAAGAATTAAGTTGACATTTTGTTAAGAACAGTAAAGTACTGTAGACGGTGCCACTGAGAGCCACTCCAGGCCCTGGGGGGAAGGGTAGAGAAGTTGGTAGACCTCCTAAAGTCCAAAATTAGTTTCATTGACCTTTTAACTATTGGGGAAATTTCGGAAATTTTCATTACAACGAATTCACAGTATTCCACTAATGTCTCGCCGTATGAACTTCAGAAATGAAGAAAACAGTAAAGCAATTCTAAATTTAAATCAGTAAATACAAGTAATGCCAAGTTCAAAATTTTATAGCAGGTTTTCAAACGTTTCCTCATATCTAATTAATTCAGTATTCCATGTATGGTGAATCCAAATTGTCTATATTCTAAAGCACAGAATAAGAAATGACCAGAAGGGTCATTCGCGTCGGAACCTTTGAAGTTTTTGTCCACACTTTTTAGAAATCGTCCCCAGACCCTTTGCTCCGCCAAAACCCTCGCAGCCAGTAAACCGGAGCCAGCTCAACAAGGATTTAATCTACGAAATGCGGTGTTGGCAGGTACCGCGGAACGATATTTTGAGGCAGGGCTGACAGGGAGCTATAGCATGACCCCCTGACAAAATTAAATTCAATATTTATGAGACGGTCGTGAACACTTCTAATTTTAATGATTACTCAGAAATCACAAAAAACTGGTTATATTAACATGAACAATTTAAAATCATAAACTAAAATGTGAGTGTGGTTCTCGCTATGTAGGTAGAACAACTCAACGAAAGAATCAAGTAACATGTGCCAAGTGTTATACGAAACAAGACCATACCATTAAGAAATCAACCGAAAAGGCAATGTACCTCTGCTCAAACGATTAATTGTGACTCGGCAATCGGTCGACACTTGTTGTCAAACAGATGTGCCAATAGCTATTCACACTCCAAATTTAACATCCTGGCAAAGTGCCGCTCAGCATTTTTTCTAAAGATTATGGAATCCATGTATATTGGCGTTATTTTGATGTTTAATCCCTCCTACGTGGGATGACATCATTACCTTTACATCAGGTGTAAATATAAGCTGATAACTCATTTCTCAACAGTTAGCAGACGTTTGCACCTGAAGAGTTGTCTGCCGAAATGCATAGTGCTTCTTTTTAGTATTTACTTTCTCTGTGTGTGTTAGTTTCTCTAGTTCTTTTCAGAACTGTCTTGTATAACCATCCACCATGGTTAAGACATTTTTCAAAGCGATACTGAAATATTTAAGTTCTTTCCAAAAAAGTGGTGGGGGGCTAAAGTCCCCCCAGCCCTCCACCTCCGCGGCCGTTGGTTGGCTCAGTAAAATGGTTATATCTTGAAAAGTATTTGACCGATTTTTATTCTACGAAAACTGGTTGAAGAGGAAAGGTGGGTGATAATACTTCTGGTAACTATAAATAATAAATAGATTCCCAACTATTAAATTTAGACGTATACTCCTATATGAGTAGGCCATTCGTGCGGCCCACACAATATAGTTTCTTTTCTTTCTCTGATGAATTATTTTTCATTTTTGAGACAAATTAATGTCACAACGAATAACAATCATGCAGAGTCACACATTACCTTGGTACAGCCACAGCTATGCACCAGTAGGCATTTCTTATGTAATGTATGAAATGACTTCGATTTGTTTTAGACTTAAAACTATGGGTTGATTTGTTTATAACGTTCATTATTGTTCCTTGCTGTGGAAACTAACACGTCTAAATACGTATAAATAATATTATACGTCTAAATTTAACAGGTGGGAATCTTTTTATAACTTATAGTTACCAGAAATATTATCACTTACCTTCCTCTTCAACCAATCTTCGTAGAATGAAAATCGGTCAAATACTTTTCAAGATATAGCCATTTTACTGAGCCAACACCGCATTTCGTAGATTAAATCCTTGTTGAGCTGGCTGCGGTTTACTGGCTGCGACGACTTTGGCCGAGCAAAGGGTATGGGAACGGCTCCAAAAAAGTAAGAATACTTTACACCCTCAAGTGACCCTTCCGTTCGTTTCATATTCTGCGCTCTAAACAAATTTTCGTGCAACTTGTCTCGCAATTTTGTTGCGATGCAAGTTGCACGACAAATTGCATGGCGTAACATACCCCGCAGTCATCAAGTCAAGCAACATTTTTGTTGCAGCAAGCGTTGCACGAAGCAGAATCAAGTTCTACTTTTTGCGACGATTGCGGCAACGCCGCAACAGATTTTTGAAGTATCGCACAGTGTAACACCCTTTTTGCAACTTGTGTCGCAATGTTTTGTTTGATCAGCCAGTAAAAATGCGCCTTCAAGCTTCATCCGCTGGGTATTTCCTGTTGTTACCTTGAAAAACAAAATTGCAGCTAGTCAAGAGTTTTATTTATTCAAACTCAGGATTTGGAGAGTCTAGGTAAAAAAGCAGTTGCTAATAGAGTTAAAGACAGTCCATCACTGTGGAATACTTCGTTAGCAATTATATAGACAAGAAGATCACGGAAGAAATTCGACGACACACAACTGCTCTCGCAATGTTTGCATATGTCGGTTGAAGATATTAAAAAGGTATTTCATAATCTTCGAACCTCTATGTCCCGGGAATTTAAACGAACGCAAAAACATAATACCTGTGTCTCGATAGAAAGTTTTATAAGACATTGAGTTCTTGGAGATCTTTTCAAGACTGCGGTCATTTTTGCAAGAATTGGGAGAAAAGTTGCAAGAAATATTGCAAAGTGTAACGCCCCCTACCAATGCAACTGCAACGCAACAAATTCAGCCGTTGCGAGACAAGTTGCACGAAAAATTGCATAGTGTAACGCTGCTTTAAGTCTAACCATGCACGTTAAAGTACGTCACATAAGCGAAAACGTCATGTAATATAAAGTCATTCATTTTTTCGTGTCTAGAACACGGACGTCGCCGAATTGGAATGCGAAAATGGTCATATTGTCTTATTTTACTTAGAAACACTGATGGCACATGAGCAATAGTTCTTTATTCCAGTAATAAAAAATATGAATTCAATATAGTACTTTGCGGCCAACCGGGCGTGTGACGGTCTGTCCTCAGATTGACCTGCTCATGCGTACTTGCTATTTGTGCCGGTTGTAATATCAGCGGTAGATATACAGTGCTGAGATTTTTGCTGAGATTGCACAACGCGTTGTCTAAGGTAGATCGGATTACTCGCTTAACTCTAATTAACCAGTCCACAAATTAATCTACTAAACAACCAATACGATTGTGACATACTTGTAAGACTTGAGCGAGTATGGTTTCTTTTATTATATTTAATAAATTTTTGCGACAAACTCAACGCCGTGCGCGTGTTCGATTCGAGGTGAACTCTACAGTAATTATGTTCAATTGACTGATATGGCTAACTTGCCTAATGCTTTAGCACTTGTCGCTTGAAGGTGGAAATTTCTTTGAAAGAACATTAAAAGTGCCTTGAAGCCTGCTATCAAAACGGATGTCACAAACATTAACTCAAAATGTATATATTCTCCAGATTACTGAGATAATTTCCTTGCAGAACGTTCAAATGCATTCTCAGACTGCTACAAACTAGGACCGTTTCGACCCGTGCGGAGATAGCACTTTCTGTTTCGAGTATGCGCACTAGTTTTGAATACAATCTCAGCACTGTGACACTCTCAGACCGCCACACCTCGTCCGGGGTCAATTTGACCCCACTACCCCCCCTTGGCAGTACTGACTGTTGCTAACTTGATGTAGGGGACAAAATCAAGATGGTAGACAAGGAATTTATCACAGCAGTACTGCTTCTGACCAATATTTTTATTAATTTGTCAGAATTTTTTCCTTCATTAAGGTCCCTGTCATAAATGGGGAAGATACATGAAAGTGGTTACCTCAGCCAGGGAGGTCGAGGATGGGCATGATCCACCGTCCCTGAATCTTTTAAAGATCAGTATCACAATGTATTTTCTGTAATAATTTAGGGTGACCTCATAAAAAAGTTGAAAGATCAAAATGGAGATAAAATTGAATTAGAGCAAGCCATAAGGGAGTTAAAACATAGAAAGAAGCTGCTGGAAGAGAAAGTAGGTAATTTTTAAAAATCAGTATCCATGTACAGTACAGTAGTTGCCACCACATGTAATCATCTATAAAACAAGAAGCAAACAATAAAGACTGTCAAATAGGAAGAAAAACCACTGAGATTTAAATTACTTCATTTTTAATAAATAGTATTTTATACAATGTTATGTAGCAAGGACCCTTTACTAGGCTCTTTTGGAGAGCAGTCTTCTGTATATATACTATTTAAGGAAGTCACTTACAGAAATCATAATTTTTGTTTCTTAATCAAAGAGATAAAGATACTAAAATATGAAAAGTGTTGAATATTGGATCTGTGGTGGCAACTGCTAGGACAAATAATTAAGTTAATCATCTTGATTTCTAAATCTTCTAAACCTAGTGCGAATGCCATGATTTACCAGGGGCCCCCTGTCCCAAGTTGTGGTTGTGTATAGTGAAAAGGAACAGCAGAATATTTATGAAATTCGTGAATTTACATGAAAGAATTAGAATATTATGTTCAGCTGCCATTAACCCCCAAATGTCTCCCTAGTGAAGTAAATCATATTGTATGAACTTAACAGAATAAAGTCAAAAACACCACTTTGGTTAAGGGGGAGGCTTTAGTGAATATAAAAATTACTAAATTAAACCTTTAATCAAACCAGTTTTTGAAAAGCATTTTATGACAGATTTAAGTGATAGAAGAATAAGGTTTATCGAATGACTTTCAACATCATCTTAACATCATTATCAAGTTCTAGTAAAGAAAATTACAAAGTACATTGATTTATACAGAATTGATGACATAAGACATAGGAAAATAAGGCATTACTGTAACAAGTGATAATGTGTAATTTCCTAAACATTGTTTTAATATTACAGGTAGGAGGAAATTATTTTGTAAAAGAAAATATTAATAATGATAGTGTTTTACTGAAAACAAATAAAATAAAATATAAAGTAAGAATTAAACTGATTCAATACTGTATGCTCAAAAATCTTTGACTTGTCTGACAGTTTAATTCTTACTCTATATCATATTTCATTATTTGTTTTCAGTAAGATACTATTATTATTACTGTTTCCTTTTACAAAGTAGTTTCCTCTTAGTAACATTTAGGAAGTGGAAGATTTTATTCATCATTTAAAGCAAGAATTAGAATATATCAAACAAATACTTAAAAGAATAAAAAAGTAAAACATATTCTAGAAATTAATTTCATTGAGATAAAAAGGACATCTAGTGCACTTCAAACATAACAAAGATGATCTTGACATGTTTGAGGAAGTTGATCGTCCAGGTTAGTGTAGTCTTGAGAAAGACTGTTGGTTGAAGTGACTGACGTTTCGACAGCCTTAGCGGCGGTCATCTTCAGAGTCACCCCCTTTTGACTCTGAAGATGACCGCTGCTAAGGCTGTCGAAACGTCAGTCACTTCAACCAACAGTCTTTCTCAAGACTACACTAACCTGGACGATCAACTTCCTCAAACATGTCACGATTCTCCCAGGTTCAAACCATTTACTTTAAAGATGATCTTAAAAGACAAAATGAGATTTTTGTTCTTAAATAGGACATGATTGTTGAATATGGTTTATCCTATTTTACAACAAGTTTCTTGGCAAGAATTTTATGACATATCACACACTTTTTTCCCCATTGCTCCATTTGTGCCAAAAACTAGAGGTGTAAATACTTCTTGCTCTATTTTGATAACTCTTCTATTATATGCCCTCTTCTTCTCATTCTCATGATGAAGCAAGATCTTCTCAGTAGCTAGGGATTTATTTGGCACAGCATTCAAGTTAGCTATTCTAATATTGAAAAATGCACATTTGCCTTGCCTGTAGAAACCCCTTGCTTTAACGTCCAGACGTGTTTCATCTTCTGTATTGGCCAATCACAAATCAAACTCTTCTCCCAAATTTCTAAGATTATCATGATGCATGTGAAGAAAGCCTCCTTTCTTGCAATCCATAGTGTGATTAGGATTGAATGATTTACCCCAAGGACACTCAGTTGGTAAATCAGGAATGTATTTGTCATATCTCAGGGCAAGTGCATCTCTGAATTCTTCCTTATTTAAGGAAGTTACAAAATGTTTAGGAAGTTACAAATACCTCTTGTAAACTGTAATTAGTTCCCCCAGACTGCCTCACCACTTGTTAATGCCTTATTAATTTTTGCCACATATCTTGTGTCATCAACTCTGTATACATGTAAATCAATGCACTTGTAATTTTCATCACTAGAACTTGATAATGATGTTAAGATGATATCAAAAAATCTTTCAATAAACCTTATTCTTCTATTGTTTGCATTTGTCATAAATTAAACCTATCTTGGATAATGTTTAGAAATGTTTGATGTTTTACAATATCTGTTCTTGTATTAATGCTAAACGGAAAACATTGATCATTTCATTGGCCAGGCTGCACACTATGTACATATTTATATTAGGGTGTGAATATGTGAGCACAGCCATGGAAGGGGTTCCCCTAAATTAGCAGGCTTTTGCTTAGAAATAGGGCTGGTATTGTACTCATGTTAAATTGTGCTCAAACGTTCTTGGATTAGTTACATTTTCTCCAAATCCTGATTCAAATCCATGGCACATATTAAGGTACTTCCTGTTCTTGTGTATCTCAAAAGAGAAGACACAAGTACAGTTCACTAAATCAAATGCAATTCTACAATGCAGTACAGGATGATTTACTGTAGTTTGTGATGCTGTGCCAATTATTTTGTCTTCAGTGTGGCAAGGTAAATTTCTATTATTTTCTGTCTATAAGTTATTAAAAGGCTTGGCACTTTCCTGTTCAGTGGTCCCATCCCCCTTTATAAAGTAAGCTTTCCTGGCATTTGCCCAAGTAAAATAATGATAATACTGTATAAAAGGTAATAAAAAAACCCCATATCAACACAACAAATTTTAATACATGTAATCTTTCTTTAGTAATAAACTCAGTCTGATAAATGCTTACAGCATACCAGATTATTAATCTCTGAATATTTATATATAAATTAAAGCTTATTTCTCTTTTTGAAATATTATAGGAAATTTCATTGGATTCTAAGAATGTCAAGTTTGATAGGCCAAAGTTTGAAGACTTTTTGAAAAGAAGGTTCTTTTTTGCCCCAGCATTTGAGATCTATGGAGGTACTGTGCCTGACAGTGTATATTTTAGTGCAATCTTGTGATAATATTAGAATTAAAGTGTATGAGTAAGGTTTTATCTCTTAACACACAGTCTTTGCCAATTTAATGATTATGTGAGTTACTAAATAGGATTTAACAAATCTTGTCTCCTGATTAACAAAAATTTGTACACTTACTAGTCTTTTAATACCAAAATTGCAATTGTTAGTGTTAAAGATATTGCACATCCATGGGACTTTTCCATTGTGCATGTTAAGTGCTTTTCTCTGAAAATGTGATATTTTGGTACTATATCATTTTAATCATTACACTTTGATGCTTATCTTGTTATCACAATCCATGTACAGGTACATTCCACAAACAGGGATGTTTGAAAAGTTGATAATTTGAAATGAGTATAAAGTGTATGTCGTGATTTTTTAATTCATTGAATAATTTTTCAGTGTGCTGTTCTCAGCTGAACTTGTTGAAAAGATGATCTTTTAATCTCAAATACATGTCACAATCTTGCATTGCTACTGTACAGTATAGTTAACCCTTTGCCTGTCTAGCCTTTGTTTGATGTTATTGCTTACCGTGCAGTGTGTGTCATATGTGATGCACAGGACAGGCAAAGGGTTAAGTAGGTTTTGCGATAGTTTTTATTTAGTATTTGTTTTTAATAGATTAAACCCTGTAGGTCCTAGATTCTTGTAAACAAGTTTAAAATTATTAAATCACTTCAAAATTCTTTTGAAAATATATACACTCAGATATCATATGTATGGTTGAGAGCTTATGGGTTAGGTACCAATCTTATTTCTCCATGCAGCTTTTTTTTCCCCAGCAAGATTTAGACAATCCGAAGACTTGAATTCTAAGTGGTCTTGATCATAGGCAATGCAGAATCATTGCCTTGAACTGACATTTTCTCCAAAGATTTTTGACTTCATAATTGTCCACAGGTGTATGTAAATGAAGACCTTTTGTCTGGGTGTGTGAGTTGCCATTGTAAATACCTGTATTTACCGTAAAAATAATTTATTTTTATTTGTAAAAAGAATAATAATAGTTACTGATGTCAACTGGTACATGTATCAATTAGGTGAACTGCTCTTGTCAATGTCAATTATCAGCATATGGAAAAAAGAAAAACAAAGTGTACCAATTATAACTCTGTAATATACATGTTGGATTAAATTTGTGAAATCTTTTGTGAATACTCATTTGAACCCAGTGCTGCATTTCTTTACAGTGCAATGCAGCAGTTACATGTCTATATAAGATTTATATCTGGTATATACCTAAGGCTACATGTGATATACAACAATAACGTGCACATTTTCAGGTGTTGCTGGCTTGTATGATTATGGTCCTTCAGGCTGTGCCATTGAAGCCAACTTTCTAAATTTATGGAGATCTCACTTTGTTCTTGAGGAACAAATGTTGGAGATCAAATCAACTCAGCTCACACCTCATGTGGTACTAAAGTAAGATTGTTAAACCAGCATATTATTAAATTGTTGTGATGATTTCAGCACTTATGGTACTGCATACAATATAGATCCATATATGCATGCATGCATTCATGCATTTTTTTGGACTATCTGTCTGTCTGTCTGTCTAAAGAATATTGAGCATTTACACTTATATCACATGAAATAAAATCTACATTAAGTAAAAATAAACTTTTCAGTGTTTCCATAGGCCTCTGGAGGGGAATTGCACACATGACCCAGCTAGCGTAGAGTAGTGCCCTGTCAACTGAGCTACAAACACATAATGCTCAAGAATTTACTTTTAACCAATGTGGACTTCATCATCTGCCCGTCTGTTAATTTGTATCTACATATATTTATGTATATTCGTGTAATTACTATATGTACAGTATGTGTGTATGTATGCTCTGTATGTATGCTCTGTATGTATGCATTATTGTGTTATTTGTATAAGTGTACACTTGCAATTTGTTCATCAAATGATTACACGAATGTATAGCAGTCACAAATACCATCTGTATAAAAGCTTAGTAAAACAAATACATCAGATGAAGTGAAAACTTCACAAAAATTACCCCTAGTATTTATTATTGTTTGTTCACCACTTCCTATTTTATGTTTCTGTGAAAGGGCATCAGGTCATGTGGATAGGTTTACAGATTACATGGTGAAGGATGTGAAAACTGGTGAATGTTATCGAGCTGACCATCTGCTGAAAGGTACACTGGGGTTGTTGCTGTTGTTGCTGCTGTTGTTATTCTTTTCCTCTTCTTCATCTACTATTATTACTGCTACTGTTTCTGCTGCTACTACTACTTCGTTTTCTTTTTCTTCTTCTTTGTCACATTATTCCTCTTCTCCTTCTTGTTTTCTTTCATGTTCTCGTTGTTCTAAATGTACTTCTTCATCTTTTTCTTCTTCCTTTCCTTCTTCTCCTTCTTTTCCTACGCGCAACAGGGAGCAAACTTTGTGGCACACCCTCCCTTTGTTGTAAACCCAAAAAAGTAAAAAATATCAACCGAGGTATGGAAAAATTCGGGGTGGTAAAATTGCAAAAGCGTTTGTGACAATGTTATATTTCTTTTATATTTATATAAAATAAATATTCATGAAGTCACAATGTTGCACCCCCTATATTCAGTGTCCACGGGGATTTCCCCTCCCCCCCAATATGCCTGTAATGGGTATCTGTGACAGGTTGAGTATTTGCGTTTACATTCAGTTACATTCTTATCAGGTATCTCCTTTTGGCACTAACTTAACAGTATCAACTGTTTTCTTCTCTTTCTATTGAACAAGCTATCCTTGAAAACATCATTAAAAACAAGAATACTTCAGATGAGAAAAGGAAAGAATGTGAAGCTGTTTTAGCCCAGGTAATGTACGGGTCAGTTTGGGGCTGTAACATAGCCTCCTGGGTGTAGCCCTTAGTGTTTAATTTATGTATTTTTATCGATCTAAGTCCTCATCCATCCTCAAAACAGACCTAAAATAGACCTTAGATTTATTATTGCTTTATACCAAAACATTGATTTACGCCTCTCGTTTGGGAAATCCCTTTTGGACTCGTTGAAGAAAAAGACGGGGTTTTCATGTGAATATTGAGCTGTGCTGAAACACGTCCTTGAAGAAACTTTTGGAAACTCTTTTCTGCGTTGCTAAATGAACGACAAATTCTTAATTTATTTTCCTACGGGTTAATTATTGATATTTCTTAGAATGTTTCATTTACTCATATCTGATACTTTTACACTTAGAACAGACGGCCTTATGAAAAACAACCTTTTATGGATAAGCTAGCGTGTACAAAGAATTTTAAATAAATAAATAGATAAAATTATTTGTTCATATTTTCATGCAATGTTGAATTTTTTTTTTTACATGGTATGCAGCTTCATTTATAGATCACTTTAATGACAGCTATGCGGGTAGAAAAGCGTTATCTGCCGAAAGGAAGCGTCTTCTACACATAAAAACACGAAAGTCTGTAGATATAATATAACGATTTCGTGCAATCGGAAATTAGCCTTGTGTTTGTAGTCAAGCAAAATTAAGACAGCATCAAAGTTGTGTAGTAAGCTTTGTTAACAGGAAATACCAACAATGAGGAAAATACTTTGAACCATGAATGCGTATGTTCTCGAACTTCTTAGCCTGCAGCACTAACAAGAATGCAACTCTTAACCGTATGATCTCGGGAGAGATGCTCCAGCCATTAAGCTACCCACATTCAGACGTCAGATGGAAGGTTTCCAATATCAGACACTCAGAAATCTTGAGAACAAGCTTACTGACAAAATATTTACATCGCATTAAATTTTACCAATATTTGAATGTCTTTGAAGCTTTTTTTTTCCCTTCCATCGTATAACCGTAGAAAAAAGTTTAGTAAGAGAATGTTCTTTCTTTTCTGGCGACTATTCATCGTTTGCTGAAGCTTTGTCCCCGCAACCACGTCTGTGCCTGTGTCTTATCTCTTTGGAATTGTCGTTTACCACCAAACACTTACGGATGCCCAAAATGCAGAAGTTCACAGATTTTGTCAGACATGTCTGTTACTAAGGCGGCTGTTGACTTCACCTAAAAATTGAAACGAGTTGAATTGAGCTATGTTACTGTACATGTCATTCAATCAGAGATTTATTTTTAAATTGACCAAAGTTAATTCATTTTTATTAGATTGATGATTTTGATCAAAAAGCCTTAGCCGAACAACTAAGGAAGTATGATGCGAAGTTTCCTGGGACTAACAATGACATAACTGATCCAGCCGAGTTTAATCTTATGTTTGGGACTTCAATTGGACCAACCGGACTGCTGCAAGGGTAAGTACAATAAACCATTAGTTCCAGACCGCGGATCGATGCTAGGTCGAGGCATGACTAATAAAGTAAATCGATTAAAAGTTAGGTAAAGGTAAAGTGTCTTTATTTGTACTGGATAACCCTATCAGCTACCTAAGCTGTTCTCCCTAGAGGTCCAGTAAGGGCCACCCCTCATGGGTCTGTGTTACTACAGGAGGAAACTAGAATACCTGGATGAAAACCTGCGATGCTTGATATAGTCAAACTGGACGACACTCTTCTCACATGTGACAAAGGTAATTTTAATCAGATAACTTCAGAAAGGCGGAATCGAACCCGAGTCACAGTGGTGAGACACGTGCACATTCGAAGAAGAGGAATTTGTTTACGTTAGTATGTATGGCGGGTCCATGCGACAAGAAAAATGTTTAGATCTGGTACAGTATAGCACTATTAGATAAGGCTGACTGAGTGAGTGTAATATGAAGAATGATCCACGCAAACGACCATGTTATCTGCAACACCCAAGACTGAGATGGATGACATTGACTGAGGTGGGAGTAACATCTTGATATCATGGGTTATCAGTTCAAAATAATCATCGAGGGTTTCCGCAAGGATTTTACGAACAGAAGAATGGTTCCAAGAGATTTTAGATTGTGAGGTGTTATCCCCCATACTCCCACACCACTCCAGACCGCTCAGAAGTTTTACCTCTGGATTATTCGATAGGAACTGTATCATATTCTTGGAGTACAATTATAGTTAAATTGGCGTTGAAGACAACTAGCATTGGCGTAGGAAGATGACATGGGTAATTGGGGCCCTAGTTATCCCTTCCGTCTTTTAGTTTAATCGCTTATTGTAATCAATGAAATTTAACTATTATAATTAATCAAAACGGCACATGTATTTGAATTTAAATAAGCCCCCCCCCCAGGGTTCCTAGGCCAGTAACAGGCTCTCTCTCCTTGCCTCAAGTAACATTAAGGCCCCAGACGATACGATTTCCGTATGCGATTGTTCGTTCTGATGTATCCGATCAACTCACTGGGGTCTTCCGGACGTATTTCCACATTAGTGAGCCAATCAGAAGCAGGAACAATGCCTTTGAGACAACATTACATACCCCAGGATGAACAATCGTATACGACAATCGGATCGTGTAAATGTGGCCCAACAACTCTAACACAGTACAGCAGAAACTTTTTATGGAGTGATATTCCCATTTAAGATTTATGCAGATCAACCCTCCGTACCCACAATGGTGGAAACTATAATTGTTTTACTAACAGTTCAAAATTCAAACAAACATATGTGAATTAAGACTAGTAAATTTAAATAACTAGAGGAGGAAATATATTCAGTTAATATAAACTGTTAAACGTCTTTAGTCTCATGTAGCTTTAATTTGTTACAGTGATGTCATAGTTTTCCAATAACGTTTTTGTGAAACAACATTCAAGCATCCAACGTTAGGAATGCCAGACACCAAAAAATACCTTAGGACCTGTTTATATGAAGGCAATTTACCTGGCTGGCCGAGAATCTCAGCAAAGGCGAGATCTGCGTACGCAGAAGAAATAACTGCTTTTCCGACTTACATTTTATATGGAACAGGCGGGTAACTTCATCCCATGTAAACAATGTTGGCCGACTTACTCGGCCTGTAAAGAAAGTATCGTTTTCGTTTGCTTGGTAACTTCATGTAAATTTCGCAGACTGAAAGCTTTGACTGGCCGAGTATGTCGGTTTCGTACAAACAGATTATGCATTTAAGCCCGGCAACCAACAAATCGGCAAGCCGAGTTGTTGGTTGCCAGGATTTGACCACCGAGGAACGAGGGCGTATTTTTAATAGATAATAAACCCAATTGTTGTCCTAGGCTTTAGGCAGTTGTCAATGAGTCTACATTTCAGAAGTAGTCAAAAGTCAAAAACTCCAAACATCAAAATAACCGGAAAAGTACTTCCAATAATGACACTTGGCATGCTGTGATAGTTCCCTCATTCTGGCCTGTATACTAAAGCCTGTAGTTAACAACTTTCTGTGAACATTATTCGTGAGGTATAACCGTTATTTTTACTTTGATTGAATTTTTCTGATATATTTATTCTTTTTTCTTGGTCAGATATATGCGTCCAGAAACTGCTCAGGGAATTTTTGTCAATTTTAAAAGGCTACTTGATTACAACAATGGTAAATTGCCATTTGCTTCAGCTCAAATCGGCGGTGCTTTTAGGAATGAGATCTCACCCAGATCTGGTTTACTGAGGGTGCGGTAAGCAAAGCATTGAAGACTGGATCTCTCTCTTTCTCTTTCTTTTTCTCTTTCTTTTTCTCTTTCTTTTTCTCTTTCTTTCTCTTTCTTTCTCTTTCTTTCTCTTTCTCTCTCTTTCTCTCTCTCTCTCTTTTTATATTTAAAGTATAGAACGTATCTTCCGCAATGTATCTACGTAGTTTACGCAATACATATATATCTATATCTATATATATATATATATATATATATATATATATATATATCAATCATAAAAGCTCTATTAAGCCCCTCAGGGGCTTATTTAATTTTTAACCTCCTAGGGAGGGGGCTAAATAGAGAGGGGGGCTTAATAGAGAGAGGGGCTTAATAGAGAGAGGGGCTTAATGTGAAAAAACTGACACAAAGTGCTGTTCTTTGATCTGTATACGCATACCCGGTACATGTTTAATTCCTATAAAAAAAACTTTAAAATTACATATGTCATTTACGTTGTGTTTAAATGCTTGAAGACGGACTAGTTGCTCCGGGGAACATCATTGCAAGATGTCATGCTGACAAGCCACATGCAAGAAGCTTGTACTTACATTAAAAACTGAACTTGAAAAGAAGAAATTGAAATTAGCTCACATGAAACTAAACGTCGGGGAAGTCATGTTAAGAAATAAAGTACACACTTCCCAAAGCCGCTTCAAATTACTTGTTTTGTTTACAACCTCAACTCGTTTGCATATTCTTTAGGGGGACTTATTTAGGGGGGCTGAAGAGAGAGGGGGCTTAATAGGGAGGGGGGCTTAGTAGAGATTTTGCAGTATATATATATATATATATATATATATATATGTATATGTATATGTATATGTATATATATATATATATATATATAAAATGTTGTGACAAGAAGAAGATAATAGTAAAATAACCACTGTTTTGTTTTTAACATTTATTCTACGCACTAACGTTTTCGATTCAACAAGCTCTTCAGGTGTGAGATTACTACAGTGGTTGTGGTCCTTTTATGCTTATGTAGACGTCAATCTACTGTTATGCTAATCAAATCGGCTATTTACAGAAAATTCTCATCGTATTAGGTCATGTTTACGTGGTTTAAGTGTCATTCTATTCTTATCTTAATCACTTTGGCTATTTACAGAAAAAAGTAAATTAATTATCCCATCACATCTTTTAAGTGTTCAGATCTGGTTTTAAAATTCCAATGATCTCCTTTTCTTTAGCTTCCCTAATTAGTCTGTTTGCACTTTGCACCATGACAACTGTAAATTGGAAATATTTTAAATTTACCGTTACTGCATGATTTGAGATGTTTGCTAACGTTCAAATGTCTATATTCATCATGTTTTATCTGCTCTTTATGGACTGTGACTCTGTTTCTCAGATTCTCGGTTTCGCCGACATAAAAACTTTCGCATTTTGTGCACAGGATCGCGTAGATAACGTTTCGTGATTTGCAGCTCATTGATGATTTAACTTTCCATACTTTTCCGTTTTTGAATGTAATGGATTCCCCAGTGTATATATGTTCATATGTCCCGCATCTCTGCTTGTTGCGTTTTGTTACTGTTGGCGTTTTATTTTCTTCTGAGGAAAATTTTGCTCTGGTGAGATACTGTTTTAAGTTTCTAGGCTGTCTGCGACTTATTATTAATCTTGTCCAATCCATAATGTTTTTCTTTTTTTTTGAATTGTTTAAAAAGTTAAGATTTTCTCTGACTTTACCAATGATTTGCATGTTGTTAGGATTGGTTGTAATAACAAGTTATCTTACAAAAGATAACTTTCCAAACTTTCTTTCCGAATTAGCGTATTAGGAGGTTCATTTTAGAAGACATCTAAAAAAACTGTAAGTTCGTGCTTTATCAGTTCTAAACCACTGGGCTATCACCTCGTGTTTTAAGTCCCGATAAAGCACTCTTGATCGGTTATTAAATATTATTGTGTATGTATATATATATATATATATATATATATATATATATATATAAACATATTAGCACCTTCCTTCGAATGCTTTATTATAGGTTTACAAATATTGGTGAAGGAAATATCGAGCACCCATATTCCTCGACTTTTAAGACCCAACCGGGACCTGTTGCGAAAATGCAACTTTGGCTTTCCGACTGGAAATCGACCCCGCGAATCTAGTGCGATTCTTTGCCAACTGAACTACGGAGGCCGTTGCCGAGAGCATGGCCACGAGTTCGTTATTTATGAGGTAGGCACACCGATTAAGTGAAGAGAATATTCAGAAACATATTAGCACCTTCCTTCGAATGCTTTATTATAGGTTTACAAATGTTGGTGAAGGAAATATCGAGTACCCATATTCCTCGACTTTTGAGCCTCCGTAGCTCAGTTCGCAGAGCATCGCACTAGATTCGCGGGTCCGATTCCCAGCCGGAAGGCCAAAGTTGCATTTTCGCAACAGGTCCCGGTTTGGGTCTTAAAAGTCGAGGAATATGGGTACTCGATATTTCCTTCACCAATATTTATAAACCTATATATATATATATATATATATATATATATATATATATATACCTTCATATATTTATATATTCATATATTACGTGAACTATGTATGTACATTACGGAAGACGCGTTCTATGCTTTACCTGTGTCATGCGTATACACTACGTGAGCTGGGTACATTCATTTCGTGAATTTTGTGTATACATTCCATGAGTTTTCTATATGTTGTAGGTACATTTGTATTTCATATGAATATGTTTTAACCTAGTTCATTACATCTGAACCCAGGTGATAACTTTTCAACCAAGGTCAGTCTACCGTAAATGATCGATTAAGCGCCGCTAACCGAATAAGCGCCGCTCTCGAATTAGCGCCGCGGCGCCAGTTTGAGGATTTATAAATAAACGCTGCACCGGAATATCATAACATGATTGAGAAAGGAGATCACGACCAATTCGAGAGTTCTAAAGTTTTAATGTAGGATATCTCTTACAATTGGGTTCGTATAATAATTCTAGGTATATAAATTTCTCCTCCTTCTTGCTCAACTCTGAGTTTAACACCTATGCATGTCGTCGATTTACGGTGTATCCTGTAAACTTTGCGGGAACCACCAGCCCAACCTCGCGCTTTCTCTTCCCCGTAACTTCAGCTAAGACGCTATTTGATTCGTCCGCCTTCAGAAAATAATCAGTTAGACTTGAAAGTTCTATAGGGACGTGCCCGACAATAATACGTGCCTTCTTTATTCTCTATATATTACACTAAATGTTTTACCCGTCTTTGAAATAAGCGCCGCTTTCGAATAAGCGCCGCATCTTTAACTGGAAAATGCAAATAAGCACCTCGGCGCTTAATCGATCATTTACGGTATTCCAACTTTGTTCATTTTGAAAGCTAGAAAGAGAGCTCAATAAAGTAAATGGTTTGAACTCGAGAGAATCGGTACATGCTGGTGATGGTAGATTCATCGACACTGAAGATGACCACCGCTGAGGCCGTCGAAAAGTCAGTCACCTACAGTCTTTCTCAAGACTACACTAACCCAGTTTAAAAGCTAGAAAGAGATGTCCAAACCACCTCTAAAAAGACGTCTATCAATCTACCTCATAACCTATCTTTCATTCGCCTTTGTTTCCTAACTTTCATTATCCTATACTTCCTACGTATCTGTCCACATGCACCTATTGTATAGTCGTTATTCACCCATCAGCTTCCTTACCTCGCTCTGAGGCTTAACTTCAAGAATTCATTGGCGTAGCCTGTTACCATCTCATCACATAACCTTTCGTTGCATCTGCTCATCATATTCTTCATAATATTACGTACCTTTGGACCTAGGCCATTTAGTTGAACCAGCATATACGGTAACTCGGCCCGAAGAGCTAGTTGACCTCGAACGACAATTATCTCTTTAACTTATCTTAAAAAAAAACCCAAAAACAAAAACAAAAAAAAAACACTCAAACGTGGGAAACTAACCCGGTTAACCAGCTTGCTTTCACCCTAACTTGACTCGCAAAGGTTAATCGCAAACGGCAATTTTCATTCTCGCAAAACCTAGTGGAAATCGTGAGCAGCAAAACTGAAATGTGCACAGCTAGCAAGTTCAACAGTTGTTGACTTTCCTTCGCCAACTAAGGTTCAACTTTGATGACGCGTGTGAAAATAGTAGTATCAGGTAAAAAATTGTTGGCTTGGTTGAAACGTAATATCTTAGGTTTAAGTAGATCTACCTGAAATACAAATATACCTACAACATATGTACATTACATATATTCTGTATGATTATCACGTAAATTTTATATATACATTTTACAAGTTTTATATTTTTGGTAGTAAAGGAATTAAAATGGTCATCATAAAAACGCTCGTTTTTATTTCGTGTTATTTTATTTCTATTTCATTTTGTTTATTTTTTTTTTGTTTTATTTTATTTCATTTTATTTCATTTCATTTTACTTTACTTTACTTTGCTTTGCTTTACTTTACTTTCTCTTTTATTTTAGAGAGTTTACGCTGGCGGAAATTGAGCATTTTGTGGATCCCTCCGACAAAACTCATCCCAAGTTTGAAAATGTCGAAAACCTTCATGTCACGATGTTTCCAGGTACATATCAGATGAGTGGAAAGCCTGCCATGAATTTAACTCTAAAAGAAGCGTATGAAAGAGTAAGTGTTGTTTGGAGACTTTCGTTTGATTATAATTTTGAAAAATTATTTTCAAAAGTTTTTCAAATACATATTATTATTTTGGGCACAATCTCAATTTCTGTGTGGAGGAACGGGATATTTCAGTCATGTGGCCAAATTCTGTTGATTTAATTGTCTTAATCTTGCCATTCTGGCTTCTCCTACCAATATCAGAGACCTTGCCTTTCATCTTCTGATACAACAAGGAGACCGTGAACATCAGGGAAGTAGAGTATATTCAGGCAAAGCATTACAGCTTACGTTGATTTAGGAATGGTACCGCCTCGATTGGCATTTGCTAATCTTGTGACGTGCTTTAAACTTTGAAATTACTAAAAGCGACATTCTTCTTAATTTATAAAATAAAAAGAGAAACCTGATATCGCTCATACTGAAGGAGCTCAGGTTTTTTGTTACAAAGTCGTTGGAAAAAGTTAGAACCCTGGAAATCTAGAAGTCGCGACTTGTAAAGGAATCGAATCGCACACCTTAATTTTAAACGTTTTAGCTTAAATCGGCTGACCAAAACATTAATTTTATAATTCTAGGCAATAATTTACGCCTCTCAACATTATTAATTTACTGAAAACATTTAATATCAATTATGTTTTACTTGCTTTGACAGAAAGTCATCAGCAGCACTACGGTTGGTTACTTCATCGGCCGCGTTCACTTGTTCTTATGTAAGGTTGGTGTTGATCCAGCGCGTTTAAGGTTTCGGCAACATTTATCCAACGAGATGGCTCACTACGCTTGTGACTGCTGGGATGCCGAAATAAAAACGTCCTACGTAAGTATACTTCCTTCGAAAGTAGTGAAAATAAATGACAGTTGCCTTTGAGAACCGTTTGTGATATTGCAAAACCATGCTTTTTGTTCTCGACGTCCTTCCGACGCTATCCTTCCTGCTTAGCCCTGTAATTCGATTGTACGCGCGACAGTCAATCAATTGCAGTGTTATAAGGACAGTATAAAAGCGCCCTCCCTGCATGCAAGATGCATCTGGGTAAAGAAAGAGCGTTGGAAGTGTCTTGAGGAACTGATGACATTTTCAACGGTCATTCCGCTGGTGGCTTGTGATTCTGAAGAAGAGAGGTCCGACCTTGTATTTGGTACTTATATTTCACTTTTTGATTTTTAGACTGCATGATAACTGTGTTTTCCGACTATTATGAATGCAACGCTTAAATCAAGGACAGTGTGCTCGAATGTGTTTCTGGTAATCTTGTTTTTGTTGATTCAGGGATGGATTGAATGTGTTGGAATAGCCGACCGGGCATGTTACGATCTCAGTGTTCACACAAAGGCTAGTGGAGATAAGCTTGTAGCTCAAGTAGATCTGCCTGAACCTGTATCCTTTACCTGCGAGGACTCGATTCCCTATCCTGTGCGTAGAGTAAACAATATCGGAATTTAGAATTTGGATGATGAAACTCTTCTAAGCAAGTCCAGACTGTGTACGTTTAATTAACCGATAAAAAAGTTGAACCGAAGTATAAGTGCTAGAAAATAGTGGTTATTTAAGCCAGCGAGCAAACAGTCAAATTATAATAGACTAACTTAGACTTTAGTTTTTTCTGTTTTGTTTTTGTTTTGTTTTTTGTTTTGTTTTTTTTTTTTAATTTCAACTGTTTCCTTTGAAGTGTGAAAATATTGGATAGTGTTATCAACAGGTCACCGTCAGTTTCTCTTGTAGCTTAAGTAATTAGGCTTATATCCAACAAGATAATTATGACAGTCTACTTTTGTGGAATACATATTGGTAGAATACAAATAATTATAAAGAAAGGTTGTCATTAGCTAAAATTTTCGAAAATAGGCCATACAGCAATATGATTTCATTCTTTTGATGACCACCATAAAGGAAATGTTCCTGGAACCTTCTTGAATTTTGTTCATGGTTTTTTAAATTAAGCAACCCACTCTGATCCATTGCTCAGACATTGTGTGTAGCCATTGTGTAACTACTTCAGTTGAACCTGCTGAAGCATGAAAGTCTGCTCGTGATGGCTGATGTAATTTTATTCCATGCGAAGAAATCTTTAATTGAACTTTTTAACTTCTTAACTTATGCGAGATTATTTGAAAACCCTGGCTCTTTTGAAATTGATCAAGTTTAGTGCGTTTAAATTCAAACCCGATGAAGATAAAAGTAAACAAATTTTTTAGTATTTTTAGAAGAAGTTGTAGATATTATTTTCTTTAACATATTTGAAAATAGATTACTGTTAAAGTCGTGGAACCAGTTCTTAATAAAGCGCCGATTGGGAAATCATTTAAAAAGCATGCAAAGTTAGTCACCGAACATTTAACAAGCTTGGCTGAAAATGAATTGGATGAATTGGAAAAATCATTAAATGAAAAGGGGTTAGTGTTTGCAGCTAGAGTTTTTAACGATTTGTTGATACCACGCAATTTGTTGATAAAAATATTTTTGGTTTCTGGAGTGGGGCGACATGACTTTTAAAAAATACAATCGGCAATGCTATAGTTATAAGCCTTTTATAAAATAAACCTTTTCACACTTAAGATGGGATATGACATAGAATTATGCGTTGCACAGACGTGGAAACATACGTACTGCGTCTGGCCTGTTTGGTCTGTAAGGCAAGATAATGCCTGCAGAATGTATCAGTGACTGTATATGCACTTTAAAGAATTTTGCTTCACCGTGTTTAATGTATTCTGATTTTAAAGACTTGAACCATTGACGCTGATGCGGCTATGACATATCCAAATTATCACTTGCGACGTTGACACTGGTGGTGTCAGACTATTGTCATTGATCAATCACTTTAGTATGAGAGGAAGACACACGTTTGTTCTTTGCAAAACTGTGTCAGGCTGTAGTAAAGTAATGCATGAAATACAATTGAGCAACAGCTCTAACTTAAATGAGGTATATCAGATGTACCTAGTTTAAGCAGGGCTGTTACTTAATTGCACCGGATACATTCGTTGATCAGCTCTGACGCATTTTGTCTCCGTCATACTGCACTCTTGAATAGCTACGTTTTTCAGGGGCCGTTCATATCAACCCGGTAAGCAGGAGATTCCGCTTAGCAGATCTCACCTTGCACCCATTTCCCTCGTTGAAATTTCGTTGTGTTCATGAGAGGGCGTGCTGGGCCGCCAGGTGAGGATTTCGGTTATGTGAACCGGGTGTGAAAACGGTCCTTCATTAACCCACAGAAATATTAAGTACGTTTCACATAGTTCCAGGAAAAGCAAATCCACACTTTTTGTGATTGTCAACCACAAGCACTCTACCTACTATCAGATATTCTAAAAGGGACTTCTTTCGTTAAAATGCCAAACGGTTGAAGAACGGATGGAATTGAAATCAGAAAATCTTAATTTATTAGGTGAATGCCTTTCGTCACGTTCACACTCTGATGAAGGACCTTTACTCGAAACGTCAGGATTCTCTTTTTGAACTGCGACAGATTTTCATCGTTATGGCTTTTTACGTCGTCTACCGTACCAACATAGCATTTTATTTTTAACTTCTCATAATCACAATTTCGATCTCCCTCAGGACGTACATCGTCAACCTTCAAGGACAAGAATATACAATCACCAGAGATATGATTGGAGAAATAAAAAGATACGAAAAAGAAGTCCATGGTATGAGTAATGAAAGAACTTAACGTAGAGGACAGATAAAACCAGAACTTAGACAACAATTTGGTGAAGTATTTTTTAACCATTTTTTGTTGATAAAAAGGCCAGAGAATACTAGCTAAACATTTCCGGCGATTTAATAAAGCCGTCGTTAGCCAAATGTTTGCCTGATTTTTTTGTCATGTAATTTTTAGTGATCTGTATTGTAACCCATTGCCCAGTAGTAAAAACAGGTGTACAATCTGACTGCATACCGTTCATAATTGTGAAAAATCAAAACATATCTTGCCATTTTCAGGATGCCGATTATGGCCTATGAGCCAAACATGCTGTAATTTTTAAACTTTTAATCGAGTGTACCCTTATCGAAAAGTCTGAAGGTGATTCTTTCACATATTCGTTGTAAGAAGAAACATGCATTTTTGGGTCTTTTTTAGTTCGAGAGGTTGAACCTCACGTAATCGAACCGTCGTTTGGAATTGGAAGAATAATTTACTCATTACTGGAACACAGTTTCCGAGTTCGAGAAGGAGACGAACAGAGAACGGTATGAAATGATTTGAGGAATCAGTTGATAGCTACATAAGCTGCAAGCAAGGAGCATTCGCTCCAATATATTTGCAATTCAGTAAATCGATCGAAAAAACAGCGTGTCGGTGGGGAAAACATTGGACTAGTCACTAAAATGGTGTGAATACAGTCAACTCTCTGTAAAGCGCACATCCTCGGAACCAGCATTAAGTGTCCGCCTCAAGGCCTATCCCACTCGATACGAAAGTCGTATACGATTCTTCACTTTGGCGTATGCAATTATGTCATAAAAGCAGAATTCCTGCTTGCTATTCGCGCGCGAATGTTGCAATTGTTCCTGAAGACTCTTATGACTGAATCGGATACATCAAAATGAACAATTGTATATGACAGTCGTATTGTGTAAATGTTCCCTTAGAGAGGTGTCCGCTTTATAGAGCTCATGTGACGTGACACCCGGCATTTGTGACGTTATATTGGTAACGCAGTCTTTATTAAAAGCAAAGTTAAACGTCCACAGTCCCCTTACATGATATTAAGCACACGTCAAAGGCCTGAACTCGAGTATAAACTGGCTGGAGAAATGCATTTCGAAAGAACAAGATAAAATATAAAACGCAGTTCTGCAAAACCAGGAAAAAGAACAGGAAAAAAGAAACATAAGTGAATGTCACACAACGTCTAAATGGTCGCGCAAATAAACCATTGTATTTACTTTTAATAGCAAGTTAATGAAAGACTACAAATTCTTGTCAAAGATGTCTAACGCCATGAGCGGGTGTAGTCGACTGTAGAACACCGTTCAGACGAATTAAAATCCTATGAAGAATATTTTAGTTGTAATTAGATAGTGTTGTAATGTTGCCTCCCCTGTAAACTAATATATAATAATCGACTTAAAACGTTTTTGGTGCCCACAAATTTGCATTTCAAGTATCTGTCTTGATAAATATTTTGAACCAAAGTTTTTCCGAGAAGTGTCCGCTGTCCGTTTTAGAGAAGTGTCCGCCTTTTAGGGAGTTAATGTACAGGGAATTATGTACGGCCGGAACAAGCTAGTTGTGTCTGCCTTAAAGAGGTGTCCCCTTCATAGAGGAGTCCTCATTGAGACAGGTGACTGTTTTTTATTCTTTTGATCAGTTATACACGTTAGGTTGGTCATTAGAAAAGCGATGGGCTGCAAACCCTCTGCCTAGTTAAAATGGTCACGATACGTTACAGATGGAATAAATAAGCTTACACTTAACCGTAGCTCCCGATAGTGACCTAAAAAGTGGAAAATATACATTTGGGATCCAAAAACTTGTATAATAAATATTTCGAGAGGGCAGTAAAACTGAATGTTATACATAGGAAAACCGATTAAGCGTCAGAAACTACAATGAAATGAGGAGTTCGAGCAGTTGTTATGACAACAGTGAGGTTTCACGAGGCGCCTGAGGATTTTTTTTTAATAGGTCTACTGAATGCCCATTCCACGAGAATGATTTCCATGAGAGCAAAAACTGGGGATCCAAATTCTTTCGAACTGAACTACATTGAACGTTAACCACTGAATTTCATCACAACAGAAACGCTAACTCAAGTCAATCACGGGACCCAAGAGTGAAGCCAAAAATGACCAAAAAATATGGCGGATATGGTGGTCTTGGGATGTCAATCTCAGTCTCCTACGCAGTCATGTTTGATGTCAGTCCAAAACTTTGATATTGAATAAAAAAAAACACCACTAAAAAGCGAAAAACAAGTAAGCTTAAGAACTTCAAATGTTTCCAAGAGACCTTGACGAAGGTATTTCGAAGGAAACTAATGCTGAAACTAAGAAAAAAATACATAAAATATTTAACTTGAAAAAGTTTCGAATATCATGAGCGTTTATGCAAGAGAAATAATCCGCAGCTTACATAACATACATATACACGAGTAAAAACGCTCGTATAAACTGTAAAAAGATGATGTTCACGTTTATACTTGAGCCGCATCAAACACAAGAAACTGCTTCGTACTGGTATAAATGGACCAGTTCGCGTCTTCTATAAATTGCGTCCTATTTTTCTCGAAAATATGGCCCCTAATGTCGAAAACACATGAGCAACGGCTAAGTAAGAAGCTACGACATCGCAATTTGGAATTTTTCATCGGTTGAGCTTGTTGGCTTTTTTAAGTTTCTTTTAACAGAAATGAGGACATATGGGTTGCACAAATCGAACAGAGAAATGCACAACATAAATGTTAAATTTAATTCTAATGAGCGAAAATGGTGAAATTACATTAAATTGCCTGAGCAAGCAAAAGAGGAAAAAATGTGCGTAGGACATAAATATCCTGAAGTACAGTGTGTGTGTTTATTTGGAAGTTAAGATGTAACAGATTGTGGTCAGCTACGGTTTGATGCGCGTGTAAATAGGTTTTTGGGTGTGGGCGTTTTGGTGTGTAAATGTTGGTGAACGCGAGTGCTCTATAACCTTTTTAAATTTTCTTTCAGTGGCTTGCTCTTCCTCCACTTGTGGCCCCATTGAAGTGCTCAGTTCTTCCCTTAAGTAAAAACAAGGAGTTTGATCCTTTTGTTAAGAAATTATGTAAGTTTCTCGAGTGCTAACGTCGTCAATATGTACAAATATGCTTCTACAAAAGTTTGCCAAACAATATTATGACATTCATGATTGGCTTTCTTTAGCCACTGCCTTAAACGAGATGGACATCAGTCACAAGGTCGACGACTCTGGTGGATCTATCGGACGGCGCTATGCTAGGACGGACGAGATTGGTATCCCATTTGGTGTAACCATAGACTTCGACACTGTAAAAAAGCAGCCTTGTACCGTTACATTACGTGAAAGGAATTCAATGAAACAGATCCGAGTTCCGGTAAGACCTCATGATAATTATAAACTTTGATCTGCAGTTGAATTATAGTGGTTTATTCTAAGAGATTTTTGAGGTGGGAATTAAAAGTTTTGTGCATTCCAAACGAATGAATTAACTTTATTTAAGCACGTTCATCTTTTCATTTGAATCTATGCTCTTCTGACGAGACATATCTCACAAGTTAAAGTTTACAACGAAACAGATTTTTTTGGTTTTAGAGCAGGTAATTGGAACCACACTGGTGTTACAGTTGTGTAGTTGGGATTGTCTAACGATTGGGAGTGAAACTGTTAATAATGGAACGCGCTTTTAGCCGCGGGCTATAGTGAGCGTGACATGGCTACACTAGTGGTATGCCATGTAGAGTTGAGCGAATGAGTATGAGTCTTTAGTTTCAGAGTAAATCGTGGAGTATACATTTGTGTTGTGAAGGTGTATTAGTCATTACCCCTAGCGCGATACGGGAATTCAAAACCGACCACCCGAGCTTAGGGTTTTACGGACAGTTAGACGGTAAACTTCCCTTAAGATTACGATGACACGCAGAATTGGTCTTCCCAAGACACACAACAAGACTGGTAAGCACACATTTTATCTCCTTCTACTTATACTTTATTTTATTGTATTTTTTACTGTTCATCGCTTTTCTTCTGACGGTATAACATTGACTGCCAACCCCAAATCCCTGCTGAAGAGGCCACAGAAGGCCGAAACGTACGTCCAGGGTTGTGTCCCAAGATATTTATGCACGAGACAATGTTACGCATCTTTTACTCTTTCTCTCTGTATTCATACATACTTCTTTATTAAACTCTACACTGCATGGGCAACTGCGTAGCCGTCTAACTGTTGGTAAAACCCTAAGTCCGGGTGGTTGGTTTTGAATTCCCGTATCGCGCTCGTGGTAATTACTAATACACCTTTACAACACAAATGTATACTCCACGATTTACTCTGAAACCAAAGATTCATACTCATTCACTCAACTCTACATGGCATACCACTAGTGTAGCCATGTCACGCTCACTATAGCCCGCGGCTAAAAGCGCATTCCATCATTAAAAGTTTCACTCCCAATCGTTAGATAATCACAACTACACAACTGTAACACCAGTGTGGTTCCAATTACCTGCTCTAAAACCAAAAAAGTCAATGAAAAATTTTTTTTCTAAGAGCTCATTGTTGCTCCCTCTGTTGTCAGACCGCCTAAAAGGCCGGAATGGCGACTACTGACGTTCTGGCACACACTTTGGATTAGGATAAAAAGGACACTAAATAATTCTTTATTATTAGCTGGTAGTTTGTAGTGAGCTGTTAACAATTGTTTTATGATTGTGCTAACCAGCAACGTATTTGGTTACAACTTATTAATATTTAGCGGTCATGTCGGACCTAAAAGCTACAACCAAGTTCAAGAGCTTGTTTATGTACGATATACAAGTAGAATTTAGCAATGTTACATTGGATATACAACACGAACCGAGGTTGTCTTGCAATACAACGCGGAGGCGAATATATTGTTAAATTACCCTAGATCAGTGGTTCACAAAGTGGGCGGTGGAAAGATCTAAGGGGCGGTAGGGGGACGGCAGAGTGGCATTAGGAGCAGTTAATAAATAACTTTTTGTTCTTTACAAAATCTGAATGACAAAATATATGTCATAAACACTAAGGTAAAGGAACACTTTGTGTTTAATCTTGTTGTTTTCAATGTGAAGCATACCAAATACGAAGAAAGGTGTGTGTTCGCATGTGTGTTGGGGGGGAGGGGGCGCTAGGAATCCACCTGGGAGCCAAGGGGGCGCCAGCCTGGAAAAGTTTGGGAACCACTGCCCTAGATGGAAACGTTCATATTAATCGGCTGTTTTGAAGATAAAAACTATTTTAACGGAGAAGGTCGAACAAGAAGTTTCCATTAACTGCACTGGACTTATTTTCACGATTGCAGTACGGAGTAAACATGCATGCGTTCAGTTTGAGTTCTCTGAACGTACGGCGTACGGCGTACGCCAGCAATATCTAGTTATGAAATTGAGAAATGTGGAGAAGACGAGTTTCTTTAACCCTCTTCTAGGTGTTGATCATAGGGTTAAGGAAGGGCGAGTTTATGGGGAGGTGTAGGGGATGCGACACACACACCCCCAAACAAAAAACTTTGTAAAAAAACCCCCAAAAATTCGGGCCAAAATAGATAGTAATTCGAGCAAAATTTGGCTCCATTAAGGTAGGTCAAGATCTATTTGGTTACTCGTTTATGTTAAATTTACGTATTAGGGCTGAGAAAGCGAGGTCACACCATACATGGCCTGAATGCGTGTCAAATTAAATTCGGGCGATTTTTAAAAGGGCTCGATATTCGGGCAAATTAAGGTGGGCATCCCCCAATCAAATTGGGTTAACTACGTCCCTGGGGTTAAGCACTCTTATGAACGTTTTATATATCTTCTTAAAAATCGAGGTAAAAGAGTTGGCTTAATTTATGTCAGTGCTTAAAGCCGGTTTTCCACTTGCAAATAAATTCGCGCGAATCGAATTTTTCTTTTGTCTCTTGCATGGGCTGTCGACTGTAACTAATGAGAAACCTATTCAGTTTATGCAAAGAAATGTAGATTTCACGCGAATTTATTCGCAAGTGGAAAACTGGCTTAAAAGAGGATTCACACTTGGTGCAAAATGTCCCGCGCTCGACTTTTTCCTTTTGTCTTAGGCAAGGCCGTAGCGAGGGGGGTATTAGGGAGTGTTTCACCCTCCAACTTTTTGAAATTGCGATATTCGGAAAATAACTTATCCACTCGGAAAGCAACGGCCACGTAGAATCAACGCTATTTAAATGAAGTGAACTACGGAAATTCTATTAAATTGACAAATTGTATAAAAGTTCGTAAACACATACATATGCTAGTTTTTTACTTACATGATACCTTTGCCCATAACGGATATAATTTTATTTCTCATCCGGATTTTAAACAGGCTTCCTTGTTAATTTTTGTTACCTCCTTTGTTTTGTCAGATAGCAAATATTTTGATGTGAATCGGAAAGATTCGGACAAAAATCTTTGTTATTCGGAAATTTTCGCTCGGCACCCCTCCCAACTTTGACGTGCTAGCTACGGCCCTAGTCTTACGAGATTTCGAATGGAACCAAGCAGAAATCTATTCAATTTTAACAATGTAGCTGTCGCGCGCGCGATATTTTGCACCAAGTGGAAATCCACCTTAATCGTGATATTAAAATACGTCTCAGTCATGATTTTCCTTTATGTCATGAATTATTAACGAGTTTCAGTATGTGATCTTAAAAGGTTTTCTACGTTTTGGAAATAGCCAATTTTGACTTCCAAGTATACATACGTTTTAAGTGGAGCATATAGACAGAATGCCACTTTTGGTGAGATTAAATTTTTAGGTCTCGCAAACTAATGTAGGCTCAGATCTCATGCGCAGTTGAAATTCCGTCCTACTTTGTCCTTTATTAAACTGGTTGTGATAGACGTAACAGGGGCGCAACCAGGAATTTCGAAGGGCAAGGGTTGGAGGGCAATATCAAGGCACCGTAAAAAACAATTTTGGTTATTTCGAGTGCAATTGAACGACATGGCTTAAGGGGATGGGGGCAAAGAACTGTCGCTAACAGGGCAGATGTAAAACTTCCCATAAAAAGGGCTGGGGCTGCCCCCCTTCAACCCTCGCTCTAGTTGCACCTCTGCGTAAATACTTATACCAAGGCTTTTCACCTTTGTAGGTCGACGTAGTACCGAAGTTGGTGAGTGACCTTGTTCACGGTAAAAGAAAATGGGACAGTTTAGTTGAGGAGTATGGCCTCTTCTCAGGACAAGAAACAACGAAGTGACTGAAGAAATTCTGGAATACTTTATTTGATTCACATGAATGTTTATCAATGACTATTTACCGTCGTAAACTACGGAGGTCATTAAAATTCTGAATCTCCAGTCCCGGAAGTTGTTTTTCGTGGTGTGATTGACCTTTTGAACGCGACGTAAACTTTTTCTACTGAACGACTGATCTCTCTCTAGACAGTTTTAGTTAGTAGTTGCTCTGGGTTGTCAAGTTGAAGTTTAGTTTCCAAGGGCGAGCCTTAACGAAGTCTTTCACTCTTAACGAAGCTCTCTATCTTTAACAAAGCCTGGCACACATTATTTGACTATTTAGTGACTATTTAGTGAGTATTTGACTATACTCAGTTCTGTTTAGAAAACTGTAGCCACTGTGATAAATCTGGGTTATACTTCTGACAATGCCAGACTGTTGAGAACTGACCACGTCAGTCTGCTGCATTCAGCAATGAGACTGAAGCAGTCAGTCAATGCTGTTTCAATTTTATGTGACTGAACTGCTGCAGTTTAATAGAGCAAATGTATCAGATAACCTTTATTAGTGTTGAGACGTTCTGTAGCTATCATACTGCCATCTTGGATCGCTACATATTTCTGAACAGATAACATGATGAATTTTCTTACTTATAATAAGTTTTTACATGTCCTTCTCATACTCATCAATAATTCATGACCTAATTAACCAACCAGACGAACATATTTGGTCATGTGCATGTGTTTTGAAACCCGGTAAAGGTTGCGTAAACTGAATTCATAATTAAGAAATCAGATAATAAACGGCTCTTACTTAGAACTGATTATTACTATATTTCTTAATTATAAATTCAAAATAGACGATTGAGAAGCTATTTCATAAACTCGTGTCTCGTGTTTTACTAGGGGTAACAAACGCGAGAGAACAATAAAAAGCACTCGGCCTACCACCTCGTGATTTTCAATGTTCTCTCGCGTTTGTAAAACATTCGAGAACAACAAAAATCACTCGGCCTACGGCCTCGTGATTTTCATTATCCTCTCATGTTTTACAAACACTCGAGAACAATCAAAATCACTCGGTTCACGGCCTCATGATTTTCATTGTTCTCTCGTGTTTGTAACCCCTGGTAAAACACTCGCACTCGTTTATGAAATATTACATCTCAAACTCATTAATAATTCATTCGCAAAACACAAAGGAAATCAGTACCGAGACGTAGTTTGGATATCTGATCTTAATTAGCATAGAATTTTGTCAAATTTAAACCCGATTTTCTCTTTAAATACGGATTCGTTTTAGATGTAATATCATACATTCGAAAGTCGTGTTTCGTCAGATATCCAAACACCTTGAAGCAGTGACGTAGCCAGAAAGCAAATGTTACGTGGGCACAGCGTCGGCACAGGTGTCAACATTTCCTGGTAGTTTTTAGTTATTACACTGCTAGGTAAAGGCATGCGGGCACGCCCTTCAAAATATTTTGCAGTACTTGAGCCCAATAACATCTAACCGCTACTAGTACTGCGTTTCCCCTGGCTTCTCAACATCACCCCTAGCTCGCTTGACTTGGCCTCGGCGTTACTACTTTCTGTCCACATTTTATTCGGAGTCATTTCAGAGCAGTCGAACAACGACAATTACCTTGCCGCCATATTTACACTTGAACATTTTATTCATCAACGCCCACTGACACATGCCTTAGCGGTAACAGTCAAAAACATTGTTTTTTACTTCATCTTGCAAGGATATATTTTTATGAAATATTTAACATCTATGTGGAAATTAAACTAATACTGGGACTTTAGGTAAACAGAATAATTATATTTAATCTCTGTAGTGGCTATACTCAGTCTATACTTTGCCAAATGTGAGCTAGATTTGTCAGCAATATTTCACCCGGGCACAGGCCAGCGTCGGCCCGGGTGTAGAACTCAATTTCCATATCTGGAATAATAACTCCCAGTCATTTGCTCGCGGTCTTGTACGTCAGTTCCAGTCCTTTACGCGACTTTAACTTTCAGTTTTTGTTTGGTTCGACGTTGAAAACATTCACAATCATGGAAAAAGTGCACAGACGAATTATTACTCGACCAATTTTATATTCGAGTGTTTAAAAGGATTCACTATTGCCGTGTGGCCTAAGAACCGTCCTAAATTGTCTAAAGATGGTAAACTGACGGTAACAACAGGACGTGCACTTAGTACTTTCTTCAAGTAATTTTTCGGGACCGTTTGATCAGGTTTCTTGTCAGTTTGGTAATTTATTTTCGTGAAAATATGTAACTTGTAACTCGGTTTGACTTTGTCGAAATATATTTGAAATTCTTAAATTCATTTCTATCTTTTGAAGACATGTTTTAGTCGCTTGGAAGACTAAAACTGACGTACAAGCTCGCCTAGGAGACTGAAACTGACGTCCAAAATTGGCCTCCATGCGCGGCCATCTTGGCTTCACTTTTCATAGGCCAGTTAGCATTCCAGATATGGAAATTGAGTTCACTGATGTAGCTACGGCACTGCCTCGAAGTTGCTGAAAAAACTCGGCTGTCACCTCGTTTTTCAAATCACTTCTCGGTGCTTGGATATCTGATGAAACACTCTCTTTCGTGTATGATATATTACCTCAAAGTCAAACCTAATATCAAAACTAGTCAGATTTATGTTACAGAAATAGTGTACGATGAGAATTACCGATTATCGGTATACATATAGATAAATGAAAAGAAAATTTCCTTCAAAGTGGAAGCACTGGTCGCGAACTATTTTATCGAAAGAGACTGATATCAGGAATGTGCGAGCTTGGATGTAGAGAGATGTTCGTAGGACGTTCGTCAAGCTCTAAGTATCCTCAGAAAAACAATTTCTGAGCCCCAGACCGGGGTTCGAACCCGCAATCTTCAGATGACCGATGAGATGCTCAAATCATTAAGCTCCCAATCTCGGTAGCCACTTGACACTATTTGGCAAGTTTTCAAAAAACCTAACAAACCTGAAATTTATTTTTGTAACTTTTTTCACTTGGCCTTCTCTCAAATCTTGATATGGACACTTTTTTATCCTTTGTTTACCCAGAATTTTTTATTTCGTTCCTGTTCCTGTCCTCAAACACTTTGTTTTTCTTGGATGATCTAAATGGAGCGGGGAGCGGATCGCAGGTAAATTGGTGCGGGTCGCCAAGTCGAATTTACAGAGAAGATTAACGTGCAAACTCTAAGCCGCACGCTCAATGAAATAACAGTAAAGTATGCAGGTCAGTTATAACAAGGAGTATTTTGAATGAACTGAACTTCATCATTAATATCTTTGCCCAACGTCGCATCCACGTGAACCGTGGCAGAACGTGGACAATGGAAGTACGTTGGGTATGTTGTACTGGAATTTCAGAAGCAACACTAGACCTTTTGCTGTTCGTTACCAGAAAATATACTATCATTAACCCTAACCTCAAACTCATTAACGCAAAAATACATTCATTTTATTCAATCGACATTCACTAGCGTAGATAGGCAACCATTTGCATCGAAGAGCATTCTATGGCGCCAACAGACGACCATTAACACCATTCAACTATACATTAGGGATAATAAAATTTCAATTAGGCAAGACATTTCTCTTGCGTTGTTGAAAGATTAAGGCAGGCGAACAGTCATTCTAGGCATTCGTCTTCTTGTTTATTATAAATACACAGAAGACATTATTCTCAGGAAATGAAAGCCCATTGATCAACAATACCACAATAAAAAGGCGTGGACAAATCGTTGTAGTTAACGTGCTTACGATTTTTGAATACACCTTTTGCATTTCATTATCAGAAAACATACTATCATTAACGCCAACCTCAAACTCATTAACGCAAAAATGCACTCATTTTATTCAATGGACATTCACTAGCGTAGATACGCAACCACTATAACGGAGGGCGTTCTATAGCGCCAACAGACGACCATTAACACCATTCTACTATACATTAGGGATAATAAAATTTCAAATAGGCAAGATATTTCTCTTGTATAATTGAAATTTTATTATCCCTAATATATAGTAGAATGGTGTTAATGGTAGTCTGTTGTCGCTATGGAATGCCCTTCGATGCAAATGGTTACGAATCTACACTAATGAATATGGATTAAATAAAATGAATGTAATTTTGCGTTGAGTTTGAGGTTGGCGTTAATGATAGTAAATATTCTGGTAATGAACAGCAAAAGGTGTAAGATAACGTTAACCTGTTTGCTTGGTGCGTTGACTTTAGTGTTGCTTCTGAAATTCCAGTACAACATACACCCAACGTACTTCCATTGTCCACGTATTGCCACGGCTCACGTGGATGCAACGTTGGGCAAAGATATTAATGATGAAGTTAAGTTCACTCAAAGTACTCCTTGTTATAATTGACCTGCATACTTTACTATTTCATTGAGCGTGCAACTTAGAGTTTGCACGTTAATCTTCTCTGTAAATTCGACTTTCGCAGTACGTACGCGGCTAGACTAACCCGTCTTTGCCTTGGATAAAATCTCGTATTCGCTTTCTCTCATAGTCACCTACTTAAGGTTGTCATCATGAACTCGTCCATCAATCAGCGAACTTCTGGCGACTCGCGCCAATTTACCCGCACCATTTACCCGCGACCCGCGCAAAATAGACTATCCCTGTTCTTCTAACCTCTTTATGAGTGGGAAATAGTTATTTCGTTTCATCCTATCCCAAACGGGAAAAATCAACATCGAGACCGAAAGTCAAGCACGGGAAAAAAGAAATAACGAACGGGGGTCTAAATTTTATTATTTCATGATTGACGGCATTTTCTTTGTTATTTATGATCCTTTATCTAGCTTACATACTCGTTAAACAATCGAGCGACTGATAGCCCGGGGAGGGAATTTGATATTCAGCAGGGTAGAGTGGGGCTGATGAATTAAGTGTAATGTTGTATTATAAATTCAAGGGATGTATGCTGAGCTTCCCAGGGATGTATATGTATACATCCCTAGGAAATCATATACATTCCTTGAATTTATAATTCGAAACCTTATTTAATTTACTAAACTCACTTTGACTAAATGTACAATTCCTCTGCACACAATTTAAGATTTTAACGTTACATACAACTCTAACAACTTCGACATTTTCCTTCTGAAAATACGTGAAAATCCTTCGAAACGAAAAATGCACACTTCTCAAAAACAACGGGAATTTCCTCTTAATATTATAAGTTTGACAAGACTTCTTAATCTCACTGAAAGCGCTTCTTCCCATATCGATCGGTAAACTATTCTTTAACGGATTTAGATTTCACATTACATACTCCTGCCAATTCAGCCCAACAACGAACTCCCCAAGCAGACATGATCTTGGTATTTGCAGTAATCCTCAACACCTTCCATTTCTCGAGCTCTTCGTCCGTCACAAATGAAATGTTTCTCTCATCTTTGAAGTTATTTATTGACAAATTGTAATCTTTTCCCTTCTTTAATTGATTCGTCGTTTCCAATATCACCAAAAAGTTCTTTCATTTCAATGAAATTCAGAGCGAATATTTTGGTCCGAAAACATGACGTGATAAACTTTTTAATTCATAGCCTCCTTACTTGCGACTCGACCAAATGCAAATAACTCTGATCATTTGTAAGACGCATTCCAGTAAAAAAACTGCATTGATATTAAAAATCTCTACTTGTGAAATCCTTTTAGCAAATACATTTACCTTTTGTTAAATGCCAATCAACCATTTTATTTCAGTCCAATGTTTATACATTCACATGTTAAAAACATGTTTTCCCAAATGAAATCCTTTTATTAGAAAATGTATCTTATCATGAAATTAGTTAAAGCCCTCGAACGTCGGCTTTACGCCTGATACAGCCCTTGGGCTACGCCCTCGGGATGTATCTGGCGTAAAGCCTCCGTTCGAGGGCTCTAACTCTTACTAGTTGTTTTTAAGACTGGACAAGAGCCAAAAATTCTGTACGTTTGAAAATTACGGATGGGTAAATTCAGAATATTTTAAAATGTTTTCAATGACGTCTTCAACGGACAACCGACTTTAACTTTTGCTTTTTTCTTGTATACGGAAAGGAAGTGTTAAGTTATCGGGTCCGTGCATTTCTCGGTCGCGAGTCTATTACTCACGAATAGGAAAGACGTGTATCAGACGTTTCCCATCGATGGATTTGATGTCGCGCGGAAAACTGGCAATAACGTAAGTTAAAAATATGCAGCTAAATTCAGCTAAATAAAACATGACACCGAGAGTGAAGATCAGGCCCTGGGTACGAGGTTCACGATTTCCCGGACTTGCGTCAGCAAGTAACATTTCTTTTCTTGGGGAAATCTTCAAAAACATACAGGCCCAATCAAGTCATTGTTGTAATGTTTAGTTGCAATGTTCAGGCAGTGCTAGAAAAATTAAAGCGGCGACACCGAGGTGATTCAAAGCACATTCAACGCATAATTTATGCAATATGATTCCGTGTATTCCAGTCCTGGTATCGTATAAAAACTGCGTATCGGAATGCATATTGCGTAGAAAACTCTCACAAATGGATCATTCAGCACAGGCGTAAAAACACACGGGGAGTTAACCAAGATACGTTGAACATAAACAATGGGAAGTTGAAAAGCGATCGTATACGTGCAATTGCGCATGTATTTCTACCATCCCACAATTTTTGAGTGAACGACGTTGATATAAATCCCTTATAAGTTTTACAATACTTTAAGACCGTACTTTTTAGGATCATTTCTATAGTGCGTGTCCCGTCTTTGTTCTCTAACAAAGACAATATTCGCAACCACGATGATGAGTCGTAGTGCCTTTCTTCTGAGCGGGAAACGGGTTACTAATGTTGCTTTCTCGGCAACCAATTGGTAATCACTGATGACCGTTCCCCTCTCTTCATTGTGGGAGAGTGGGAGGAAGAAGGCGCATTCAGAGTGGTCATGTACATAGTGATAGTTACTATAAAAGATAAAGCTAAACGACAATGCGGACATACATCGATGGCACAGAGTAAATAATTAACCAGGTCCAACTCGCGTGAAAATTTGTCCCTAATTTTTTATGCGCATGCGCTGGCCGCCATGTTCCTGGCAAGTTCCCCCGGCAGTTTTGACCTCATACGAATTTTTGCCATTTATATGTAAACAAAGTGAAGTTTGATTGTAGCACTAAACTGGTACATTGAAATTAGGTTTTCAAACCTATCGAGGGGTATTTGTTCAGTGAGCTTACAAAATAAAATTTACTCCACAATTTACAAATATCGTACGAACGTGTTGACAACGCTCGATGGATTCAAACATGTGCTGAATTCTTGTTAACCTTACCACGATTTTAAACAAGTCAAAAACTGTTAAAAGATCAACTGGTATACATGTGCTTATCAGCAATTTTTTCGCTTGCCTCTTCTGGCCTTGCAATCACATTTAAGGTTGACGAAGACGGTAAAACCACTTCAATTATGTGATAATTCAGTTCAGACGAGCACGAAAGTTATAGAACACATACCTACACTCGGCGAGCGCTAGACCACTGACTCAGGACAGTGGGCTAGACGCTTGCCAGGAACATGACGGCGTTTGAATTGATGAGATGCGCGAGCCAACATGCGCGAGGACACAAACATCAAAGCTGCCGACAGTGAGTTGGACCTCTGGTAGACTATTTACTCTGTGCCGAGGGGGAGATACCAATACCGGTCACCTGAATATAAATGTACTGCTGGACAACCCCAAACACCATTTTTGACCTTTTCTATCTATGCTTCGTTTTTACGGTACCGACTGGAGGGACACGTTTTACAGAAGGAAGCGATGTTACGATAATCCCTCGACATTGAAAATCTAACGAGTATCTGGCATTTCAGAATGTTTTTGAGCCAGGGAATGGATTAAAAACTCCTACGAATACTTCCTAAACTCCTTGTTCCATGATCAACAATTACTCCTGATGTAAAGGAAGGAAAACAATGTATGTGCATCTTGTAATAATCAGCGCCCAGAATGAAACACGAAGTACAGCCATGAAAGAATAAGGTTTAATCTGACCTGTCGTAGTCAACATAACATCTTCGGCGATTTGACTATTTACACCATGACGGTATATAATACAGTCAAACCTATATTAAGCGGTCAGCCTTTATCGAGCGGTTACATGACAAAGCCCATAATGTCCTTTATTCAAATACAGTGGAACCCCGCCATAAGGCCACCTCGTTATTACAGCCACTTTTTTTTGTCCCGGCGAAACGCCCATACGTTTTCTTATAAGAAAACCCCGTTGTTAATGCGGCCAACGGCCACATTTTTTTTAATACGGTCAAACCAAATGTGCATTCCGAACGACAGATTGGTGATAAACGAAAATAAATCTTGAGAAATAAAACGATTTTCTTTCATAATTGAAAAAGTCTTCGACATGTCATTTCGTTGACTTTTGAAATAGCCATTTCTTTTACAAAGTCAGGAATGTAATACCACTCCTATTAAATGACAGAGGAAAATAAAACTTGACAGACAATAATATCCGTTAAATTGCAAAATAATTAAATCATTGTACCTGCACAGAACAAGTTAATCGAAAGTCACATTTTTTTTCCAAATCCTGTTGAAAGTTGATTTATTAATGAAAGTAACAGAAATTTTTCATAATCTGACACTGTCGAAGTCTACTGAAAAATGTATCCTGAAAAATTTCTGTTAATGAAAATAACGTGTAACAATTGGAGAGTTTGGGGCCTTTGTTTTGAAAAGGACAGTATGTATAGCACATTGTTCCTGTTTATAAAATTCAGTTATGTTTATCTTACTGTGTAGTTCCGTTTCAACTAAGTTATATCTGCATTCCGGATGCTTAAGAACAGTTATTTAGAAGTGCAGTTGTGATGTAACTGTCACGACGTCACACAAGAGACCAGCCACGAAATTTAACACAACCCCGTTAATACGGCCAGATACTTACGACCTGTTAGTGGCCGTATTAACGGAGTTTCACTGTACTATTAAAGTTATCTTTATTAAATGGTTACTTCTATTAAGCGTACGCGGTCACCCTTAGTGTAGTCCCAATTCCCAAAGTTAATTGTTCATTGTTTCGAACCTGTACTAAATGGTCCCTTGAGATGGCTTCGAATAACACGATATCGAATGCTGTATTTGATCACTATTTGATACGTTTGAGTTACTCAAACGAATGATGCATGCAATTAAAAGTAATCAGTTTTAAATTTCAAGAACCCTTCTTAAATATTTTCTTTGGAAAACAGTTGAAACGGCTAAAAATATAGAAATACCCCTTCGTCAAGTCAACAATTTCTCGTGAGCGACCACTTCAACGAAGAGATTGCGACAACGTCTGGTGAACGACCGCAGGAACGCCACAATTCTAGCTTTTTTCGACTATTTTGAAGCTCCACATGCGACCATTATAGAATGGGATTAAGACAAACCGTAGCAATCTCTGTAGTTTGTTTGATATTAATAAAAGTTTGAACTGATCAGCACAGCAAACGGGTGCTGAAACCAAGTACACCACTAGACCAAAGGTTAATGTGGTATAATAGTGACAAGTTAACTCAAAAATACTATGTAAGCAACCAAATCCATTATGACGCGCGGGTTTATAACCGATGGTCGTTTGTGGGTGTATCAGGACTGCAACTACATTAAATGAAGATGTGATGTTCACTTAAACTTCCTGTGAACTGATCCCTGGTAAACGACCACCTTCCCTTGAAATTTTGGATGGCCACTAAAACAAGACCAACTTTTCCAATTCGTTCTGCTTTGTTCAATTTCTCGTCATATAAGGAAATGAATTCAAGAAACAATGCTTTCCGTTGAAGCTCCCTTCCCCCTCTACAAAGCTAGCTTTGTAGTTATTTAGAGTTTTGTTTGGGAACAGTTCTCTCAATTTATCCAGCTACTGCCTCGACCGAATAAATATGCATTGAAAACTAACTTTACATGTTTCAACTTTCATAAGGTTAAATGACATATATAAACCCTTTCTCGACAGTAGGTCTCTTCGGCTTGACGAGCAAAATCGCCTGACGCTAGCCAGTGTGATATAGTCTGGCATTAGCCGGAGTGATATACCGAAGGGCTGCCACTATTCAGGAAGGGTTAGAGAGTTTTTAACCCTTTTCAAAAGGAAGATTCCCGTTGTCGAGTGTTGGCCTAGACGGCATATTTAATGAATGTTTTGCAATTGCACTCGATCACATGAAAATGGAGTTGTATTGGATAAAAGTAAATTTTCGGGTGCGAGAATTGTATATTTTAAAACCTTGCTGAAATCGAGCTTGCCACCTTGCAAATCTGGTGCAGAACTCTCCCGATGCGGTACAAAGGTTGCTGCTAAGAGTTTGGTCACGAGTTCTATATGTTGGCTAAGATCTTGGTTGTGCCTTTGCGGACTAGTTCGTTGAGTATTGCACCGAATTTGCAGGGCCATGGCTTCAATTCATCGCAAGAGATCAATCAGTTGGATTTTTCTCGATTAGGTCTAAAATGTATGATTCTAATACTCGAAAATTTACTTTCGCAAAGTAGTAAAGGGCCGCCACCGCCAAGACAGGTTAAGTGAGCAAATTTCGTTCGGAGGACGTTTGTAACCCAAATTACCCGGCGTGGGGTAACACCGATAAAGGGGTAACCTTTACCAAGTAACAGCATAATGTTTGCATTCCCACTTTCTAAAATAAGGTAAAGTAATCGGCGGTCACATTTGAACAAATAAGGATTGATAACGTAAAATTTCAATTGTCTATTACTTCAGTCACATTCAATTCACGGAGGATAAAAGTTTTAAGAAATCTGTTAACTTTAAAAATCCATTTCGTTCGATTAGTTCATAGTAAACTGAATCAAATTCTTAATTTCTCAACGCAAAACTCAGTAACATCACCCATTTTGTATAAGATTCTGTCTTCTGAGGCAGGGTGCTCTATTTCAACCAAGTCGTCTTCGGAAATTTGCTGGTGCCTTTGGTAATCTTTTTTCACTTTCGACGAATAACCACAGGGAAAGCAAATAAACAGTTATTCTAACTAACTACAATGTTTCCAGCTTGAAGAGAGTCAGCACATGTGGTGTAAACACTGAATATAAATGCAACATAGTTTATAGAAAATCCACAGTGATCTGGCTGTCATCCACTTTGGCTCTGTTCAAAGATTAAACGAATAATGACCTTATCGTAGTGTTTATGAACTATAACGTCCACTAATATCACTTAATATTATTCTATATAGCCCAGCTTCGAACCAGGAGGCTCCTAAACGTTGACTAAACTGTCTGTTTTGAAGTTTACTCTTAGCGATAGGCACCAGGTTGTTTAACCGTGAAAAAGTGGACTAGGTTCAGTCACAAGAAAAAAGCTTGTTTTGAATCTAATAGACAAAATATCAATATATGTGAACAGCATAACTCCTCTTTGAAAACTGTCTGGACGTTTATCAGACATACAGGGAGTAGCAACTGTTATCGATAAATAGCCGAGTTTTTATCTAGACAAATTTGAAGGAAATTATCAACCAAAATACAAAGCAGGGTAAAAAAGTGATCCAATATACCGCCGATCTGCTTTCCAAAAGCCCTTTGCGCTTTCGCTCCGAGGGAAAGCTTTTACTCATCTTTTTTCTCAAGATAGTTCACCACCTTTCAAATTTTCTCTTCAGTTACAATGCTGACATACCACACATTTTAAAATCACGTTAGAATTTTTACGCTGCAACGCAGTCCCAGCCCTATCTCCTCCCGATCAGAACATCAGTGAGCAACAACTAGAAATCGGAGACAATGTTGACGGCAAAATCTTTAGAAAAAGCATAAAACACTGAGGATTAAAACGGTCGAAATATCTACGGAAGATATCTAAAGGATTATCTTTTTCTTCACGGAAACATAACCGATCTATGTCATCAAACACAAAGGCAAGACAGTACGCAAAAAATACTGACCGACTCAACCACGGCACAAATATTATTTCAGTATGATAAGCTCGCCGTTGCAGACAGCTCTACACGATGCGACACTACTGTCACGATTACCTGTGCTTGCCGGCAAGGTACACAGACCGGTTCAATCCAGCGTGAGATATCATAGTCGTAGGGTAGCTTGGTATTCTGGTCTACCAATGAACCCTGGTGGGATCCGATGAAACCGGTCAGAATTGTGATAGGTTTTCTTCTCACATTACCAAGAAAATGCAAAATTGTGGTGATTTCGATCAACCATTGAAATGACCACATTCATTGAGTGATACCTGGGTCTCATACTCTTGCCAGCGTACTATGTTAGTTGTGGAAGGCAGTCTGCGATGGACTTCAGTATTTGCATAAAATCTTGAATTTTGTTTTTTTCTTTCTTAACGCAACTTCACGTAAAATATATTCAATACAAGGTCAAAACTCCACCTGAATGAAACGTGGCTTTGAAGAAACATTGACCCATGACTTTTTAGGGAAGAGTGCTAACCTGGGGATATTTTATCCTCTCCTTGATACGTAGAAAAATTCACATCGCGTACGTTGCGTCCAAAATATAAAAATGCACAAAAAAAGAAATGAAAAGCACGGGATAAACGAAGCACCAAGACTGTCCTATTTGACATAAATCGAGAAGTTGGAAACGTGAGCAAAGACTACATTCTTTAACCAACTTCGAAGTGCCGTTATGACGACGGAACATTCTTTTATTATTAATGAGTTAAGCATGTCTTCAGTTAAAAGAACAATGAGAAAATCGGTTAGTCTTTCTGAATTAACAGCAAGTTCGATAATAATTTAATACCTTGAGCGAAATAAACCAAGCGAAACAATTGCATTTCCTCAGCACGAGTAAAACATTTATTCTTTGCCAGCATTATAGCTTTCCTAGTCCTGGTTCGAAGAAGGGCAACTACTGATAGTACTTCATAACTAACTAAAAATCATGAACTGGCAGCTGATCAGATAGAGGGTTATATCCTTGACTACCTAACAACGGAAGACAACCCAAATCCTCCGTTGTTAGAAGAAAAACTATTGATCGATTGTCATAAACTAGGCATAGACCTGTTTATATAGCTGGTATTTTAACCCTTCCATGCATACCGTTGCCACAGAACAACAAATTACAACAATAGAACTAATGAAAAAACAAAGAAAACACAATAGAGAACGAAACCAAAAGAATAACAAAATCACCCATGAAAGGGCTAAAAAGCAAAATAATTTAAATTCATAAAGTAGTATAATATTTTGTTAATAATTTTAAACTACCAATCAATTACATCTATTTCGAAATTAGGACTGAATTACCACATTGATTGTCAACATATTAATAAAATTGTATAACTTCAAACTGGATGGAAGAATCGAAATGATAAGGCCACCATACTTGTGGTACACAATTAATCTCAGAACGGATACAATCAAATAACAACAGGGCCAAAATTTCCCATTATAAATCATTGTGGAATCAACTATGCTATATGCAGCTGCCAGTTCATTTCAACCGTTGTCGATTACTTAACGGACAGCTCAGAACACTGCAACAAGCACATAATATTTTAAATAAAAACTAATTATGCCTGTCATGCCAGCGTTGTCAAATGCCATAAAGTTAGTTACAAAACAAGGTATCTATAAGATACTCGACACAATTATAGTAATGCAACATTATTAACCGAGACAGAAACCCCCAAAAGACTGGTCACTGGATAACCAGTCAACCAGTTCTTATTGGTGGATTAGGTGTAACTGGATACCTTCAGGCAATTATATCTCACGTTGGTTATTCAGGATCTCGTAATTCCGGGGTTTCTGTCACGGCCAATATGCAATAAATCAAGTACGCATCGCGCAGTTCACGTTAGGAATCGAATAGATTAACTGAATGTAAAGCGTTCAGATAATCCTCCTGCACTCAAACAGTGATAGATGAACTGTTGATCTCCAGGTATTTTAACATAGGAACTGCTTCAGTTAATTTTTGTTAGGGCTCCTTGCAGTGAGGCCCAACACTGAAGTATAAAGATTTGCCGTATATTCAACATCGAAAGATATAAATCTAACAAGCAAATCTGCAAGACGGCATCGCAATTTGGAAACAGAAATCCAATTTGCAAACAGTAAAAAAAAAATAGAATTTGGCAACAGTTAAAAAAACAACTTGAATTTGCAAACAGTTTATGCATAATTGTATTGATGGTGCTAGACGTGAACGAGAATTTCAGGGATAACGTTTCTGGGCCCAAAGTATTATTTAGCAACAAACTACCACAGACGCAGAAGTCTTTAATGTTGCGTACATAACAGTAAACACACACAACTATCGGTATCTGGTAGAAAGTTGCCAAACATGCCAAATGAGTATTATGAAACGAAACTTCACAATTAATGAGGCTATAGCTATCTAGTACACACGACAATTACTATCTAGTCGGAGTCAAACATTTCAAATGAGGAAAGATGTCGCTCACGGCTACTAGGTGGGAAGCCACTTGTCAAAAAGTGCAAACAGGCTTCGATAATACGATTCTCAGTCATTTGGCAGTTTTGACACAGTTTTACTCAACAACGGAGACAACAACTGTAAGCAAGACCATTTTGCAATTAATAAAATAATTACGCAAACCTAAATAATTAACTTGTAAACTGGCAATTTTATATTGAAAATATACCATAACCAAAGTAAAAGTCCAAGATATTCTGCATGGGTGAGAGCCATACGGAACTTGTAAAGCAACACTTTATTAGGAATACGTATTAGAAATTTACGATGCCCATTGATTTAGCACGCAGATATGAGAATTTCGGTACACAGGCTAATACATACAAAGTAAAACAGGAAAAAAATAATCTTGCATGTACTAAGTGATGATTCAGATTTTTACTGCAGACGAATAATGGCACGAGGTGCACTTCATGTATAACTATGGTTGATTCATGCCATGTCATATCGCCGAGTCTAAAACGTACGCGATCAAACCAACGAGCGTCTAAAATCTAACATCATAACTGTCACCACAAAACATAATACATACGAAGTTACAGTCGCTCTAACCGGGGGATCGTATAACAGAAGCACTTGACACTCTTAAAGGACGTCGATATATATAGGGTTAAAAAGCCAAATCTACGTATTTCCTCACTATTTACTCTTTTATTATCTTATGAGTTATTATTTCGACAATACTGATTCTTCAACTTTCAGAATCTGATATCGAGGTAATGCATACACCGTATTCACTGATTCCCCAGAGACTCGAATAACTAAGAGCATGGTGGCCATGTTGGTGTACTTAAAAGATAATCAAAATTCTCTTGTTCAGGAACACCGACATGGCAGCTATGACGTCAAGTGCATACCCTCCAGCAATTACGTCATTCATTCAACATGAATAATTAAATCTATCGAATGGATTTCTCGAATAAATGTAACATCATGTCATCGCACTGAACAAGATATGTGGTTTCGAGTCTCAGTACATCCGGGGATTAACCCTTTCCCAGCAGGATGTCTCCACTTAGCGAGTAAGATCGTCTGCATTAGCTGAGTAAGGTCGTTTGATGTTAGCCTGAGTAAAACAACAGGAGACAGATCCTGCCAAGAATGAGTTGATGCAAAAAAAGTATTATGAGAGAATGTCGTGCAAAGTCCTCTGAACAATGACGAGTTTGAATAAATCCTGAATTACTGGATTCAATGAACTGAATTCTTCAATGCACTACAATGCTTAAAGTAAAACTGTGGTCCAAATAAATTATATTAAGGTGGCTGAATGCAGTTTCTGCAAGAAAGGGAAATTTAAATTTGAGAACCAACACGCAAGTATAAATATTTTGGAACGCCATAGCAACAATGACGTTTCAAAGTGGCTCTTAATTATCGTTCAGTCAAATGTAATTCGAAAAAGAGTTCAGTCATTCCTACAACATTTTTTTCCATTAAACGTTTCTTATGAAATGAGTAACCAAAAGGCAGATTTTAAAAAATTCTTGAGATGGAATATTTCACTTGAATTTTTTCTCCAAAATAATAAATCTACTCAATTGTTTAAAATCGGACTACTGACTACCCATTGCATAAGAAATATATGTTTCTAGAGAATGTTTTTCCACATATGACGTTTAGTTTAATTCCTTTCCCGAAATATTCACGTTTTTGTTTGTTGTTCTCAAGTATACCTTTTCCAGTTTTCAAAAAACTGTATAGAGCCATCTTAAAAAAAGTCCTTAAGTATAATATTTGGAAATGTTGAAAGTATTAAAATATCTTCCCTTGTACTGGAGAAATAGATCATTCACTTGCTAGTTTAACGCCTCTAGAAACCGTTCTCTTAGCGTTTGTTTAACGGCGCCATGTTTATGTGTGGCAGGAATTTTCTGCTCAACTTCAACTTATCATATAGCTTGTGCTTAGTTCCTTGCACTCAACGTATAAACTGATACGTTTTCCCAGCTGTACATCAACTTGGAGACATCTAACTGTTGTTAAAATAGCGGCGTACACAATGATAAAATGTCTGAATAAATGGGTTATTCTTCGAGTACGATGGCAGATATGGTAAGCAATTAACATTTCTAACCATATTTAAGTGTCTTTGATTAAAACGTTAATTTATCTTTTGTATGCCGTTATTGGAGTTTTCCTGATCTGATCCTGTAAGAGTATTTGTTTAGCGTTTTGGTTTGTTTCAATAACGACCAGCATTTTAGAAGAGGGTGGACAACCTTTATCAGTTCGCGGGCCAGTCTTAGACCTTAGTACCATTTCAGAACAAGGACTGACCGTGCAAGGGAGTCACTAGAGGCATTTTGCGAAAGAATGAACGTGTGTCAAATACAGTTCATCATCTTCCCACGAATTTAAACAATTGGCTCCGTCATCCAAGGTTTGCCCAAACTTGGTTTACACTGAGGCGAAAAATGCGAATACATTTTGGTACATTTCTTGTTTTCAAATAATGGTTAAACAGATGTAAACAGAATACTGATATCATAGGATCTGTCTTGAAACAGAGTTTTATTTTGGTATATCGTATGCCAGATGTGATCAGACTACGAAGGTTTGGCACTGGTTCAAAAACCACCATATATCGTGTACCCAACTGGCCTTACGGGCTGCGATTCATGTGTACATCAAATATTTAGCAATTTTTGATGAGTCGCAAGACCTCTATTTTTGGATAAGGTATTCCGAAATCAATATGAAGATATTAAACTTTCGCACGAAAACAAAAAATAAAGTGTGCGTGAAAACAATAAATGAAAGCGTGCGCTCATTTCGAGGACCCCTTCTAAATATCTGTTTTGCAAATAATCATCCTATGTTACAGGTAATTTTAATCATTGTTTGTCCGTTAATTCTAAAGCATTGTTCGTTAGAAGCCCTTAACATTTTACCAACAAAAAGCATCCTTTCGTACAAATAACGTTTGGTTTGAGTTTGTTTTGGGTAGTCTAACAATCAGATTAAACTTTGGCATTTCGTGTGTTCGAGCCAAAACTTTAAGTTCATTGAAAAGGCCAAAACCAATCACATATGAAAAAAATTTGCTATTGTATCATTTAAATGTGAATTAAGTCCATCTGATTTAAATGCGACGATATGACATGGTACATATTAGGAGTAAGAACAGAAAAAAAACTTATTAGTATATTGAAGCATCCATGAAATAAGGCCAGCTACGACTGAGCCGAAAAACTTACAACACACAAGTCGAAGTATTTCAGAATCATCCTCAGGGTAACGTGAAGATAATATTTCATGAATTAACCTACACTACTAAAGTTAACTAGAAAAGTTGACTAGAGCGGGATTCGAGCTGGCATCTTCAAGTTTCTGGACCGCTGCTCTACCAATTGAGCTAATGAGTCAACTGCGAGAACAGTATGCTCGTTTTATCTATTTTAAGTCCACAAGAGATTCTCGCGACAACTTAACGATGTGCAGTGTTTCGACTCTATTTCAGAATCACGCGAGTTTAAATCCCACTCTAGTCAACTTTTCTAGTTGCCTTTAGCAGTGCAGGTCAATTCATGAAATATTCTCTAAATGTAGAAGTGTCGATCAACTTTCCACACTAGCAAATACATGCAGTCGTTTCACCTACAATGCATTCAGGGGCGCGAATGATGTATTTTTTTTGATCATCCGATCGGTGGGATTTGTTCAATATCAGCACTAAACGACACTTAGTATAGTTACGTAAACACCGGCGTAAACGCTCGTCAGTCCCTCACTTAACATGATCATCATTTTAACCCCTTTTTTTTACTTTGGGATAAGGCAAAACATAAAAAAATTAACGTCTTGAAAACTTGCGAAGTAGATTAGATTTCAAATGGCAATATTTCGAAGGTGCTTAACCACCATTTTATTCCGATAGTTAACTTCGTTGACGATCTTCACTATATCCATACAAACGGTATATATAATTTTGTGATCATGCACAAGTGACGACGACTTTGCACGTTGCTAAAATGCTAGTATTTCAAAAATTGTCTTCACTTTTACTTCATATCTTTAGTTTTCACGACATCATTGTTTAAGGCACGTTCTATCCCGTTTGATCATACGTTTATCTTTTATTAACATGTAAACAAATCAACTCTTCTGACATCGTTCCCAGGAACCATCTCCCTTTCAAAATGGTCTCCAATTGTTAGCCTTTGGTATTGCTACCCTGTAAAGCCAACGATTTTCATTACGGCTGCTCATCATCCTTCACAATCCAAAGCATTTTCACGCTAAATATACGTTAATTTTTTTGCACTTTGGTTCCAAGAACGAAACGAGTCGAGTTAATTTATACGGACGAAAAAAGTATGTCAAAATGATGATCCTATATTCACGTAATTAATCGTGATTACCTGTCGATATAAACATTTCAAAAAACCAATGCCTCTTTTTTAACAAATGACCATACTACGTAACGAACTTACCCGGCACCTGCTAATTACCTTACGGCAGTTACACTCCTATAGATAGTCTACGTCCAAAACTCAGTAGAAATAATAAGCTACTCGTAGCTTCATGCAAGACGTCTCAAAACATAAAACGTCTTTCTCTTTCCTCTTCGTCGTGAAAACGGAAAATCTCTTAAATCACGATTTTGAGCGGGATAAGCGAGGGTGATATAGAAAGGGGACGTCCAACCTATTCACGGTCGAAACTATCGAGTAACATCACGGAGTCTCCTCTCTCCTTAAGCCTGCGCGAGCAGGACAGATTTGATGCTGAAACATGCGCGTTATGCACTTCGAACTGAAAAGGAAAACAAAATTGAGAAAGGTGTTTTCTGTTTTTGAGATACCTTGAATTTAGGTTATAAGCAGACTGTTTTCCGAGTTATGCTTTGATCTCGAGATGATCGCAGTAACTAGCACAAGAGGCTTGTGAACGTTGATACATAAAAAAAAGGAATTCGTATTATTTATATTGTAATTGACTAGCAAAAACCTTTAAGACAGGAACGATTAAATGTTATAAAAAAGTAACGAAAAGCGCTGGTCGGCGTTACCATTTAACAATTATTCGCCGAAGGAGAAGTGAATATTGATGAATATCGCAGACACCCAATTGTTTTACTACCATTACACAAGCAATTATTTGAAAGTAGCGAATGAGCTGTTTTAAAAATTCCTTGGCAATATTTGCAAAGGTAGTCGCTGTCTTGATTCTATGTCTTCACTGTTTTATTCACCTGTAGGTGAATATCGAGAATTATCACGCAATTTTCGGGCCAATCACCATGCGGGATTTTCGATAATCACCTGTGTAATTATACTACATGCTAATAAAATACACATGGTTATGAACAGAATTATGATCACCATCAAACAACATACTTGCTTTGGTAATTATCTGGGCTTGGTATAATTACCCCCATGTTACGTGGATACCTCAGAGAAGTACGACACAGCACAATTTGAAATCGCGTAGGCAAAAACAGGGTGCACTGCCTGTAAATTTTATTGCAGCGCTTTTTTGAATTAGGAAAAATCTGACTATAGAAAAACTACACATTTCTGTTTTGAAGCCAAAATTTACAAACGTTCCCAGACAAACTAGCGAAAATAACTGATGGCAGCAAAACTGGGAGTCAATGGCTGAAATGGGTTCGAAAACTAAACACACTCACCAAGATGTCAGCCTACACAACTGAAGTCCAGCATAACGTTTTTTTCCGCCTGATGAAAGACACGTGTCTCAGTACACCGAAAAAATGTCGCGTAACTGGAGATAAAAATGGCGTAATGTAAGCTACGTGTATTAACCCATATAAGGTAACCATAGATAAACGATAGTAGTGCGCAGCTAGAATTCAAACCGGCAACTTTGGTTTTAATAGTTGTACGCTCAGAGGTGTAGCTAGGACTTAGGAACGGAAGTGGATCTTAAAAAGGTTTCTCCAGAATGAAGGCCGCGGGGTTTGATTTTACAGCGGAGATTTTCTCAAAAGTAAATAATTATTCGAATTTCTTTCTGATTTCCATGGCCATACTGGTTTCACTCCTACCTGGAATCCATTGAAAAGAGCTGGAAGGCCTAGCTGCACTCAAGCCAAGGGAAGAGGATACTGAAACTTGGTAACTCCAATCTAGTTACTTTGGTATTTACAGACTTGACTTTTAGTCTCAGATGTGATACATAGAGCTCGGATAAAGACTAATTGATGATAAAGTTATTTGGTAGTACTTTGAATCAATACAAAACCATATGTCACAGTTATGACTTCCACCTGTGGTCAAGCTCACAAAGCGCGTGTTGGCCACCTGGAGTACCATGGACCACTCTATGTACATTCTTATGCGTCTCTTTGAACTAATGGCGTCATTGCCTTGAGAGACTTGTAGCAAGAAGGACGGACAAACGAACCCCTTCCTAATGGAATAAAGAACGTGTACTCACTCAGTCGCACAAAGCGGTTCCAACAACCTGAAAACGTCTCCTATGGCGATACCTTATGCCAGTTTTGGTCACGTTCCAGGCCTTTGCTTTACGCCGTGTTCCTTAGCGTGACGTTATCTAACACATAACCGCGTTCAACCTTCTATTGAACTGTCTCTCACCTCCGAGAAAAGACGCTATGCTGATTTCTGTAATATATATCTATATTCATTTTGCATGGTTGATTTTAAACACCTTTGCCTCATTGCATCATGTCTGGTATAAATTTGCACATTTTCATCTGATATTCCTCAACCACCTTCGAATAATACGTGATGAGTTCGACTGCGCAGCGTGGACTTCAATACGAAAGTTGCTTACATGACGTCACAAAACACACACTAGATTGGGCTTTATTGCAGCTCTTTCGAAAATAAGTATTTTCTTGAATATCACCAGAAAAGGCGCTGGCGAAAGTGAATATACAAGAACAAGTGCAAGCTCGACCACAAGGACATAGAAACACGAAGAACGGAAGCAGGAACATTGCATGCACACGCACACGAACATGGACGCGAAGATAAACATGAGTGCATATACGATCATGAAAACGACCATTCGTATAGAGACAAACACAACCGTAAGTGTAAGCACAGAAACAGACACAAAGAGACATGGACACGAACAATAACCCACAAAAGGATACAGTAATTGAACAATAACTACTCATACTGACCTTGGCCATTTAAAGCTATACACTTGTTTAAAGCAGCGTGCGCATAATGTAGTTCATCACATTTTCAGTGAAATAACTACGCTTTGACTGTTTGGAAACTAAAACATACAAAGCAGTTTGCAGCTACATAAAACTAAGCACCCGCTATGACTATACTTTCTTATTACATCTTGCAGATCGAAGGATCCAGGAATTCTGAAAAGATGTACCCGAGTAAAGTCTACTACACATAAAACGTACCTGTGAAACTTTCGCCTGCAAGCTAAAGCGTGCTCATTTTTCTCAAAGGTCACCAATGCTTTATGTTTTGTTGTTGACATTTTTAGTTGCTGTGAAAATAAAAAGCAAACAACTTAGAAAAGTACCTGCACTTTACCACATGATAGCTTTGGGAACACTTCCACTTGGTGTTTGAAACCCAATGTCATAGTTATGAACTGCAAGGTGTTGAATAGAGTCTACGTTTACACTACCGGAAAAGTCGGATTCAGAAAAAAAAAACGTATTGGAATTCGTTGGTCGTTCACACAGGAAAAAGTACCTGGGTTAGTTGCATGATCGTGCCAACGAAAACAGCGCTGTCTTATCGAAGAATGGACGTAAATGCTCAAAAAATTTACTGAAAGTTACTCAATACACATTTAAAGAAAACTATATACTTTTTGAAAGCATACATGTTTCGACAACTTCAAGATGCCATCTTCAGTGCAGAATGAATGATGTGAGGTAATATGATACAATAATATATGAGCTAGGATATGAATAAATTATTTACAATTGATGAGGAATTGATCTGCTTACAAATACAGGATTATTTGCATAAAGTGATGATAGGTGTATTTATAAACTGAAAATAGTATTGAAGTGATGAATTTGGACTTTGAGATCGGGATTGATTTTGTTGATGTGAAGAGCCTCTTTGATTTTGAGGGAGAAGGTTGAATGAGCGGAGTCGATGATTTTAAAGCAAGAGTGTGAAAATTGCTTTTTACAAGAGGGAGAGGCGTGAAGATGTTTGTAGTTGTTTGAGTTTCTGTCCGTATTCGTGTGTTCCTTAATCCTGGTAGTTAATTGTCGAGAAGTTTCACCAATATAGCGGGAGTTACACCCTGCACAGGAAAATTGATATACTACCATAGATTTGAAAAGATCAGGAATTGGATCTTTGAAACAAAAAAGGCTTTTTATCTTGTAAGATATAAAGATAAGTTTGACTTCAATGTCCGTGCAATAGCGTTTAATGAGTTGTGTTAGTTTACGTTGTGTGTGCCGTGAGTAATCACCTATATAAGGCAGTTTGAAATAACGTTTGTAGTTAGTTTGTTGTTCATCGTTTAAGTTGGTTGCGGAGTTAGTGGAGTCAATGTTTTTGTTGTTGTTCAAGTAGCGTTGGATAGTGTAGTTAATGAAATGAAAAGGAAAAGAGTTGCGTTGTAGGGTGAAAATTATGTTCTTTAAGTCCTGTTGAAAGCCGTTTTCTGTGTTATTCAATTTCCGTGCTCTGTCTATCAACGTTCGTATCAGTCCAGTTTTGTAGGTTAATGGTGTGAAGCTAAAATAGTTTGTCAATAGTCCTGTATACGTTGGTTTGTGGTAGGTAGAAGTGACACAGTTGTCATGTGATTTAGTAAGTGAGACATCAAGAAATGGCAGTTCGTTGTCTCGTTCCGTTTCGTATGTAAAGTTTATGTTGTTGTGCTGTTTGTTGATGTAATCGAAAAATAGTGAAGCCTCAGTTTCGTCATTAAAAACACAAAAAATGTCGCCAACATATCTGCGATAAAATAAAGGTTTATTGTTGTTGTAGTCGTTAATCCAGTTCCGTTCGTGAAAACCCATAAAAATGTTAGCTAAAGTGGGTGCTAAGGGTGAACCCATACTTACCCCGTCCGTTTGGTCGTAGTACTTACTGTCAAATAAAAAATGCGTCTCAGCAGTAGCGATGTTAAATAATAGTTTAAATTCTGTTCTGTTGATGGTAAATGTCGGGTTGTCAGTAAGAATTAAGTCAATGGCGATATCTATAGTTTCGGTTAGTGGTATGTTAGTAAAAAGGTTTTCAACATCGTAAGAAATAAAAAATTTTTCTTGTGGAGCGTTGGCGTGAAGATGGCATCTTGAAGTTGTCGAAACATGTATGCTTTCAAAAAATATATCGTTTTCTTTAAATGTGTATTGACTTTGTTGCTACTGTGAAAGTTACTCCCGACAACCAAAAAAAGTTCTTCCCATTTTTTGTTTATTACAGCTTAAAAGCCAGTTTTCCCTATACAATGTTTTTACGGAAAAAACATTAACCAGTGAAGACGTTGAGCCTTTCAATTTCAGTCGTACGTCTTTTATTCGTCATTTATATTAAATCGTTCACGACATACGGTGCTTTTCATTTGTACCGTTAAGGTGGTGGGACCAGCAGCTTGGGTCTCACGTTGATGGAAAGGCCCGGGAGCCTCGCACCATTTCATCGTTCGTTAGTATGGGACATTGACGCCAAAATTTAGTGATCCGTTGGGCCAGGCCAAAACTATTCCCACAGCATTGATCAAGGAGAAACGTCCCTTTGCCCCTTATCACTAATGTTCTTATCCCTAGGTTACTAACTTCCTAAACATGCTAGAATTCTTTTGGTTGCCCGTTGTCGTTTGAGATTGAGGACCAATACTTCCTCTAGTTTCACTTTTCCTTATGTATTACTTGAGGTTCCATTTACTGCTAATAAATTCGTGCTCCGTCTTTTCATTTAACGGACAGACCTGTCAAACCTTGATCACTGAAAGCGCAAGAAAATTCGCTTTCTCTAAGCTTTGATTCGATAACTATGTTTCCACGTACTTTAAAAACCCCTGAACAACTGAAACTTGTTCGCAACCGTCATCTCAACAAAATAAATCTCAAGGGAGAAACTTTCAATACATGTCTACCTTTCTTATTCAGCGCATAACTTTGAATCTAATACATCGGACCTGGTGGACAATTATAAATGACGTAAAAATATAATAAAAAATTTCAAAAACAGTGAAAGACTACTAAGGTGAAGCCATTGTAAACCAACAACATCGCAAAAACATCGCCTCATTTAAAACGGTTGGCGTTTGAGAAGGCCTGGGCACTACATCGCGAGCCACAGCACACACTGCCAGCAGCTTGCGTAACATCACATTTGACTGAAATTTGTAGTTGCGAATTTTTTTTTTCTTTGTTTTGTGCATTAAACCCTTGGAGTCTAGCTCTGGCCCTCGATAAGTGGGACTGGGAGTGAAAATTACTACAATCCTCGTCCACTAATGTTCTAAAGCAAAGCCACCATCCTTACCTCTATCGGCCCAATAGTAGCAAGCAGCTCTTTTAGTTTAAATGGTGTAATAGAATCAGGGAGCGAGCCAATAACGATACGATTTGACGGTTTTCCAGAAGTACTGGACTTGGTTGCTAAAACTCTGTTCCCTTTTGCATCCGTGGCAGAAGAACCACTAGGTTTTCTATCATCAGAACTTCTACGAGAGCGCTAGAAAGGAATTGTACAGTATTAAGGAGTTTTGCTCATTATAAACAACTGACGTACGGCAACACTTGTACGTGAAGTTGTAGAACTAAGATTTCGGTGCAAATCCATCGCTATTTAGATAACGGAAGATATCCTGCTTAGATTAGTCTAAGGTTGAGCATGATCTTGTCCAGCCTAATATTACGGGACGGAAGGATTAGAAGCTACGAGTGAAATTTGGTCAAACAAACTCACTGGATAGCAAGACGGAGTGAAGAAATAATTCTTAAGCCAGGGATGTCAAAAGTGGGCCATGTGATCAAAAATTCGCATGTGTATAGGCTATATATATGCATGTGTATAGTTATTCTGTGGATAACATAGGCATAACGTAACGTCCTAACTACCATTTAGCTTTTAAGCGTTGACACAAAAATACTTCAATGACGTTTTGCTGGAAGGCAGTTGGTATAATTTGAGGGCTAGGTGTCCGGGTTGAGTGTTTCGATTACCTCAATAGGCCAAGTAAGAACCCATGATAGCTACCAACTAATAAAAAAATTCTCAAAGGGGCAGCACACAAGGGTCATGCGAGCCACATTTGGCACGTGGGTCTCATGTTGGACAACACGAGGAAACCTTTGGACTACAATCATAACGCCATTTAGTTTGAGAGTGAATGGTCTGACCTAATGCTCGTTATTCTATAAATAGGTACACTTACCCTGCTGGTTCCTCGAGAGTCCTTTTGTCCACGCGTTTCTATTTTAGACCTCCTACCCGCTCTCTCCCTGTTTTCACCTTCAACTTTCCTACTCCGGTCTCTTTCTCTTCCCCGCTCCCTCTCCCTTTCTCTACCAGTTTCAGTCCTCCCTCGCTCTCCTCTGGGTCTTTCCACTTCCTCGCGCTCCTTTGTCCTCCCTCTGTCGTGATTCCCACGACTCTCTCTTCGCGATCGTTGTCTCTCACGCCTTCGTTCATCGTCATTTCTCAAAGTTGGCTTCTCCACACGTCTTCCTCTTTCTTTCTTCGACTCTCGTTCTCTGCGCGTTTCTTTGTTTCTCTTCGTAGCCCGTTCAACGCGTCTTGGAGGAGACACGCTTCTCCTCAATCTGACCTCACGTTTTGGGGAGGAGCGGGCACGAATAATTGGAGATCTGGACCTTGTCCTTGACCTTGATAGGGATCTGGACCAGGAGCGCGCTGGTGACGGTGAGAGTGATCTGGTAGACCTTGACCGCGATCGGCTCCATGACCTCGACGGAGAACGAGAGTACGACCTTGACCTGGAGTCCGAAAACGATCCAGACCTTGAACGGCTACTGAGACCACTGTTTTCACTGTATGTACGACTTCTTCTTTCTCGGGAATGCTAAAAGGCGAACAAGTAAACTATATGCATTCAGGTAATTGAACCGACATTAGAGTTTCTATATCACGGAATCTAGTCCGTCGTTGAAAGGGTATGGGAGATTCTTGTTCGAGGGCAGATAAAGTTTGAGGACTGATGAAGTTTCGTCAGACTTGCTCAAACTTCATCCCTCATCAAACCAGTACATTTAAACATTTTAACAAGTCAGACTTGATCCTCGTCCAGGATATCGTAGAGTGAGCATTGAGACTCAGTAAGTGTATTAAAAGAGGCAATGAAACATGTATTGGAGAACGTCCCACCTCCATTTGAAGATGAAAAGCATACGACATAACATAAAGGTCATCAGGGTTGAGCAAAATAAAAGGAGTATGGAAAGCATAAGCATAAGGTTAAAATGAATAAGAGGTTTTCTCGATTGTCGACTACGGGACATAATACACCTAGGATTTTTGATGCGATAGCCTTGCACTTATTTCTTAAAGGTAAAGTGTCTTTAGTTATACTGGATAACCCTATCAGCTACTTAAGCTGCTTTCCCAAGAGGTCCAGTAAGGGCCACCCCTAATGGATTCAGTGTTATGTTTACAGTCCAGTCAATGGGTCCGGTGTTATGTTTCAATAACGCAATTTGACGTATCTGATTTTCAAATTCGATACTAATTCATTACCTTAGAAGGAAGTTCAGCTGATTCCCTATCATAAACAGGCTCCCGACGAAGCTGCTGTTGCCAATTGATATCGTACATTTGTTGAATGGTTGCCGGGTATTGTTGTTGCCGTGCCATGTATGCTTGAGAATTGTACAACGCTGCCAAATCTGCTCTCTCGTTCGTCACAACTCTGTTTCCATGGAGCATGCGATCTACCTCATATGATGCCCTTGCAAGAGTGTTGTTCAGTGATGTGTGGGCAGCAGGCTGCACGGTTCGATGGACTTCAGGCTGAATGGTGGGCGGCAGAGAGTGACTGAACGGTGTCGAAGCATGCAGGCCTGGAGGTTGACTACGAGCGGTTATCTGGTGATTTATGGGCTCAGGTACAGGCATCTGACTGGGTGGTAACATCAACCGTACTTGAGGACTTGCAGGAGGTTGAGGCGGAGGAACAAACTAAAATGAAAGACAAAATGAGTTATCGTTGTCAGTAATGAGCAGTCCGTAGGTCGCTTTCATTCAAGACTACATCCTTTGGTATTTTATTTTTAACAAAATTAGTTGTAAAGGTAATGTAGTTTTACATCATGGTCGCTACCGTTCAAACATTTGGTGACAGCCTTCTGAAAACTTTTTTTTTTAATCAAATATTTGAATTCTTTCGCTGGTTACAAATGTCAGGCAAATGTTCAGGTTTGCAGCTCTGCGGTGTGATTGGTCTAGTCTGAGTATTCATGCAAGTCAGGTAAGACGAAATTAAAGAATAATACGTTCTTCTCCGTTCAGCGGAAAATAATTCCTATGTTTACCTACGTACGAAAATTAGCTAAGTACTGCTGCTGCTTCTTGATATAATTTAAATTATGACAAAAATTAACATCACATCCACTATACGGAAGACTTTTACGAAATACTTCTAATGCCGTCGTTGTCACCGTATACAGCAGATGAAACATTTACTTTGGCGCCATAATATTCTTTATTCGGTGATCAGTGTATAGTAGTTTTTTCTGGAGAAAATGACTTGAATTCTCGTATATTACACTTGACAAGCCTGCTACTGAAAGAGTCGATGTTGGTTATGGTGATAATAAATGGTATGTTAATAAATTTTTAAGTGACGTCTTGGAGAATCACGCCAAAAAGTACTGAAGATGACAACCCTATTTTCCTTTTTATCTGTACTTTGATGAGTCCATCTTTATCTTATTTTATTGTCAGGGGTACTTTTGAATAACAAGCGAGTTTGCATCTCAATGAAAATGTCAATGATTGAAGACATTGGTACCGATAGTACGTATTTAAAGATGCATACCACTTAAAGTTCGCCTCTTCGGCAGTGCAATTTTCTAAGACAAATTCTCACCACTTTCCACTCCAAGTCTCATTTCTTTGGTTGTGTCACGGCACTTGATTTAACTTAGAGGCTTTTTGATTTATCTAGTCCTGCATATCGCGTTAAGGAGGAATAATTACGCTAAAACGTCCATTCAAATGTCTCTTAAACCTTTGGCCATGGCTTTTTTGGTGAAGCGACCGCATAGTGACTTTCGCGCAAGGAGATTAGGGCTGAATCATTTGTCGCAGACTAGAATAAAATTAGTCCTTCCACGTTTTTGACAACACCGCTACCAGAAGACATGGTATCATAAAGCTCTGAATCGTTTATTTATTTTAATCAACTAACCACATGAGTGTCCCGTAAGGTTTCCACAAAAGCTCTCTTCGCTTTCGGGGAACTGTTACTGACAATAACACCATGCAAAAGCTTCAAACATTAACATTTTCATACCTTCAAACGACATCACTATTTTGTTATTCTTCTTTAATGTTTTACAAATACTAGTCATGTTTGGCAGGACATAAGAATCTGAAATGAAAACCTTACTCTTTGCGCCAGTTCATGAGGTGCAGGCACTGAGACAGTAGGATAATTGGCTGCTTCAGGAAATCTTCTGGCCGGTGGTGGTAGCATACCAGCTTGAATTCCCATGTCAGGTTGTGATCGAGGTGGCAGTGGCTGTTGCGGAACCGGGTGAGGGACAGGCATTTGAGGAGGCGGACGTGGAGGACCTAAAAAAGAAAAGTTACTGTTGAAAAGCTTGATCTTGACAAGGTCTTGTCATGAAAAAACCAACTATCACCGAGAGACGAGGACTAAAATAAATCTAGCTGAAAAATTTGATATTAAATATTAATTTCAAAGTTAAAAATTTAAATAAAACTAGTTTAAGAGTTAGTAGACATATATTTCATGAATCTAGACCACAGTATTCAAGAAACAATAACGTGAGTAGAAAGTAGAATAAAACAGAGGATAACGGACAGGTGTACTTGACAGAACTTATTTCTTGTTCACGATTTGTTTAGTATTGAAATATCTAACTTTACTTCATTTTAGTTTTCTTCTTAGAAATCATAAACGTTTAAATAGTAACTACACTCTTTTGATTCTCACTAAGAGCTGATGACATTACAATTTCAAATGTACTCGGATTCACAGTTACATAAATCAAAATAGTGTGGCAATACAAGGGAGATAAATCTTTGATACACTTTCCTCAGTAACGCAAAGATTTCAAAATAATGAACAGATTTTTAAAGGGATATGAAGCAGTAGTTCACAAGTTAAAAAAAAAAACAAAAAAAAAAAAAACAAAAACAAACAGTCCTACATTCATGCACGGAAAACGCAACTCTTGGGTCTCCAGCTGAAAATCGAGCTACCCAGAATGCAATAGCTTTCGTAGCTCCGTTGGCAGGGCACTACCCTAGATCACCAAGCTCGTGGGTCTGATCCTTAGCCTGAAGCTAAGGCCCATGTTGGGTCTTAAAGTGTTCGATTCTGGCCCTCGAAAATTTACTTTAACTTCATGTGGACTCCACTGATGCGAATGGGTGCCTAACACTCATTGAATATACCCTTCGCTTCGTCAGCATTACCAACTTTACAAATGTAGAACTCGTGTCCATGCTCCAGACAATGCCCTTTGCAGCTCAGTTGGTAAAGCATAGCACTAGATTCGCAGGGTCGCCGATTCGATTCCCACCCGAAGGGTGAGGAATTACATTTTTCGCTCTCTGGCCGGGGCTTAAGATCTACTATTCTGTCACTACAGAATTTACTCTCACTTAATATAGACTCCGTTTAATTTGATCGAGTACAAATGCCCTGTATTTACTGAGTATACTCTTAACTTTATCGGCATTACGAACTCTACAAACATGAAACTCGCGACCATGCTCTCGGTAACGGCTTTGGTACTTCATTTGGCAGAGTATTGCTCTAGATCCGCAGGGTTACGGGTTTAATTCCTAGCAAGAGACCCAAGAGTTACATTTTTTTGCAAATGGTCCGGTCGAGTCTTAAAGTATATCATTCTGACATTAAAATGTAAGTAAAAGTGAACAATAACCGAATGTATCATCAAAAACCCGTAAATCTTTCGGAAGACAGCAGGCTTGCTCTCTAGTAAAGCATGAAAACAAGTCGTATTACCATCAAATCCAGGTCTTGGAGCCATAAAACGAGGATTTACATGAATATTTTTCCCGATTGGTGGGTCTATAAGCAAGAATGTCACGTCAAATGTGAGAGGAAAGGATGTATCCTTGGGTGTTCTCAAACCTTTAAGGTAAGTTCGTCTACTGGGACAGAAGCAATAACCAGGTGTAAGAACAACGAACAAGTGAGTACGTCAACTAGGACAGAACCAGTGACTATCGCAGAACCAGAAATCTATATTAAACACACATTTACGTATAAGTTGGTGAATAAGTGTTCTTCCAAAACTTTTCTTGAAATTATGCCTCTAAATCTTTATTATTTGTAATTAATATTCATATAAACATAACATTTTATGAATATCCAGACGTTTTGTGAAATGTTCATATCATTGATTTCCTTTGTAACAAAAATTTCAACATTTTTTGCTAGCTTATGTCAGATAATCCATTTGTCAAATACTGTCTGGTGGACTCATCTGCAGAGCTGTTGTAAGCATTCCGTGATTAACAACCCGAGGGTGAAGACCTTCATACTTTGATTCTTGTAAAGTATTTACAGAGAGTAGACAAAGACAAGTGGCTATTCGTGAAAATATAGTTAACTTTGTTTGACCCTTTCTACAGAGCATAAAAATGTACAAAATCATACGTTTTTAGAATGGATGTACCAAGATCTTCTCAAATACGATTAGAAAGCTTAATTATAATCCTTTGTTTTTGAAAGTCTATGAACAAGTTGTGATCCAGGTTAAATTTCTCATGAAAATGGCGGTCAACAGTCAGGCTTTAGTTCGATTCATTCCAATTAACCAACAAAAGGATCAGGATAGTTTGTTGACAGGAATAGTTACATTTCACCGCTGTTGCCCACAAAATGACTCATATAGCCTGCATACACATAAACTTTTGATCATATGTCCAACTTTTGAAAAAACGTGGACACCCCTGGCTTAGTAATTGCAATGACACAGCTTAAAACCATTGCAGATTCACCTCAACCATTACGACAATTCTTAAGGAAAATTATGAAAAATCAATATATTTTCTAAACTAATAATTAAAATTAAAATTTGAGAAAATATTTGGGGAGATCTTGAAGAATGTTCTCTAAATATACATACAGTCTGACATATTTGTTTGCTTTCTAGAACAAGTTATTCCGAAATAGTCATATTTTCAAGATGATCACATTTTTGTCTACTCCCTGTAACTTACTGTATGTATTATAGCTTATGACAAAAATTTTGGACTTTGTAATTCTGGGCAGGAATTGGTTCAATCTGAGTACTTAGGAAAGCCAGATGAAACTAGAGAAATAATACAATGCTTGCTCTATTCAAAGCCGTTTTTTCTTGGGCTTTCCCTTTTGAGACGACAGATAAATATATTCCGCGCTGACAGTTGTTCTTGACGGATATAATTTGAGTCTTTAATATGATCGAAATGAACTACAAGTTCTACGAAAGCAGGACAGCTTCTAGCCTCGGTTTGTACTTATCACCAGTTAGAACGTCCTTTTATTTCGACATATTACATTTTCATGAACGATCGTGGGACGTTCGTCAAGCTCACACCTCAGAAAAATGATGTTGGGTTCAAAGGTTGTGGGTTCAATCCCTGTCTAGGCCTTACGAATCGTTTTTCCGAGGTTTGAGTTTGAAGAAAGTCCAATGATCATCCATTAATATATACAAGCTCATTGACCAATAAATTGTAAAAACAGATTTACCGAAATCTTGTCTTCCAACAGAAACTCTTTTGAACCTAAGTAATGTCCACCTAATCCACAGCAAAGTTAGTCATATTTAGGATTATGAAAGTAAAAGTCAAGAATCCGTTGCATCGATTCTAAAGTAATCTTTTAGTACTTCTGTTGGGTTCCTCCGTAGTAATCTTAATCACAATGTTTAGTATCAGAAAGATCTACAGAGAACACCAGAACGATTACTTGTCGTCTCCAGCCTCAGATATTCACACGTTTAAGTGTCATTGAATCTATTACGATGGCTGTTACTGTGCTTACAAAGGGGCAAACCTGAGGTTGGTTTGCATGGACACACATCTGGACTGGACAGAAATTCAAAAACGTCGAGCAACTGGTGTCATACTCAACCAAATTATTCCGACGACTTCGGCTCCTAATTTGACGTAAATAACAGTACAAATAGCACTAACAAAAGCAGATTAAACTCAACAGGGATATTACTTCTAACAGCTATTTTCATGAAACCTCATTATGTATGAAATAAAATAAAAACGTTCACTTTACACCACTTACGTAGATGGGGTGGTGGAAAATTAGGAGGAAGAGGTCCAGCAGGAAACGGACGATGTCCAGAGTCCTGGATACCAGGATGCATGTCACGGTTGGGTCCTCGAAACCTTGAGTGATAGAAAACGCATAACGTTACGTTCAATGCAGAATTTCGGCTGGTTAAAAGTACGTTTCTAGAAAGTAAAATGAATGTACAACCGGTAATTGGAAAAAGTAAAGGTTATTGATTTAATTCTTAGCATTATGATCAACTTAACATTTCCCAATCTAATAAGTTCTTCTGTTCGACACTTCGAAGTGCATTTGCATAAAAGTCACACACAGTTTTCTATAAACTGTAAGGTATTCTTTCGGAATTCTTTCGGAGTATTACGAAAACTGGACGATTGACAATTAAATGAAGGCTATAACACTGACTGGTCAACTCGATCTCATTTGTTTGCCATGGTACTTATTTCGCAGATGAATTACCAATATGGAAATTGAAACGTCTAAAATTTCATACATTGCTTGATCTCTTCCTCTTCCACGACTGAAGTCCCTGTTTCCACGTCCACGAAACCTGTCATCTGTAAAACACATGTGCAATTGAGTAGTCAAAAAGAAGTCGACTTAAAACTGTTGTGTACACCAAGTTCACACATAACAGCAAAATAAGCTGAAAGTTACTAATCTGTCATGAGGGGTTGCTGTCCAGCAAGAAATGTAGAAAAGATTTCACGACCGGGGCGCCTCATATCCAGCTGTATCTTCATATTTCTTATATGATATATTAGCCTAATCGCAACTTAAAGTTATCGTAGTTTCAACCCTGATCCTAATTATTGACCAGCAGTTTTGCCATTTGTAGGCCACTAATTTGAAGGTTTTTCAAACGTTTATACCAATAATAACTCTATGAACACAGTCCATTAATCAATGATCAGGTATATGATTATCTCAGGTTGTATGAATTACATTGCACGACAAAGGTCTTACATTCAAAATGAGTTGATTCTCGTGAGTTTTTGGGTACACAGTGTCCCTTACTGATAACATGCCGTCGAGTTAGCTGATAACACTGTTACAGGAATCACTTGCTTATTATTAAGGCACTGTTCTTTGGCAAAAAGGCTACTAAAATGTTCGTCACCTTTATATTCACCAAATAATGTCAGGTAATTCCAAAGCATACGATGTTTATTTTCAAAAAACTTCGGTCGTTGTGACTGTTAGTCAGCAAAGCTATGAGTAATGCGAGGGTCAGTCAAAAAATTCAATAAAGAAAACCGGACGCATTCCATTAATTTCCCTTATGGTGCAGCCATGGCTTATAGTGCCTGCAAATATCGTTTTACTACGGTAATAAAGCCGTGCTAAAGCAGAGAAATATCGATTGAATGTAACAATCGTGATGGACACACAACATAATATGAATCTCCGTCTAAGTTCTAGGTCACAGCTACACACTACAGTCTTTAGTCTTTTCCGGTCCGAATCCGACTTTTTAATTTTACTCTGCCTGACGCCAGATGATCTTACTCGTCAAGAGGAGACGCCTCGGACTGAAAAGGGTCATACTAATAAAAAAAGAAGAAAAAGTTACCAAAAGCCCTAGAATCAGAACTTTAGAGAATATTATACAGTACCTTTCCTCTTGGGTTTGTCAGTTCTCTCGAACTTGTTTCTCGGAGGTTTTCTTCTATCACCATCAGATTTTTCAACACCTTGTCTCTTTTTGGTGGCATCTTCTTCAGTAGGTTCATCTTTCGTTTTAATAGGAGCTGGTGAGATATTTAAACCAAGGGGATAATTTATTATTTCTACAGACTATATGTGGGACTGGTTACATGGTACAAACCGAGGGGCACCGAAGTGGACATACATGGCTTAATTGCTACACTTAAGGCGGATTTCCATTTGGTGCAAAATGTCGCGCGCGCCACCGTTGTATTGTTAAAGTTCAATATTTTCTACTTGGTTGCACTTGAGATCTCCTAAGACAAAAGTCACGCGCACGACTTTTTGCACCAAGTGAGCACCTTTAGGCAGAGCAAGCTGGAGAGTACGGAATAGCTTTATATCATGCCTACATGCAGACTTCATAGTTTTAAACAGTCGATTTTAATATTAAAACTAGATAAATTTATCTCACTTCGATGAAAATAAATGATCATGTACTACATGCATATTTACTACATTGTTTCTAAATTAGTCAATTATACTTAACTAAAATGAATAGAAAAATTTCCAGAACTTTCAACATTACATATAATCAAAACTGACATATCGATCAGGTGTGAACAGTAATTTCAATGGAATTACTGTACATGTAAAGTTAGTCTGAATCCAAAGAATTCTTAACAGTTTTCTACCTTCTGGTACTGGTTTCTCTTCGTTAATCTTTTTTTCTTCCTGATCTTTTTCTATCTCAAATTCTTCATCCCCATGAATGCTGACTGCGTCTTCCAAGTCAACTGTTCTGCTTGGTAAACATAGAAGACTAAAACTCAGAGTCATGCGGCTGAATTTCCTAGCCATCAGAAAACTTGGTATTCTACACACTATTAGGATCTAAGTTCCTACTTTTCACAAAGCAAAATATTGTGAGCAATGAACACCCCTAGTTTTAACATTCTATAAGAATTCAAAGATTCCAAGTCTGTACTGCAAATAAGAGAACAAAAATTTGATCAGCACGGAATGATACCATTTAATAAAAGATTTAGTCACTCACGGTTCTCCTGCTTCATCTCCACTTTCCTGTAGTAATGTTTCCTAAAAATTACCAACAAAAGAGTAATTTTAATCTAAACATCCAATAATACTGTAATACTATAACTGATAACACTTTATTGACTATCATGATCTCATGGTTTCATTGAAACACTCCTTTTCTTGGGTTCGATCTACCATCTACTACATCAACAATTTCAAATTTAAATTTCTCAAACTCTTTAATAATTTACGAAGAAAACACAAAGGAAATAAGGAATGAGACCTAGTTTGTAAATGTGATCTTAATTAGCATCAACTCGATTTTCTCTTTAAATACTGACTTTTTGAGACAATTTTGGATTTAAATTTGTACAACCATTTCAAACCTTAGTTAAATTTTGAACCATTATCGTAGTCCACTGTTTTATCCTGAAGTCTTCAGTAACAACATAGTTAGATGCGGTACACGTTGTCTTGAGAGAAAATCACAATGCCGAAATGTGGATGCGGAATTCCACTCAAAGAGCAACGTCCGAATTAGCGGTCCAAAACAGCTTCGCAACTTTTTTCGAAAAATAAAGTATGACAAGCACACACACCCACAAAAAAACTTTTTTAGAATAACTGAATTTGTTGAATGCCTTTTTTTCTTTATTTGGCCGTGAAGTGAAGTACTGAAACACTTTGCTTACTTCACCACGGTAAAGTGATGCCTCAGAGAGTCGGAGTGTCCACCAGTTGAATGTATCCTGGTCGTAAACTCCTTGCAGATAGATAGAACATTTCACTTTCTCCACCTTTTTACTGTCTTTAATGAAAACCTTGACTAATTTAACACCCAAATCACGTTTCCACTTTTCTGGAAATTACTGGCACAGGCTAGATCGCAATCTTTTACAGAAAGTCTGAGACAGACCGTTCATGGTTTAAACGGATTAAGTTGTGTTACGTTTTGCAATAGAGTTTTTTTGTTTTTGTTTTTTTATTGACGTTTTATGGTCTTCGAGATAGAAAGGTAAGATTTCAGCTAGCGGTGATGGCGAGACTTTTTACTGAGCTTTTGATGTATTGAAGCGGAAATAGAACTTCGCAAAATAACTGAGGAACATTTTTTGAGTATGGAGTGTTAATAGCCATTAGCAAAAATAGAAATAAAGTTTTTATCAACTCACGCAAAAGACAACCGGGGACATGACTGATTTGAATTTGTAATTTATTGGACGAGGAGTCGTGTCGTCGCTAGACAAGTTGCGCGATGGATGTCACCCAGTGCTACTGTTAAAGAAATGCAATTGGGTTGCAGTTCTATTAAGTGTAAAATTGATTCTACTGACGTAAAATCATTCGTGTAACATGCCATTTGCTTTAAAACTCATCGTAGCGACGATCGCGACTTTAACAGAGCAGCATGGTCATCGTGTCACTGTTAGAGTCGCTGGAAACTAACATCACCAAATAAGCTTCGCAGTTGAAACACTACACAAGTAATACATTTAACTTCACAAGGTAATTTAATCAATGAATGGGGATGGGTGAATAACAGTTTTCCTTGCCTCCACAAAGTCTTGCTTTCATTATCCTTGAAATCCTTACCTCATCAAGTTCACTTTCTTCTGAACCTTCCTTCTTTTCCTGTATAAAAATATTTTGCCTGCTAAGCAAGATTTTCAATTCATATTTATCAGATAGTGTACTTCGCAAGGGCTGCCCATCATGAGGAAGTTGCCCATCGACAGAGTGACCCCCAGCCACCTAAAAATCAAATTTCAGTTTGAGGTTTTCAATTGGGATTTGAATTTCGACCAGCTTTGTTGTTTGTATAAAGGCAACTTGATATCGGGATCACCATAGCACATCGTCATATTCCTTGAATTTTTTCAGGGTTGTCATTTGCTACACGCGGATCATTTTATTTATTGGGAGCACTAACAATGCCATAGTAAATGAGCTCTTGTATTTTCACCTGGCTAAGATTGGCAAGCTTTATAGTTTGCAATTTGGTAACAAACAAATTAGAAACATATTTGACATAACAGTATAATACAACATGCCGAGCATACTTAACTTGACTAGTGTAACTTCATCAAACCAAACTAACCTTAGGCTGTTCTTGGTTATCAGCTTTCTCAATATTTTCCCTGAAAAATTAGAAATAATCTTTCAAAATAAAGCAATAACAATGCCAATGAACTTTGTCTACATGTTATTATGGATTAGATAGATTTTCTTATTTATCCATGTTACCTTTTCTCCTTTACTTGCATTTCTTTAGATGGTTTCTCATTTGGTGGTCGTCTTAGCCTTCTGAGTGGAGGTCTACCTCGTTCCATTGGAGGTCTTGGTAAACCCCTTGGAGGGAAGGGGTGTGGATGCCTCATTGGGCCTCTCATTGGTGGCATTTTTGGAAATGGGCCTCGAGGTGGTCCTGGACCCATAAAGCGTGGGGGAGGGTGTCCACGAGTACCACGTGGACCAAATGGTCTAGGGGGTGGCATTCCACGAGGAAATCTTGGTGGTCGACCCTTTCCACCCCCATGTCCATGTGGTTTAGCTGGTCCAGACTGACCCTGATCTCTGTCTAAACATATTGGAACCACACTCATTGAAATAATAATAATAATAAATAGCAATAACAATTGTAATAATAATAAACTTATTTTAACATATTGTCAAAGTGGTTCTACATTTACAATATGAAATGAAGCTACTATCAAATAAATTATGAAAAAATATACAAATACATCATTAAGCAATAACAATGCTAAAATACAGCAGCAAACATACTGTAAGACTATCTAGGGCATCAGTTTATAACTTTTTTGTAAATCAGTGACAATTTTTTTTCCTGTGAAACTGGTTTTATCTGCATGGTCTCTTTGGCTTGAACTAAGACTGAAATAAAATTATCATAAAAATCAGACCAACCATTTGCCATCTTCAAACAAGAATATTCCAATTTTTACATCTCACTAAGTCAACAATGATGCACGTTTTTAGTAGGTAGAGCAAGTATTTGTTGATATGACTCTTGAGGAATGAATTGAATTGTGAGAACTTTGAGGATCCATTTTTATGATAAGCCATATTTTTTTCAGAGATTTTGGTTCCTAATTTTACTCAAATAACAAAATGGCATTAACCATACTTTAACTCATAATTAAACTTAGGTTTGCACCATGATTTTTATTACTGTATTGATTCTGTATTTTCCATAACAAAATCTCTTATATGATGCATTCTTTAATTATTTGTGGCACTAAAACCATTTTCTTCACCAGATGTCTTGTGTGGACCCTCAACATTGGTAAGGGATAAAACTCTTGAAAAAATGTACAAGAATTATATACAAAGACTAAAAAAATTTCAGAAGCATGTGAAATCTTCAAAAAATGTGCATATTTCATTTCATTCTTTTTTGAAAAGGCATGCATGAGAAAAAAAAATGGTTCTGACAAACATGATGAACTACCATAATCAACCAGGTTAGCAGTTTAATGATTGTCCACCACCCTGCTCTTGAAATTTTAATGGTATCCTATCACAATACTATGCAAATACAGGTAACACCAGGCACTTAAATTGAAAATCTAATAATTATCCCATGGATACTATCAAAATGGGATACCACAAACGAAGGCTATCTTGATCACAACCCAATGATTATTCATTATTGTCATGTGAACAGTTGATTGCTACTGTGATAATACTTAATTTAAACTTATTCCACTGGATTATGATCATGATCAAGAATTGAGGTATAAAAAGTTCTGGAATTTCAATCCTGTCAGAAATGTACAATTACAAGCAAAAAGCAGCTCTACATGTATCTATCATGCATGCTCACACCAGCTTTCACATGATATTAATATCTTTCGAACTTTTCATTGGTACATTTGCAAATACAAATGAAGTAATGTTCAATGAAGCTTAATTTTGGTTGAATATTAATTTAAAAGCACTGAGTGTGATATAGAAACATGGAAAGATCTAAACTTGTAATAGTAGATTAACAATAAGAAATAAAATACAAAAAATTGAAATTCTGAAGGTATTGTTACTTGTTGTAGCTTTTGAGAATGATATTGAATATTTTAGCCCAAAAATGTTAACCACCAGGGAATTTTATCATCCAACATAACAGTACATGTACTTAATACCATTATATATATGAATAGTAATTCATAGTACTTACCAAATTCAAAACCCAAACTTGAAAAGTCATCTAAAAGTGTAATGTTTTCAGATATTTCAAAAGTCATATATTACTTCTACTTATTGACAAAATATGCTTATTTACACTCTAAACATAATCATTGCTTTACAGTACAGTAAAAGAGTTTTATTTAAATACCAATTTAAATTCTTTACTAAACATATCATAACATAAACTCAAGAAGTTAAGTTTTGCAGATCCAACAAAAAGTCTGCAAGAAACATAATAATAGGCTGATGCAGTATATTGTAAAAAATAGAATAATGCACAGACAATGTTAAATAACATGGAAAGTTCAAAGTTTGGTAACTGCTGAGACTGATGTTCTAATGTTTCAAGCAAAGGCCCTTTGTTAGAGAAAGAAACATGATCTAAAACAGGAACTGCTATTAAACTAGGTTTTATACAAAAAGAAGTCATGTAACAATAAGTTAACCAAAGGAATATGAGAAAAAAACCCAAACAAATCAACAACTAAGCAACAAATAGGACATCATTTCCTGTTTTTAACAATGATTAGCAAACTGGTATCGAGTGAAACCCTCAGACACCCCAGGGGAATAGATGCAGTAAAATAAAGACAAAACAAGGGAAAACAGTTCACCAGCTGATGTTTTATCAGTTCATGCCAGATAAAAACAAACTTACAAGGAGTTAAATAAAAGAAAAACATTCATTCAGTCCATGGGGACAAGTTGCTCCTAGCTTAAAATTGAGATACTTTTCATGTCTCTACCAACATTTGAACTTGATGAAGTGTACTGATATATATGTAATTGTCAGGTTTTTATTTAAACATCTATTCCTCGGCATTTTAATTTAGATATATTGATATACCAATCATTCCAAAAGTTTTAGTGTTATTAGAACTGCATTTATACTAAGATGTCATAATGATATCATTGTTTAGTTGCTCATTTTAAATTTGATGTTTCATAAAGCATTGTGAAATTGATATCAAAAGTTGTCTGGCAAGCTAGGGCTATGTTCACCAAATGTCACTGAGGAAAAAAGAGAGAATATGGTTACAACTTTGACAACTTACTTTTGAAATAAGTGAAATTTGTACTCATATAATACCACTAAATGTTCCATTTTCATTTCACACTATTTTTAAATATTTTTGGTTACAATCATGTGAATGTGCCTATTTGTAACTTTTTGGGCAAGTTTAAGTTCAAACCATTCTGTATTCACATGAAAGTATAATCTCCTTAATATTTTTGTTTTCTTTAAAATAGCAATAAATGTTGCCAAATACTTTGATGCAATATGTTTTGTCAAACAAGCAACCAGCATTTTTTGTGACTTACATCAGCCACAACATTTTAGTTGCAAAAAAACCTCACTGTGGGGCCTTGAGATTTCCTTTCATTTTCTCCCTTGGGTTTTTCTTTATTTTAGCTTTTACACATTGCCACTCCCTTGGCTCTTGTTCCATAAAAAATTGATATATGTAACATCACCTTTTCCCTTAACATAAACTTGGCACAGCTGGTCAAAACTTATTAAATTTGAATTGCAGTATAATATCAGAATTATTGGTTTTTGTTTGGGTTTTCTTTTGGTATCAGTTTTCAGTCTTTTTTAGTTATTGAATCAGCCTACATAATACCATATTTTGTTAAAGAAGCACTAATAGCTCTTGGAACTACAGTATTATAATTATCCTAATAGACAACTAGTTATAAGATGTTCGCACATATCCTCAATATTCCCACTGAGAAGCAGTAAGTCGGAGTACCTTGAATATCTAGGAGCATATTGCCTCAAAAAGAGAAACAGGCCTTTTCATTTGATGCATGCAATCATATGCAAACACATTGGCACATGCAAACCAAACTACATGTGCTACTTGTCACATGTAAAAGGTCATCTTCATGTTTCCTAGGTGTCCTTGCCTATGAGGTGAAACTAACAATTGCACTTGCTTTGTTGGAGTTAGAAGACAGAGTGAACTCTGGTGGCACCATCAACAAATATTTTTACAGTCATCTAGCTCAGTTCAGCATTTTAGGTTGACAGAAAATTGGGGGATATTTTCCTTCTCACAGGATTTTTTGAAGGGAGGGGAAGCATTAAAAACTGCCAAACATGGGAGATTAATTTGCATTAGTTTTCAAAAGATCTGTAATCTGAACAACCATAACAAGTTGAAAGCTAGTGATGTGAAAAAGAAAGCATAAAAGCCAATTTGCCCACACTTTTAAAACACCACATCAAAGATTTTAAGGACATAGTATATGTAATGGTGAATGTTTTTGACCCAAAGAACTGGATAGATGAAAAAAACTATGGAAATGATACTATTACCAATTTTGCCTGTCATTTCCAAGCAACGTTAGCAGCCACAGGAACAACTCCACCAAAGTTCACAACAAAATACATTAAAGTTTGGCACAGGAGTGCAGAAGCTAAAGATCTTTGGCAGAAAGTTATTAATCATGCAACTACCCAAATGTGCATGCCCTCACAGTGGTTTAATTGCAATAAGGAGATTAAACTCAGGTGTTGAGCATGCTTTAACATCTTCACTAACATACTATTGAACTGGTGTTTTTCAATGAAGCATAGTAGAATGGAGTTAATGTTACTAATTGATGCAAACAACAAAAACTTGAATGATGTAGACAAAAGTGAAATTGTCATGAGAACATTCGACATTTATCTCAAAAAAAAAAAGAAGAAAAACTTTCAGAAGCTGAACCACCAAGATATTTTTCACAGTTCTAATCACAATCATTTTGATACAGAAACCAAAGAAGATGATAAACTTAAACAGGCCTCTCGGTGGGACACACGCAATTGCGTGCAAGCGCGCAGGCATGCGCCCCACTAATGTTACGCGTGTGAATGATCATGTGCATGAATGTTAATTTCCGATCGCCTGTCAAACTGTTTTCTTTTCAAAATGCTCCTGTCTTGAATGAAAGCCTTATCATCCATGGAAACAACCTGCTTTGGAGCAGAGGAGAGAAAGAGGCCATAATAGAGCATGCTGTTGAAATATATATATATGACATCAATCATACAGAAAAAGGTCTCAATCAAATCAAATTATGTCAGTGAGAAATACCATTAACGTTGTTGATGAGGTCCACGCAACACTTGACCAAGATGAAAGCAGTAGTGAGGACAGTGAATTTGAACTTTTCCAAGAGGAATTCGAAAGTGACTCAGACTGAAGCAACATCTTAATGTTTCCGTTCCTTCTTTTGTTATAAAAACATTGATATGACATTGCAGGCTTCTCACATTCAAAATTTGGTGTGAGTGGTCCATTGCACAGGCAGATTACGTTGCGTGCATGATTAATTAACAACAAATTGGGGGGGGGGGGGGATGGTCAAAAAAATAAAATATTTTTCAATTTACTTGTAATTACATTAATCTAATTCTGATATGAATATGTCGTATCAATGTTTTTTATAACAAAAGAAGGAACAGAAACATTAAGATATTGCTTCAGTCTGAGTCGCTTTTGAATTCCTCTTGGAAAAGTTCAAATTCACTGTCCTCACTACTGCTTTCATCTTGGTCAAGTGTTATGTGGACCTCGTCAACAATGTTAACAGTATTTCTCGCTGACATAATTTGATTTGGTTGAGACCTTTTTCTGTCTGTTTGATGTCATATATATTTTAACAGCATGCTCTATTATGGCCTCTTTCTCTTCTCTGCTCCAAAGCAGGTTGTTTCCATGGACGATAAGGCTTTCATTCAAGACAGGAGCATTTTGAAAAGAAAACAGTTTGACAGGTGAGCAGAAATTAACATTTGCATGCATGATCATTTATGCATGTAACATTAGTGGGGCACGTGCCTGCACGCTTGCACGCGTCCCACTGAGAGGCCTGAAATTGTATTCATATCAGAATTAGATTAATGTAATTACAAGAACACTGAAAATTTTTTTATTTTTTGGACAATCCCCCCCCCCCACAACTTGTTGTTAATTAATCATGCACGCAACGTAATCTGCCCATGCAATAGACCACTTGCGCCAAATTTTGAATGTTAGAGGCCTGCCTAAAGATAAGCCATTCAAATAAATAGCATTGTTTGTTTGTAAATTTTCTTTTGCTGTAATTTTAACTGTGTTTTGATAGAAAGTTAAAGTGCATACAATAACCTTAGTAAAATTATGATGAATGAGGTAAAGTGATTGTTTTCATGGCATTTCCTAGTCATAATGAATCAATTCAAACACCCGCATGCCATCTTGCTCATGAAAAGGCCTGAAATAATTGTGCCTCTCCTACTATTAGAAAACCTCATTTTTAAGATATTTTTCTTAGTATTCAGACCAGTTAAATTTCTATCAACATTATTTACTAAAGAATATTTAACATTGACAATAAACCCCTTCAAGTTGAAATGAAAAACAGCTGATAATGTTGGGGAGTCTTTGAACCTACACCCAGACTGCATTCCATGCACTCAATGCCAGAAACATCTGGCATTGACCATCTACAATGATTGTGTGATAGTTTCAAGCCTTGGCACTTCTCAAGTGTGGAGTTTATATGGAATGCATACTGGGCCTTTACCATCACTGATAGCCTTTTATCCCTTAACTTACTCTTTCCATCAGAAAGGATTTACCCTGTTATACAGTAACATGTTGCTTATCAGAAATTTTAGGCTCCTTGTCACATTTAGGAAGTACATGTGGCACCAGCTCCCAACAAAGACCCAATTTGGGTACATTTTGACATGATGTACAGGATCACGGTTAACTGAAAAGCAGCAATTGAATATTCCGGTTTCACTCACTGGTGATCATGGTATTCATGAAATTGAGTTGTGAAGGCAAGGATTTACAGTATATCATCTTCAACTATGTCAGAAAAGTGTACCAAGTCAGGTTGTCTCAGTCAAGGTAAGGCGAAGCATACTCAACCATTAATAACTAAAACACAGGTAGAACACGTGATCATTTTCGGTGTGAAGTTGTATCCATTAACTTAGCAGTGAATGAGTCCTTGATGGCCAGAGTTGAGCCTAAGTTATTGTTGTTCAACCCCCTTAACATTCGCAACGCAGATAATCATTCATAACGCAATGCCGAGAGAATCTATTGAATTATTTACAGTAATAGAGCATATTATGTGTCTCACCGTCTGCTATTTCAGAAAAATCCATTGACGACCACGAAATCAGTTTAAGATTGAAAAAGGCCACACAGGAAAGATTAATCTTTCTATGACGCCATTTTGATATTCCGCATGTCTAGTGTCCAGGCCACTGTTATATAGAGGTCAGTGGTCTAGGCCAACAATCTACCGGTTTATGCCTTCTCTTGGGAACAGACATAGCCTGCGAATCTCTGCGAATCAGTTTTGCGAATCAGGCACTCTGAGTGGAGGCGGGGCCATTGGTGGATTACTAATTTCTGGTCCTGTAGGCCGAATAGAATAGTGGAACCTCCGGACAAAACGACATAGGCTAGATATAACAAGCACAACATGAATAATACATGATGTATTTCTGTATTTCTCACATATATATATATATATATTATAATTTAGAAAACTGATTTGCGGCATTTACGAGAGGCAAATTCTTTGACTACGTCCTGGAAATCAACTCACCGCAAAATATCTGTCTCTATATTCACAATAATCAGATTGTTCAGTTTCTGGTCGTTCATAGTGGATCTGAGCACACCCTTGATGCCTTTCAATGCGGAAAAGGACCGCTCACTCGAACAATTGCACACCATCAAAGTCAAACAAATCTGCAGAGCAATCTCCACATTTGGAAAGACTTCACGCATTCCTCTTCTGGTGAGAATACGGTACATCCGAAGCTCATTGCTGACAGCATCATCTCCATCATACGTTAGAAATTTGCCCTTGAGGTATTCCCGGAAATGGACCGGCTCTTCTGCCAAAGAAAATCCCAAGTCTTCTGGATACAGCTGTACCAAACTGTCCGCTTCACCTCTCAGCTGTTTCGCATCAAGCTGCTGGACATTATGAAGAAATCCAAACTTATTCGACAAGTTGATGTAAGCTTCTAGACACTTGTTAATCTCAGTGTGTAGCCTGTCCAGAATAGGCGAGAAGACTTCAATCCAAGAACCTTTCAGTGTGACTGAATTCTGACTCATGAGTTGCACCATCATTCAACTTCAATTTGTGTTTCCGATCCATCTCTGATTTGTAGGAATTTGATTTCGATGGCAACATTCCCTTTTTCTCGAAATCATCAAAAGAATCTCTGAGAGTTGTCACGAAGAGAATTACAGCTTCATTGAGATCCAGATTGGTGCTTTGCAATTTCATAGACGTCGTGTGGAACCGTTCAAGAACAGATGACCAGAGCTCCAATAGAATGCAGTTCGCCAACCGCTCCATCTTCTTCAGAAGGCCTGTTGCTTCCAGTCGTGTTCTTGCTTCTACATTCGTGTTTTCAGAAATAGAGACAAGAGCTGCATGAATGTTCTCGTAGCTTTGTTTCAGAGCAGAAGTGGCTGCTGAACGAACCGACTAGCGAGTATCACAAAGGCGTTTCACAACAGGCAACTTAGTCCCACGAAGTTCATGTAGCAAAATATCCCAGCCATGGGTCCGGAGGCACTGAAGAAAGTGTACAACCTCTGGACAAAGTCGAAAAACGCTGTGGCACTTGGAACACAGTCCACTTCACAATATCCAACCAGGTTTAGCGAATGTGCAAAATATGGAATCCAGTCTACGAGTACATTCTTTTCACCGGAATAAGCGCCAGTAAACCACCATACTTTCCACTCATATTACTGGCATTGTCGTATGATTGTCCTTTACAGTTTTTGATATCAAAGCCCACAGTTTCGAAAAAAACCAGCACTGGTTTAAGCATTACTGGACCACCTTCCAGTACATATCGCAGAACGCAAGCGAGACGATCTACATGTGAAATGTTTGGAGTGAAGTCAACTGTCACTGTCAGAGAAGAACACTTTTCTTCTTTCACTTCGTCAATGATGAATCTGAGCATTTTCCCACCCATGATATTGATCAGTTCATCACAAATCGTAGAGGACAGATATGATACTGACCCTCTACCTTGTTCCCTGTGTTTCTCAATATGAGCTGTGATAAAGAGAATAAACTTGGCCAACAACTCTAGTGTTCCCAGGAAGTTCCCATTGTGAACAGATCCCAAGCGTTCATCATGTCCTCGAAAGAGTTACTCACGTTCAGCCAAGAATGTGATTACAGCAATAACTCTTTCCAGAACTGCATTTGCATAAACAACTTCCCCTTTGTACTGCTGTTCAAGTTGATTGTCCACTCGGTTTTTTGCATCAGCTTTGTTGAACAATGCAAGAGACGCAGCACGATGACTCTGACTGCATGTTTTCGTGTTTTTCGATTCGTGCAACAGCATTTTTCCGGTGGACATATCCAACACCAGCAAAGACATTGTCATTGTGAGATGTAAACAACTTGCAGGTAAAACAGAATGCACGGCCTGTCATAGGCGAGTAGCAAAGCCATGAACGAAGAATTTTCGCACCATTCAATGAATCAATACGGAAGGATAATGATTTGGAAAACCACCTCTTCTGTTTGCCATTATCTTGAACAGACTTGGAGAAATTGGCATCCATATGTTGACAATGGGGACTGCCACGTTCCACCCAGAATTCTACAAAGCTGTCTGGAAGTTTACCATCAGGCCTTAATCCGATGTCGCAAACTGGAGGATGTGGTGGATACCAGTGCCATCCACAGCAACAATGTCCCCACTGCTGTGAACATTGCCAGTATCAACAGCAACTGTAGAAGGCACGTCAGGATCATGACTTACTTCATCTTCAGTGTCCGGAGTGTCAAGTTCACAGAAGCTGTTGATGTTGACGAAGACAACGAAAGTGTAAGTGCAGCAGGGCACAACCATCTCTGGATCTTTGGAATCCGCTGAAGTTCAACTTCCTGAAGACGTTTGCGCTCCTCTCGTTCCTTGACTTTCACATTGCCCGGCTTGTGTTTGTAACTCATAGCGTACCGGCAGTTTGACTGACAGCAAAAGCAGCATAACCGGTTTTCACAACTAAAACACTTACAGTACAGACTGAATTTATTACACCTTTTGCTGTTCATTACCAGAAAATATACTATCATTAACGCCAACCTCAAACTCATTAACGCAAAAATACGCTCATTTTATTCAATCTACATTCATTAGAGTAGATACGCAGGCATTTCTATCAATGGGCATTCCATCGCGCCAACAGACGACCATTAACACCATTCTACTATACATTAGGGATAATAAAATTTCAATTACGTAAGAGAAATATTTTGCCTGATACGAAATGGTTGCGTATCTACGCTAATGAATGTCGATTGAATAAAATGAGTGCATTTTTGCGTGAATGAGTTTTAGGTTGGGGTTATTGATAGTGTATTTTCTGCATGGTAATGAACAACAAAAGATGTAAACTGAACCGCGGGATAAACCCAGCAATGAGAAGGCAATACTTCATGAATGCTTTCCTTTACGTACTTCATGTACGTATAGGTCAACATTTATATAGTACAGCTCCCTCATTACTGGATTAAAAAAAAGTGATAATGCTAATAAAAATGCATCTTCTGAAAATCACGGCCCTCCTGGAAGCCCGGGTCTGTAGGCTTCAGCTTACATAGCCAAATGGGTAATCCGCTACTGGGCGGGGCGAAGCGGTGAAAGAGTGCAATCTTCTGTTTCTAGTCGCCATTTTAAAATTCCCGCGTACTTTTTTCCACGCGTGAAACTAAGCGCATGGAAATCATCCTTGATTTTTGCGCGAAGCTTTCCTCGCGGAAAAACCACCATACGCGCGTAGAATTCCCCCAAGTGGAAAACCGGTGAGGACAATAATTTGTTAGACAGTATGCGTTACCAATGGCTGAAAACTCCGTGACTTTTACTGAACGTCTGCTGACATCTTGGATTCCCTTGGATTCCCATACTATAAGTTTTTCGACTCAGAACTAACGACGGCCCAAACTTGTCACGGAAGTCCCGAAAGGTTCCTTCGACGTCAACTCACAGCCCAGCAAGGAGAAAGTCACTAAAAGGCCCATTTACACGTGCGATTAATTGAAGCTTGTGGTGTAAAGTTACTTGAAAAACCAAAGGATTCGTCTAATTGTTCTTGTATCTGCTGTTTTAGTGCGACAGCGAAATCACGAAATATCAGCGTTAGTGTATGAAATTTCGACCATTCTCTTTCCAATGAATTCATTTTACTGAAGCTTGTGTTGTGCTCTTCAAAATCTCAACAATTTTATTTTCTTGTCAATCTAAAGTTGTACCATGGAAAGTATCAACAATGCAGTTTTCTGCCTTTTTACAATAGGGCTGACAAAATGCACTGTCTCTGAGCTTTAAGTATTCTAAAAGATCCATTAAACAACAAGCAGTTATTCCAAGACTTTCCACTTCAGCAAACTGCTCTTTGATGATGCTACTAAGCCGGCCAATGACAAGATCAGACACATTTGATATACAAGTTTGCTTGCATGGCTGGGCAATGCCATGCAAACAAAATTGTTGTATTGCAAGTATTGATATAACAAACGTTTGCCGTAGGCAAGTTATGGCCATTCTCAGTTCATCTTTCCATGCAACATTTTTCGTAGAGCTTCCTAAAAGCTGTCGAGTAACTTCGTCCAATATCGCCGATACACTTTCGGTCACTATTGTCGCCGTTTTTATCAAATTTACATGGGAAAAAAAGCCTTGTTAATCAATACCTCAGAAACAAGCTGATTGACATGTTTGTTTTTGTTACCCAATGGTAATTTTGAGTACGCTTCTTACGCATGAATCCGCAAAATAGGTGACGGTTGCAGGCGGTCTTTCACCACTCCTCCCCGCCTCCACCCAGAACGTCTGCTTCGCAGGCTAAATAAACCCCAGAACTTACCCAAGACTTGGGGAGTAAGGAGACGGCTGCAGAACTGAACAGACTAAGACGACGAACAGCAACTGTTGGAGGAAGTCAGATGAAACAGCGGATTCGAGAACTGAATAGCTGACAATTATGTTTATTTAACCTATTAGTTACTAGTTTATATTAATCGTTAGCATAATTTAAGTGCTGGGCTGTGATTACAAGCCCAGCAGGGGGAGTGTAGCGGAAGTTATCACTGCTAAGGATCATGGGAGATATGAGAAAAAAGATCATACCAGGAAATGGCCAGAGAACAGAAGAGTTTTTATTAAACGAGTAAAAAAATCTAACGAATTATAAAGTCCATCGTCGATTTTTGTACACCGTTGAACCCTTCTGAGGTGCCGGCAAATGCTTCGTTGAAAAGCTGTAAGAGTTGCTGGTTTGTTCCCTTCGCCATTTTTCTTTTTCATGTCTTCGAAAACAAACAAAAGTTGAAGGTTTAAGTCCGGAAAAGGTACGTCTTTTAATTTCCCCTACTCGTTCTTCTTTCCACAAAAGTTGTACCAGGTTTGCTTGTCGTATTTTGTTTTCTGTTTTGTAGTATTTTCCTGTTCGAGGTCTTCAATAAGATTGCAGAACTCGTTCATGTTTTCTTTATTTCGTCGGTTTCGTAATTCGTTTCATCTTCGTCACACAGTGGTATAATTTACAAATAGAAAATTGCTTGAGTGTCTCTGTGCTTTGATAGAAACATGAATGACATCTTCTCAACCAGAAAACACGAGGCGTAGCCGAGCTTTTTCTGGTATTTTTCCGGTAGAAATGGTGTCATGAGTGTTTCTATCACAGTACAGAGGCACGAAGGCTATTTTCCATTTGTTTTACAAAATAATCAAGGTTTTTTCGAGTTTTCGTGAGATCATCCATATCTCTGTACTCAAATACAAAATGAAAATGACGTCAGTGTGTCTTTATACCTTGAGAGAAAATGAGATTCATCCAATCAGAGCGTGCGTAGGACGCGTGTTATTCTATAAATCTTCATAATAGCACCTCTTGGACATTTGTAATCAGTTTTGAGATAATGTACATCCTTCAATTTTTTTATGACAAAATGTCAAAAACGTTTTCTACCATGAGCAGTCTGCAGTGTTGCCTTCCGACCGGTAACCTATGAGAATGGTCCATTTTTAAGACGGACAGTCTGGCCATGACCACTTGAAATACCTCATGCCCGCAGCTGATGCAAGGTCTTGATCCGAGCATTTATTGTTTGAATAAATCTGTTAAGCCTGGTTTACACTCATCAACATAACGACATAACAGGGTCACGCGAAAGCAAGACACTCCGTTCCTATTGAAATGCCCATGTGTAAACTTACTAGGTAACATAGTGAAAGCAGAGTAGCATGACAACATGAAAATAACAACATGAGAAAAAAAAACCCCTGATTTTTTTGTGTTGTAATGTTCATGTCCTCTTGTCGTTATGTCATTAGTGTTAACTTTAGCATTTGTAAAGCTGTTAAAAGTCATTCTCACCAAAAGTTTTAAAACAGAACTGAAAATTTTAAACGTATATATGACGGCTAGCAGTTAACATGTAAAACTGAAACTTCCGATTCTTCTTCTTGTTATTTTGTGGTCGAATTGTGCAAGGCCTTTTCTTCTTATTTTTTATTAATATTATTTGTTTGTATTCACTCTCCCAGTCTCAGGATGGACGATCTGCCAATAAAAAGTTTAATCTCAGGCGGTTTGACACTTTTGAAAAATTGTTCAATCTTTCTCGATGGGTGGGCGAGGATTTGTTGCGTGCATGTACTTCTAGTTAATAGTATGGAAGTAAAGCTGAACCTCTTGAGGTATTATGTAAATGGTAACATAATACTGTCATTCCTGATGTACTATTGCTACATTGGTGAGCGAATTGTAAGAAGGAATTGTGTCATTGAGACTATTGTATACGCCATGGACGGATATTCATAAGCGGCAACCGTATTAATAAGGCCACCACCCGATTGTATTTCCTCAGGCAACTTAAAAGGACAGAAATTGCTGAGAAAGACCTCGTAACTTTTTGCACCACCTGTATTCGCCCGATTACAGAATACGCTTGTCCCGTATTTCATAATGGACTACCTAGGCATCTATCTGATGACTTAGAAAGAATACAAAAACGCGCTTTGCGAATAATTTTCCCTCAATTTAGCTGTGTAGAGGCACTGGAACATTGATCCCTACCATCCCTATATGACCGTAGAGAAAGTTTGACAACAAAGCTTTTTGAAGAAATATGCTATGATAAGAACCACAAGTTACATCATTTCCTGCCTGAATTCAATAGATCTTCTGTTGATCTAAGAAAGACTCGTAAGTTTAATGTCCCTCGCTTTAAGACCAATAGACTGAAAAATAGTTTTATATACTATAATTCTAGCAGAATGATTTCTTAAATTGTTTTTTAGCACACGATTTATTTTTATTTCTATTATCTACATTTGAACTTTTAGTTTTGAAGTATACTTTCATGTGATAGTTAATGCACAATTCAGCTTTCGAGCTGCAACGCAGTTGACTCAATAAAATATCTATCTACTGTGGAAGTAAGGCAAAGCTTGCTTGAGGCATGAGACGGCGCAAGTCCCGATATTCCAAACGAAAACAAACGTGATCCTGTCAACGAAGCGTTTAGAACATTTCAAGATATTTTAATATTGTTGACCCTCTCTGACATTAATGAGAGCCAAGCCTCGTTTCCGTACTGAACTCTAAGCTGTGAGTAAACATGACAGATTACAACACCGTTGATAATCGTGTTGGACTATACATAGTTTAACACGGAGAGGACACACTGTCCTGAAAGACTCCTACGACAGACCTTTTTTGTTGTCTGGTTTGTGTGACTTAGGATTTTTTACAGGTGTGTGTTAAATCATCAATCATTTTAATATGAGTGTCATCGTCATCATCAATGTTACCTAGTGAAGTGCAAACAGCATACATAATACATTGCGAATATATTCCACCTTATGCTATCGGATTTTTTAAGTATTGTTTCCCGTTGTTTCTCATTTCTTAAAAACTCAAAAAATGTGTATACAGTACAAAAGTTATAGTTAGGGTGAGGTACAGGGTTCGGATTTGGATTGTGGTTAGTGCTTATACGCATTTTCAGGGTTTTTAAAGAACGAGAAAACGATGGGGGGAACAATATTTAACTAGATCTATGCTATCCACTTAATGGGGTCGTGATGAATATTTTTATCAGTTGTTGGTTCACATTATGTGTGTAAGATGTGAGCACTATGGTCTCTGTTTTGGTTCATTCAATTTTTACATTTTTAAATAACATCTCAGTGCAATGACCTTATTTTACATGATGAAATCACGAGTCTGGGACAGAGTAACGTACCCTAAGAAGAACCGTGATATAACTTCCTATTTTACAAACTTATCGCGCAGAAACTAGCTTTGTATTCGGCTTTTCCGAATATATTTTTCCCTTTTATATTCAATTTGAAAAGATTAGTTTCATGTATATCGAAATTTACACGATGAAGTTGATGGTTATATCCACATCAGCATGATTACGGCAGAATGATGTACACCGTAGTTTGTTTCCACGGCACTGTCACGTGTATGTATGTCAGTCGTTTGAAGTGCTATGTGTCTTATTATTTTGTGTTTTTTTAACAGTTTCACATCAGGTCAGTATAACCAGATAATAAGGTAATATCTATGAAGTGTTAAAATAATTGATTGTATGGTTTAATAATCACAGGAAGAATATGTCAAAGAAATCACCTGAGGATGCTGTAGAATTGATGGTGTGCTCAGAGGTTGAAACTGAAGAAGTCAAAGGAAACCAACAACAACATCATTCCATAAGTATGAATTATTCTGTTTCAACACAGGAACACAGTGGCACAACCATGTAAGAGGGGTGGGAGCTTAGAGGGGTTCAGCCCCTCCCTATTAGCCACAGAAATTCTTTGTATTTGCATCTAAAAAATGACACTAATAAATGTAATGTAAAGTTAAAAGCAAATAGTGTGGAGGGTACAATACCACTGACAGATAACCATGAAATGCTATAATTTATCTATCACTTCACTAGTATGTTGTGTACAAGGAACATCAATTTGTGATGCTGGCAGTGACCTCGTAGAGACTTTCAGTGTGAATTATTCCTGTTGGAGCATGTTTCCTGAGTCCCTTAGTAAGGGCCAATATAAAATTCTAGATTCCCCTTACAAAAATCTTGTGTAGGTACTAGAGGCACAGTAGGACATGGCATTATGTATGCCATAATTTTGCATGAGATGGTCACTAATTCCCATTCCTGTTACAAACTACTAATTTCAGGTTAACCAGATATAAGATTACTGAGTATTACAGAATTTTCTTAACAGAGAAGATTCCCTGGTTGAATGCGGGATGGCAATTTTTATAACAATAATCCTTCCTTTGTAATCAAGTATAAAACAAATCTTGAAAATTAGTGACATCTTGAAAACCCATGATTAGAGTCAACAAGAAGACATGATTGTCATAATATTTCATAATGATTGTCATAATATTTCAACTTTATTGCAAAGTCACTATTAAATCAAAGTGAATTACACAAGCAAGCAATGTCATTTTTGTAATACATTGATGACATCATCAACCCTGATGAAGAGGAAACATGAGAATGATTAGCAATAGTAATTTTATAATTTAATCATTAATCCCCTCGCCTTCCGCGCGAAGCGCGGTGCGAGGGTACTAATCTTGACGTGCGTGGAGTCCTGTTACACGCGTGGTTACTAGGGAGAAAAATTTTCGCTTTGTGTATGTATCTTTATATATATATATATATATATATATATATATATGCCGTGTGCCAGCTCGGGGACTGGTATGTTGTTGAACAAACCGTACTTAGGTACCGTATTGAAGCAAATCGATTTGGTCTCGTTATTTTTTCCCTTGTATGGATCTCTCGCAAGTTGTTTACATTATTTGGACACTGAAGCCAGTAAATGATTTAAGACCGGCAAAGGAAATGGCTTTCTTGGTGCCTGCGGCTGGTTTCGCCACCTCAGTAACTGGACAATTTATGACTTGACAGAGCAGTTCTCAAAGTTAGCTCCTTGAAATATGCATTTGCCAACTGTTCACTTTTTGCAGCAACCCTTTGTCTTGGTTCTTTCTGATTTATATAAACAAGAGACGTACGGGAACTCGCTTGCTGTCAGGACATTTGCTAAGCGACTAACTGTATTAAAACGACATTCTTCGCTGAAGTTGAAAAGATGTCGATTAGTATAAATCTTGGGACTTTTCACGTTGTGGTAACCACTTGCCGAGCTGCACAATCACAGGTACGTCTGAATCGAGTAGCTTTGAAGTACAAGTTCTGCGAACGGAATTGTTTTGAGCAGCTTTCAAAAGTAGCTTCCCGACTTCATTCTTCCCTAAGGAAGACCTCTTGTACGAAATATTACCGCTTAGATTTTGCTGGTGTTTATTGGTAAAGTAGAATGAAGATTCTGGTTCATTCATCTCTGTACGACAATTATTTTTGAACATTTTGCAATATTTAAGCGGACAGCGTTCATGGTCAATTGTTTGAGAAGTGGGATAGGACACTCGTCATCCAGAAGAGTTGTCCACGCCATGACAGTCTTTAGATGCTTTCTCCGCTTTCCACACAAAGATTTCATCGCCTCAATCAGGATTTTTTCCCTATGAAATGTCGCCCCACTGAAGACGTTAGGATGTATTTCTGGCTCGAAACAAAAATGCAAGGTAAACAGCCACCAGGTAACTCGCTGCAAAACTACTTGTTTTTGGCCACCAAATTATCCTTCGGCAAAACAGTTGTCCGCTTAAGTCTTTCCCACTTCAAGAGTGATTTGTGCATAATGACCTTTACCGTATTCGATCGGTAATGCTTTCATCAGGAGTTTAAAACCTCTGAAGAAAGTTTAAAGTCGTCTGTGTGTAAATTTACCGTTAAACCCTTTGTGTTGAGGTGCCACTGAATGCTTAGTTGAAAATGCGCAAGAGTTGCAGGTTTATACGCCATTTTTCTTTTTTATTAATGTTTTGCCTTGGGAAAAGTACGTCTTTTACTTCCCTTTTCTCGTTCTTCTTTCGAAAAAACTTGCACAAGGTTTGCTTGTCGTATTTTGTTTTATGTTTTGTATTTTCCGATTTTTGGTCAGCGATAAAACTGCAGATTTCGTTCATGTTTTCTTTTTTTACTTCGTCGATTTCGTAATTCGTTTCATCTTCGTCACCAAAGTCTTGTACTTCCGGATGAATACTTAGCATAAACCCTTATCATAACAGATCTTAAAGACATTTGTAACCAATTTTGAGGTAACGTATATTTTATCAATTTTTAAAGTCAAAAATAATGTCAGAAAAATATTCAATCATGAGCTGTCCGTAATGCCGCTATCCGTTTGATAACCTATGAGAATGCTCCACTTTTTAGACGGAAAGTCTAGTCATCTAATAAAACAATCTTTCTTTGAGGCAAAGTGAGTGAGAAGTCTAATTGGAAAATGACACGAATTACCATAAACCCGCAAATAATTCAGGGTATTGTTTTGAGAACTTCATGTAATTATAGTGTAATGATCAATAATAACACGTGACATGATCATGTGACTTTAACTTGCTATTCTATTCGTTGTTCTGTTCTCTTAATGTTATGTTGGAAACATGTGCTCATGTGAGACTCTAAAATATATTGTAATTTTTTACATTATCATATTAACAACGATGTAGTTTCACCTAGTTAATCTCAACAGGTTATGGGCCCAGAACGCTTGGGTATACTTTGATAAACTAGATGAATGTTTATGCTGTTATATTTGTAAAAAGATTTACGCCGAAGAATGGCTGATGTAACGATGAACACGTTGCGCTTTGCAAAATTGAATGGTTCGAATTATCGCACTTGGGCATTCAATATGCGCTTGGATTTGGAGAGGATTGATTTGTTTGGACATGTGAGACTCTAAAATATATTGTTATTTTTTACATTATTATATTAACAACGATGTAGTTTCACCTAGTTAATCTCAACATATTGATCCTATCATTCACTGTTTAATAATTTGATTGTAAGGATGCCAGGCTGCATTTTAAGGGCAATACGCCGAAGATCTTCGGCGTGGACTTAAAAAAATTGTGGCGTATCGGCGTGCAATCAGGGATTTTTTAGCGTTCTGGCGTACATTGACAATTCGATAGATTGTAAAATAGGTTAATTTGGCGTAATGGCGTATTCGAAAGTTTGATTAACGTAAACGGAGCGTAAAGAATTCTGCCATTCTGGTCCAGTACATTTGCATCTGACTTGCATATTACATGACGTACTAATGACTGGCTGTCAGACGCGCGGGCACTTCAGTGAACACGAAACCGGAAACTATTTTTAGTCTCGGGTCAATGATCTCAATGTCGGGTCAGTTCAATTGATTTCTATTGGCTGTTTGTCTTTCATTTAATTTTTTTCTGGTTTTCTGGCTCTTTTTTGGACAACGTAGCAATGATAGCATGTAATGATAAAAGTCAAAATCCCTAAATTTTCGTTTTGCTGATTCTGTGATTCAGTCAGGTAAATGTATATGATCATCGTTTTATTTAATAGAATTATTTGTTTAAAACTAGAAACTTTAAACATGGTAACATTTTGTACCACCTGATGTTTTTTAAAATTCAAAAAATACCTATGCTTTATGATATTTCCTTTTTTACATATAAATCTCAGATGGACCACATATGTCATGTTTGCAGCATAGAGGTTGGAGAAGCACATACATGCAAAATGTGCAAGACTTTCGTTCACATCACCTGTGGAACTGCCGAGGGTGAAGAAGGGTACGGTCAAAAAGTTCTTTGCAACATCTGCTAAAATGGTACATTATATAAATATATTATACAGTGCTTCCACTTGACATTTCCATTTTTCTTTTTCATTTCATTTTGCTATATTTCCTTTCAAGAATTGCAAAATTTCCTTCCAATTTTCCTGGCAAGTTTGTCTATCATAATTTATAAATCACTTGTATTTATAGACTTTGGGCATTTTACTAAATTTCCCTTGAATTTCCTTCCAAAATAATTTTCCTTCTATTTTTCCTGCCAGAGACCAATGTTTCCTTTTGCCAGGAAATTTTTTGGCATGTGGAAGCTCTGCATTTATACTGCTTTTGAATATTTTTGGACATTGTGAACTTTTGTCATGCCCTATAACAGACTCTTATTCATTCCAATCTAGTCTCTAAAAGTGATGATCACGTGGTCGACATGCCACAAAAGAAAGCACCTAAACGTCAAGTCCCCTGGGATTGGAAAAAAGGAGCCCCCATCCCTGCAAAAAAGCAAAAATCACTAGCAACAAATAAAAATGTTAAGTCATCTGAAAAGTATGTATGTATCGAATGTCTTGAGCTTTCGCTTCGTGGAGAAAGAGATGAGAAATTTGCATCCTTATGTAGGAGTGATTCATCTAGTGTAAACCGTCATAAAGAGAGATGGCATAAAGGAGAAGAATCACGTTCATGCACTATTGTTCCAAGCAGTGCACCAGAAGTTCAATCAATGCGAAAGGACTGTCATAAATCCGAAACCCCGCAGCAAAGTTTCCAAAAGACTGATTTATCAGAATTCCTGGAGAAAGATTCAAGCCCAACTAGACACCTCAACTCGGTTACTTCTCAATCTGTTGATGTCGATGAAAAGCCAGATAGTTGCAATTCGTTGAAGGCGAAAAGTCAGGCAACGTTGCTTTCATATAGGAAAGCCGATCAATCTTCATCCACGTCGATTAATGATGTAATGAACGCAATTGAAAAGTTGTCTCTCAAGGTTGACCAATTTGGGAAGCAGCATGCAACTGTCGAGCAGATGTTGTGTGAGGATGACAGTGTGCGAGTGGCTATCACTAAAATGCGCGAGGCAAAAAATATTTACGATCTAACCAGTGCATCAGAGTTAATAGAATTTTTTTATGATGAAGATTCAGAAACGGGCATACTTCGTTGTTTGCCTTGCTATAAATTGCATCAATTCGGAAAGCCCTTCCTTGGTCGTTTAAGTCCGTTAGAAGCACAGCGCAAGTTAAGTCCTTCCTCAAATGGTAACATCTGTTCTGGACTACTCCTAAATAAGAGTACCACTCGGCTTTTAATTGAAGGGGGAAACCCAATATGGTACAGGCAAAAAAGGTCGTGCATCGACCATCTCTGTCTTATTGGAGATGGTTCAAAGGTTCATAAGAAGTCAATGGAGGTATATCAGTGAGAGAAGAGCATCCACCACAAGTAATATATTTCGTGCAGTTATTTCGGATCTTAAGCTTGGGGCAGCTGGACTGCATTTTGAGACATTAATCTCATTACTAGCATGCTGTTCAGTTGACGTAGGGAATATTGGACATGGCCGTAATAAGTTTAACGAAGTTCTCTATTGCTTAGAAAAAACAGTAAATCGAAGGACTAATGACTGGTTGAATCGTCCTCTACCATCTACGCAACTTCCGTCTCATATATGGGCAACTGTGGATAAGGCTACGCCATCTAGAACAACAAATCAAGCTGCTCTTGTGGTTGCACGGGACGAAAATGGTACTCCTTGCCCAATTCCAGTTGATGCACTTATTGTTTACACCAATATTGAGGTGGCCTCGTATGATACACTGGCGAAGCTGCTGACTGAAGCTATTGAGAGCAACTTTTCGAAGGACGTTCTTTCTCGGCTGTGTGGTGTGTCTGCAGATGGCCCATACCAAGCGTCTGGATTCCGTGCGAAGCTGATCGAGATCTTTGGAATTGCGGATAATCTTGGTGATGATTTAGCGCTTCCTGTTACCTGGGATTCCGCTCATGCTTTAAACCTCGCCGTGGTTGGTGTGAAGGATTCTGCTACAGCAACAGGTGAAGCATTTCGAAGGTTCGTGAAGCGGTGCAACGTCTTCAACGCGCTCTTAGCTAACGGTAAAGGTTTCGCATTCCTTCAGCTTGTTGATAAATCCTCTAGAAGACCAGTCTCCTACGCTTGTCAACGGTTTGCTAGTTCATCATTTGATCAATGGTTAAAAATTGAGAAAAGTTATGCGTCTTTTTGGAAGGCATTCGAGTTGCTGCATCCTAATCGAACTGAAAAGGAAGAGCTGCAGTACATGATTGGTGGGTCGGATTTCATCGCAGATTTACTTGCCTTCATTGATGTGTTAAAACCGGTCGTTGATCTCATGCTACGAATGCAATCACTCGACACTCCTATTTGGAAGTTAAAGTTACCGTGGCCAATAGTAGAAGGGCAGCTTTCCAAAGCTTCTCAAGGTGATCCGCAGGCATTTCCACGCTTAAATAAAGTCAAGGATAACCTCAGGCCCGGCGCTAAATTTCAAGGAGTCACACTATTGGAGTGTAGGCTTGTCACCAAGGATAAAGAAAGTCAAGCGTCAGATAAGCGATTCACTTGGCAATTGAGAGAGGATGAGGACATCCACGCAGATCACAAGCGATTAGCATTGGATTTAAAGAACTGTTTGGAAGAGAGGGTTAAATCCGTCACCTCCGATCCTTCGCTTTCAGTCCTGCAAGTATTTGATACAGTTGCACTAGTAAAGTTGCATTGTTGCCGCATCTCTGAAGAGAAATTAGAATTGAATGTAACCGATGGAGAATACGACTGCTGCGGAGTGGAGGAGTGCAAAGCAGTATTGGCCACTGTTTCCAAAATGGCTCATGTCAGAGTCTGGTATGGATTTCGACCCTCGATTAGCATTCAGATACATGAGCCAAATTAAAGAGGCTGTGAAGGCAGGAATCTGGAAACTATTGTGTCCGGAATGGTTCATCCAAACAGGAGACAGTGACAATCCAGTGCCACTGCCTCAAGATGTCCAGCTCGTTTCCTTTCAACCTGTGCATTCAGAATCGTACGCTTTAGACACATTTTTCGAGTTGGAATTTTCGAATGGCAAGTAATTTGAAGTTCGTCTCCATGAGCAGAGTGTCTACAAGTCTTTTTATTCGAATGAAGAAGTGTGTGGTACTGCCAAGCCACCGTCATGCGCTCTTATAGATGTCGTTTTGGCTAAAGGAGGGCCAGAAGCTATAGCAGAGAGTTATTACAGTGCGATGAGGGCACAACAGCAATCTGGAGGACAAACAAACCAAACTCTTGCGAGAAGAACAAAACTTAATTGGTGTTTGCCATCTCTTAAGAACTGCGAATCCATTATCAAGGAGAGTGTCCAATTGTACCTGAAAGGGGACGATGAAATGAGACCACACAGGCAGCGTGCTTTCTTTTCCGAAAAGTATTGCGTTTCGAAAGTTGTTGATAGGGTGGACTCTGATGCTGGTCGATGTCCCTTTCTCGTGAACGCTGATCACTGCTGATTAAACATTCATATACTGAATGCCAATGTACATAAGTACAGTATTCCTTTGCCTGGATTCAGATATTTGCCGAAGAAGAGAACTGTACCATTAATATATTTTGTTGATGTTTGCATTAAGTTTTTAACTCCCTAAACAGTGAACACAGACTGTTAAAACAAAATTTGAAATCATTTATTTGCAAGCACTGTACTTGGCGTTTTGTTTGTCAAAGATTTTTCATGGATATTTAAAACTGACCATGTTGGCGCAAATCTAATTTGCAGCTGGCGTATCTTCGGCGTGAGCTTTACTTAAAATGCACCCTGGTAAGGATGGACATCTTACCATTTGTTAAGCCGTTGAACGTTATTCTCACCGAACTTTTTGTTTTAATAAAGCAGAATTGAAATTTTAGACGTAAATATGCGTATAAGCAGTCTAAATATAAAATAATTTCCAGTTTGGATTGTTGTTTATTTGCGGCCAAATTCTGTGTGGATTTTTTTTTATTGCATGTCCTCTTCCAGTTATAGTCAGGAGGATTTGTTTTTTTGAGAATTTTGAAAAATTATCATTGTTATTTGGATTCTCGAGAGATATATTGGAAGGGTGGGCGAGGGGTTGTTGCGTGCACGTGTTTCTAGTTAATAATATAATCATTCATGGGTGTCCTCTTCATTCAGGTTGATTATGTCATCCTTGCATGACTTTGCTTGCTTATGTAATTCACTTTGATTTGATAATGACTTTCTAACAAATTTGAAATATTATCACAGTCATTCACACATCTTGTTGACTCAAATCTTGGGTTTTCAAATGTCATTATTTTTTGGGGTTTGTTTTACAATCTATTTTATGAAATTATTTGCTTTCAGCAGATCTTCCCTTGTAAGTTTACCAAGTAAGAAGCAGTAAGGATGGTTAAAGTTTCATTTGGTTAAAACAATCAAATTTCATTTAGAGATTTTCAGAAAGGGGGAAGTCATGCAAGTCTAGCAGTCCCTCTTGATCCAGCATTGTTGCATATAATATATATTAGTGCTCTCAAGCACAAAATGATTGTGTATAGCAAATGTTATAAGCTTGAATGGAATGGCATACTGTTTTAATCCTAGTACAAAGTTACATTGACATGGGCAACATCTCTAATCACAATTTGTATCCTAAATTGGCTAATGGAAGACCTGAGTAGTAGCCATTGCTGTTACTACTGGCAATGGGTGTCAATCCCTTTAAAATTTTTGAACTTTTTTCAATAAACATGTTTTGAATTCCACCTTTTCCTGTTACTGATATTCTTTGGTTGTTTATATAAATATATCAATGAAGAGTTTTGAAAACTTCAAGTCACATAAAAACCAACATATAATAGGTAGTAGCATTATGTGTGTAATCTTGCATCATTGATCTATAAAAATATTGGAATGTAAATACTGTTTACACTGCAATTCTCAACTACAATAGCTCGCCACTGGTGATTGCATTCCACAAGAACAGAGAGTTAAATTTATCATGATTACAACTGACTAAAGTATTTATATGACAATAATTAGTGGTATTCCAGTCTGGATGTAGCTTTCAATCAAGATCTCAGTCCTAATATTTTTCCTTGCTTTCATGTGCAATACATGCATACTTCTTATGAAATGGATATTTAATTACAGTACTTCCTTTTCACATGTGTGATCATTCACACACGTTCATGTGTGTGCAATCATACACACCATCTTGAGTGCTGATCAAGCAAATGCAAGCTACATGACTACTATACATAGACACATAGTCAAGTTGTTCAGGTTTTTTAGGTCCGCTATACATCACTTCACCTTCTAACCCTCATGTTAACCCTATAATTAAATTGAAAGTTTAATCTTCTTGGGGTTTACAGTCTCTGAAACTGGCTATTCTAATTTGTGTCACTTGAATACCCAGCAAGTCTATTGCTGGTACCTGCCCTAATCTTTTCTCCATTGACAGTTAAAAATTTTATTGGTGTTTAATTATATGATTCACTGTGGACACTCTAGAAATAACAGTGGAACCAAGCAGCAATCAAGCACCTTCCCAAGATGTCTCATCAAAGGATGGGGAAATATCAGAAAAAAGTAAAAGAAAACTTTCACCAGACCCACATGGACAGATGGATTGTGATTGCAGTGATGTAATTTTATTTTTTATGAATCTTTTATTCATTTAAGATATGTAATATAATATTAAGTGTACTTCTGTTGTACTGTCTATTATTGAGCAGAACTACACTAGAATAATGAAAACCATATTTACAGTGAAGTATCTAGGGATTTTATGATATCCACTCTGCTACAAGGCTTTCAGTTAGGATGAACTTGATCTGGATTCAGATATGCAGTGTATTGTAATCTTCCTATCAGGTAGTATCTGATAACTTGTGAGATTCTACTGGTTATTTACTTCGTCTTGATAGTACCAGGGTTCCTGCAAGCAAGAAATTGTATGAAAAAAGAGTTCTTGAGAGTGTCTTTGAGCATTTGGTGTTAATGACATGCAAGCTGTAAAAAAAATGGCCATCTCTGTTTTATAACTTGTTAAAACTTGAGTATCAGCCGGTATGCAAGTTTTGTATCAATTTAAGTATCATGACCGATGCGCAAAACAGCCTGCATATTTAACCTTCTTGTCAAAAAAATTACAGCTATCCAGTATCCAGTACCCGGTACCCAGTAATCTGGTTTCCAGTTGAATCCAGCATCCAATAAAGTGATAGCCGGTACATCCTTAAATTTGAGTAGTCAATAGAGAGTGAATGTTTAGTGATCAGAGGACGCTTGATAGACAGTGAACATTCAATATTCAAGAGAGATACAATAGGCAGTGGACGTTTGTTGGCCAGTGGATATACTGTGGCAATGGATATTCAATAAATCGTGCATATTCGGTATTCAGGGGACTGTCCATAGACGGACTACGTGTAGTGGTAAGTGGAGATCTCGTCGTTAGAATAGCTGCCATTAAACAGACAGTGTAGATTATTCATACTCTTGAAACCATGCAGTCTGCTTCACGTCGATATGAGGTCTTTTCGGAAAAATGTAGCGGTCCACGATAACAAGATGATGGGCGTATTGAGATCTAACGTTTTGTTGCATTCAACATAACATCATCAGAGAATGAGATAACATGTGACAAAGACTAATGATAAGGTTACTATTACAGGTTAATTAGTATAATTTGGCGTTTGAGAGGAAGTGGGAAGTGAAAGAAGTCAGAGGGGATGAGGAAAGGTAAAGTAGCCAAAAGGGAGAAAGTGGAATAGAACTGATATTAGAACTAAAAGAGGGATTGAGTTTCTTAATAAGTAAGCTTTCTCTTATGAAAAGGTCACAGCTGGAGGAAGACGAAGAAGAAGAAAGGATAGTGAAATCATCTGGTTAAACAGAATGACTAGTATCCTGGTGATGTGTGTGAATGCAGATTGGTGCAGGATTGTGACGCTTTTTTCCCGTTAGGGCAGAAGTTCCCAAGTGGTCACAGATGCGTGTATGGAGATGTCGGCTTGTCTGACCAACATACAATGCAATACAGCATTGACATTTAAAACAATACACTGCACGAGATCCAAGATCTTTGGGAACTCTATCCTTAAACGGGAAAAATGTGATAAGTGAAGTGACGGGCGAAAAAGAAAGCGTATGGAAATATGGGGAAAGGCACTGGAACAGAAACTTCACAATTAACCTACACTGTGCTGAAGTCAACTGAAAAATGTTGACTCGAGCGGGATTTGAACTCGCACCTTCGGGATACCGGTCCGCCGCTCTACCTGTTGAGCTATCGAGTCCACAGGGATTGGAGGCGAGTTTTTATCCAATTTAAGTGCACGAAATATTCTCGCGACAACTTAACGCTATCCATGAGGATGGATGTGCAGTGTTTCGATTCTATTTCAGAATCATCCTCAGGGTATTATGAAAACGAAACTTCAAAAACACTGCACATCCATCCTCATGGATAGCGTTAAGTTGTCGCGAGAATATTTCGTGCACTTAAATTGGATAAAAACTCGCCTCCAATCCCTGTGGACTCGATAGCTCAACAGGTAGAGCGGCGGACCGGTATCCCGAAGGTGCGAGTTCAAATCCCGCTCGAGTCAACATTTTTCAGTTGACTTCAGCAGTGTAGGTTAATTGTGAAGTTTCGTTTTCATAATACCCTGAGGATGATTCTGAAATAGCACTGGAACAGAGTTTGCGAATTTGGTTACGTATCTGAAGGCTGTGTTGTCCTGTGAAAGGAAGGGAGAAGTAAATTATCTTTTTGGGTGCGACGGAAACTCTAGGATCAAGGCAAAAAATTTTGTCCAAAAAACAACGAATGCATTTGTTTGAAAAATATTTGGGATAGCCATTAAGGATAAACTATTTCATAAAATTTTCAAGTTCAAAAAGGTTTAGTTATGTCGCTTCTAAATCGTTACTTTAACATTTGCTCTTCATATTTTACCTTTCATTTTGAACTTGAAAATTTTATGAAATAGTTTATCCTTAATGGCTATCCCAAATATTTTTCAAACAAATGCATTCGTTGTTTTTTGGACAAAATTTTTTGCCTTGATCCTAGAGTTTCCGTCGCACCCAAAAAGATAATTTACTTCTCCCTTCCTTTCACAGGACAACACAGCCTTCAGATACGTAACCAAATTCGCAAACTCTGTTCCAGTGCCTTTCCCCATATTTCCATACGCTTTCTTTTTCGCCCGTCACTTCACTTATCACATTTTTCCCGTTTAAGGATAGAGTTCCCAAAGATCTTGGATCTCGTGCAGTGTATCGTTTTAAATGTCAATGCTGTAGTGCATTGTATGTTGGTCAGACAAGCCGACATCTCCATACACGCATCTGTGACCACTTGGGAACTTCTGCCCTAACGGGAAAAAAGCGTCACAATCCTGCACCAATCTGCATTCACACACATCACCAGGATACTAGTCACTCTGTTTAACCAGATGATTTCACTATCCTTTCTTCTTCTTCGTCTTCCTCCAGCTGTGACCTTTTCATAAGAGAAAGCTTACTTATTAAGAAACTCAATCCCTCTTTTAGTTCTAATATCAATTCTATTCCACTTTCTTCCTTTTGGCTACTTTACCTCTCCTCATCCCCTCTGACTTCTTTCACTTCCCACTTCCTCTCAAACGCCAAATTATACTAATTAACCTGTAATAGTAACCTTATCATTAGTCTTTGTCACATGTTATCTCATTCTCTGATGATGTTATGTTGAATGCAACAAAACGTTGGATCTCAATAAATATTTTTCCTAATTATGCGTCTTCTACGAGGCTTTTGCCGGACTTTGATATTCATACTTAGGTTAAGATGATTGGTGCAGTATACATCAGCGTTGATTTATCTATTATTTCAGTCAGCTGTTGTTTTATTGCAAGCTGATACTTTCTGTTCTTGTGGACAGAAATGGTTCTATGGAGAACATACATATATCTTTCTGTCATATATTAACTGATACAGCTCTCACAAACGTATTGAACGCTATTGTCTTTTTTATCGAAAAGCTAAAAGCACTCGCCAAGTGGCTCGTGTTTTTTTACGCTTCTCTCAAGTCTTACAACATCTCGCGTATTTGGGTCACAGTATCCAAAACGGGAATCCATTTGGTATTTCTTAAATCATTGTCAGAGGTACGATCCAGATATGATATAGCTGCATCATATCAGACATTGAAGCAAACTGTATCAGGTGTTGCTATAGTTTCTACAGTTTATCTGAGATACATCCTGCTTGATACAGAGCAAACGTGTTTCGTCAACCGAAATACCAAGACAAAAAACTTCTCTCCTTAAAACGGTGGTACCTTTTAACCTTTCTTATCTTAACTCTATAACCGTTTTTCTATGAAAAGTACGAAAATTTTGTGTCAAAATGCAACTAGAATACGAATTTCTCATTCGTTATATTTCTGGCATTCCTACAGCGTGGTCTTACCAGAAATTCTTTCAACATATTTCCGACGGAAACAGTTTCACTAGAGTTCTGCCCCACAAAAAAATTTTTCATTCCGCCGCCCCTGCAACAGGCTGGTTATTTGGGGAAATAATTGGTCATTAGATGATATATTTACTAACTACCTTGACGCGATTTTTAGGTCTTCATTCAGTTGATGGAGTTGGGCTCAAATGGTTTGTTTTGGAGAGAAAAAGCCAGGTGGATAAAATACGAAGAAAATGTGGAGCCGAGTGGAAACTGGGGACGTCCGTTCCTTCCTTATATTGATTGCGAAAGTTTACGACAGTTTGGACACTACCTTGAAAATGGTAAAACGGTCTTGGATTACAGTACATAGTTTCCACGAAAATATATTACCCTAACATGACTGGTGACTTTAGAATTACATTAGTGAGATTGTTTTGCCACTGTGATTCGTAATTTGGTAAGGCCTTTCTAAACGTGATGACCAAATCCCACGACGACAGTCAAACGCCTACATAAAAATTCTGAATGAGCTCTCTATCATTCAAAAGCTTTTAATGTAACTGATCCGAAAGAAGTTCAAGTGCACACCCATTACATTGCCAAAATCCTGCAACTTATAACAAGCTTTACAAATTCTGTTAAGAAGCCGATATGAGTATGGTTCGCTGTCTTTGATAAGTCTTAAATGAGCTGTTTGCAACAATTACAAGAATAGTTTATATTGCCCAGACCTGAGGTCTATACTAGTAAAATATTGGGTTGATATATTTAAGTACGAACGAGACGAGTGCAACGAGTCTAGGTCCATGAAAAAATAAGAGAAAAGCGCCAAAGGTCCGATATTTCACAGGTATAGACAAGTGAGATCAGCAAATAGTTTATTAAAACCTTTAATGAAATTTAATTGAAAACCACGAAGAAAATGTAGACATCACGATGGTTTTTGGCAGGCATTCGTAATGATGGCAGGAATCTCATCTTCGTCAGTCTATGATTCTTTGTCGGTGTCTATTACAGAGGTATTCCATTGACAAACCGATGGAGACCGTTCTCATCGACTTGGAAACTCCTCGTTGTCGCCTTGAACGGGCAAAGCGTCTCGAGGGAGCAACAGATTGCGGTGTAGGATTCGTCTCTTGTTCATGGTTTCAGGCTCAACCTTAGGAATTGGACTTTTAGGGCATTTCCTCTGTACATCAAAATGGATGTCATTTTCCTAGAATGGTCGCAATTTTCCTAAACCACCACAGTCACTAACACACCAGTACTCGGTGATCAGTTTAAAAAACCGTGTTGCATACCCATCGGTCATAATGCTTTTTGGTTCAACCATTATGCTTCTTGCATGTCTCTTTTTCACAGTGGTACTTAGTAGGGGTATTCTTTTTATGGCATTCATAAGGTTATATCAAAACTAGATTACTGGTAGTCGTGGATGTCGTCCGAAAAACAGGAAGAATTGTGAGTATTTGGTGAAATCGTTACGCGTACAATTGTATTCATGTACCTATGGAACGCCATGTGTTCAAAATGATATAACGTAAATTATATGATATAATGCTTAGAATGTCGTTATTTACAAACAAAGAAACACAACTTACTTTATATCATACCATGAGTTGTCACTCTTTAAATGGTTTGATATAATGTAGATAAGCACTTAACTTTATATCAAACCATGAGTTGCCATTTTAGTCATGGTTTGACATAATGCAAAGACCGCAATTTCATTATATGAAACCAGGATTCGCTGTGTAAGTCATGGTTTAATAAAAACAAAAGTTACGATTTATTATTATATCAAACCATGATGTTTCACTAAACTCATCATTTCATGTGATAAAGAACGCTAATTTCATTATATCATACCATGATTTGCAGATTTACTCATGGTTTGATATAATGATTATACAGCGCGCCGTCTGTCCAAAAATCAATTAGAGTCAATATTCGGTTCAACGAGAATAAGAACTAGCGGCCAAAGCGCACGGAGATTGTCAATTTGTACTCGAGCTTCGTGTCTTGGGTCTTCTTCCATCTTCGAACCTGTGAAATACTCAAAACGTAATGACGATCGACGAGCAAGAGCCGTAAGCTCTGCATAATCCAACCACGGATTCCTCTCGCCAACCGCAACATCAAAGAGTGCATGCAGTAGCAGTGACAGACCAAGAGCATATTTAATCACGGTGTTTTAATCAATACTAAAGATGAATAAAGTAGTTTGGAATAGATTAGTTTGAAGGTATATGAATGATCACTTAGGTGCCCAAAGACAATAATAATTGGGAGCTCTGTCCCTTACCAACGTGTAGAAAAGTTTAATACGGATCGAATTGTAAACATAACCTATGTATTTGGTAAATCTAAACATAGCTCATGCATAATGTGAACAACAAACAAAAGCTAGCAGGAGTAATAGTTGGAGCTGTGAGCTCTGCATTATCCGGTTAGAGATCTGTCAAATCAACTGCAACTTTGACATCTGTAGTTGCCACGTCTTACTCTTGATTGGTATAGTCGGCTGCAGAGACCAGATACGAAGAGAACAAAACCCAGAGGCTAAGGTGGAAGAAGCAGGATAGTTACAAAATATATAGTCTCCCTTCCACCGAGCGATGACTAAATTCTTGCTGTTCCTCGTGGAATCGTCTACGGTAGGAAGACATAACGAAGACAGAACATACCTGTTTCATTGTTTATGTCAAGAAGACCTGTCTAACCTCCTCTACATGGGTTATGTTTACATTTAGATCCGTATTAAACCTTTCTACATATTGGTAAGGGACAGGGCTTCCAACTATTATTGTCTTTGGGCACCTAAGTGATCATTCATATACCTTCAAACTAATTTATTCCAAACTACTTTATTCATCTTTGGTATTGATTAAAACAATGTGATTAAATATGCTCTTGGTTTGTCTCTGCGACTGCATGCACTCTTCGACGTTGTAGTTAGCGAGAGGAATCTGTGGTTGGATTATACAGAGCGTACGGATCTTGCTCGTCGATCGTCATTACGTTTTGAGTGTTTCACAGGTTCGAAGACTGTGGCAGAAGACCCAAAACGCAAAGCTCGAGTGCAAATTGGCAATCTCAATGACATTCTCAGTCATTATATCATAATTTACGTTAAATCATTTGTGGACACATGGCGTTCCATATGTACCGTCTTGTTCACAAGATCTTTCCAACGGGATTTCACATTGTCTGGGCGGATGCTATTGAATTGCTCTACTTGTCCATTACCTTGTGGGTGGTAAGGCGTCGATCGGAAGGGTTTTATTGTTCAAAGTTGTTCCAAATTACGAAATACACCTTTTGCTGTTCATTACCAGAAAATATACTATCATTAACGCCAACCTCAAACTCATTAACGCAAAAATACATTCATTTTATTCAATTGACATTCACTAGCGTAGATACGCAACCATTTGCATCGAAGGGCATTCTATAGCGCCAACAGACGACCATTAACAGCATTCTACTACACATTAGGGCTAAAAAAACTTCAATTAAGTAAGAGATTTCTCTTGCATAATTGAAATTTTATTATCCCTAATTAGGCGCGGATCCAGACTGCCACAATTGTCGCTCAAGCGACAGTCAGGTTTTTAGATACGAGTATATGACACCTTTTGCTGTTCATTACCAGAAAATATGCTATAATTAACGCCAACTGCAAACTGATTAACGCAAAAATACGTTTATTTTTTTCAATCGACATTCACTGGCGTAGATTCGCAACCATTTGCATCAAAGGGCATTTCCTAGCGTCAACAGACGACCATTAACACCATTCTAGTATACATTAGGGATAATAAAACTTCAATTACATCAGAGAAATATCTTGCCTAATGTAAATATTATTATCCCTAATGTATAGTAGAATAGTGTTAATGGTCACTTGTTGGTGCTATGGAATACCCTTTGATGCAAATGGTTGCGTATTTACGCTAATGAATTTCGTTTGGATAAAATGAATGTATTTTTGCGTTAATGAGTTTGAGATTGGCGTTAATTATAGTATATTTTCTGGTAATGAACAGCAAAAGGTGGAATTCAAGATATTGCACAATACAGAAAATCGCTACAGTTCCCTTCGAATGAATTGGCAATCTGACACAACTTGCAAGTGCATGAAATGAACCATTTCATGACCCAAACGGCATAAAATTGTATTATTCACTATCGCCTTCATTGTTTACATTAAAGTATTATGAGTGTATTATTTCACACTCACGCTCTATACATGCAAGCTGTATATGATACTCACTGTAGCTAAGATTTTACACGAGCTACAGTGCTTTATCCTGAGCCAATCAAACGTAAGTTGACTATCGCTCAAAAATGGCTGGAGCGACAGTGATTAGGATCAAGCCAATCAGATGTCTAGTTGACTATCGCTCAGTTATGGCGGGAGCGACAGTGACTCCGCTCAGCCAATCAGGTGTTGAGTTAACTGTACCTTGGCTATAGCGGAAGCAACAATCAATATTATAACATTTATTTCTATTATCTTCTGCTTCGTCGCTTTCATTGTACTTGAAATGTGTTGTGAGAGTTTATTATTTAGTGAGCTCTATTCGATTCACGACGAGCTCCTGATCCAGTCACGGACACGGTCAGTATTTTTCGCGTCAAACTCATCTAGTGACAATTCATCACGATTCGCATCGTGCAGCATTTATCAACAATTGGCGAAGGCAAAGAATTTGCCACCATATCTAGTCGGAGCGGGTCTCCACGTTTGCCAAACTGCAGTGCCTGGGCTGGACAGCCAAGACAGTCGATCTGGTGATCGACGTCTGTGAAGTAAGTTATTAACGGAATGGTGTTGGCGTAATGTTTATGAGCACTATTTTTAAACAGTGTTGATATGGAGCCAAGCTATCTTGCTTACCGCGCTACCCCAGAGAGCAGGATTGTTTCGACCTAGCGTTTATGTGGGCGAATTTGATCTCGCATACCGGTATGATTTAACAGTACAATTGTGTCAAACAATCGCTTTCTTTTGAAGAAGTCATTCGCGTAAGCGGGCCAGCCCGGTTAATGAGTGTTTACGAGGGAAATTGTCGTCCCGTTCACCGGTATCTCTCCAGATTCAAACCAGATTACGTTTACCACGGCAGCTCGTTTGTGCATAAAAGTGACGAATTTTTAAAAAGACAGACAATTATGCTGTGATATCTTGCTGACCAAGCTATTCCGTTTAACGGGCGAGCTCGCCTTACATATAAATAGCCCCTTAGTTGTCCCTTGCGTTGCAGTGGATGCGAAATTGACCTTCTTGATTGTAAAACATGTAAAGGGAAAACAAAAGTAGAAAGCACAGAGTTCTCAAGCTGCCATTATTTATCGAAGTTAGCGTTACTCCTTCTTTATATCTCAACATTATTTTACCACATAGAATTTACAAAGCTGCACATACATTACATCAATGATTAAAATGGGTTTCTGTTCTGTGGGTTTAAAATTTCTTGCGTCAAGTGCATTGCTCGTTTCACAAACTTGATGCTTCACTGAACTGAGCATTTTTGTTTCATTTAAATGGAATGTCATATGACCTTAAAAACCTGGGATATTACATGACGTCACAAACTGGACGTCACTTGACGTCACAATAAATGGCGTCATACTACCAAGCGATAGGATGCGCGCCTGCTAATGTATAGTAGAATGGTGTTAATGGTCGTCTGTTGGCGCTATGGAATGCCCTTTGGTGCAAATGGTTGCGTATCTACGCTAGTGAATGTCGATTGAATAAAATGAATGTATTTTTGCGTTAATGAGCTTGAGGTTGGCGTTAATGATGGTATATTTTCTGGTAATGAACAGCAAAAGGTGTAGTTGGTTCTGAAATTCCCCTCCATGATCTTGATGAAATATCTCGAGAAACCCAAAACAGACTGTACAATCATTATACTACTTATCTGCAACTGTCTTAGCCGATTTGTTTGGATTCGGATGGGCCTGAGCATAACGCGTGCAGTGATCTACGCTTACCAAAATGTATTCTAAGGCTCCACTTGAACTCTCAAAATGGATGAAATCTAGTGACAGTGATTCGAAGGCTGACGATGCCACGATGGGCTGAAGGGGGACTTCGTGTGTAATGTGAGCCGTGTTCGTTTGACCCAATGGCAGAGGCTCTTCAGTTAATATTCGATACCAGTTTGCATCCAAGGCCAGTATATAGAAGCTCTTGAACGGTACTTTCGTGGAAGAACAACTTGTTCACGAGTACCACGTTTTATTCGTAATGCCACGTTCTCATCAAGGGATAATTTTGGCCATTCTGGAGGAAATAATTGCATTTCTGGGGGATTCATGAGGCTTTTTGGTTTTCGGTCGCTTACCTGTTTTTACAAACGAAAAGACTTTGCCAATAATATTATCGTCCGCTTTAGCTTGTTGGGTATTGGCTGTTTTTAGTCTTGGCTGTTTTTAGTCTTGGCTGACCCTCCTTAGAGTCGAGAAATAGTAAACTCAAATACTTGGTCAGAGAGGATATCTAATTTACCGCTCACCGTCCTTGAAGTTGAGCGTGTTCGATGACTGATTCGTGCATATTAACCTCCTCTGTGCAGGTCTTCCTTTTTCATGATGGCACTTGTGCTAAACATTTGATGATTTAAGTGGGTTGAGACATACACGTCTGTCGCGAGGAACAGAACCTTTATTGGAACACGAAATGATAAACGATTCCTAAGATCAAATAACAGTTCCAACAAGGCGTTCTTCTAACTGTAGGTTCTCTTCTTGCTAGCTGATATTGGCCTTCTGCTCTGCTGTGCTTCTTCTGCTTGCCCTCCAATTGTTCTCTGTCTCTGCTTTCTTTTCATCGTTTTTGGTAGTCTTGTTAAGTCGACAGTGATTGACAGTGGTCTGACTGGAAGTTAACCAATCAGATGCGTTTGGACCAAGTCTTTTGCTTTGTCAGATCAAGGCGTAGTTTGGAATCTGACGTTGTCACCAAGGACATTTAGAAAAAAATATTTCGATGCTAAATGAATGTGATTCTTTACCAAATTGACGTAGTAAGGCAGGAAGGAAACAATCTTGATCGTGGTAATATTATTTTACAATTTCATACAAAATTTAAAGCTTAAACACCTGGTCTGGATAATTATGACTCAACAGAGCAAGGAGCTAACCATACTAACGTTGCACCCTGGCCAAGAAAGTTGATGACGTAAATAAAAACTTTTAAAACTGCATAGCCAGTATTGTTCATGATAGTTTGAAGTAAAGTAACAATTGTGCTGTGATAAGAATTCTTAATTACAGGATGAAATTATGACTTTGTAATTGTCATCTCATACAAAGTTCAAACAAACATTACAACGTTCGTCTCAAGATCGTCTAGATATACCTCAGGTGTTGTTTGCAAAATAGATCCCAATGGCATTCAATAAATTGCTATTCAGTTTATGATAATTCAGTAAAAATTGCACACCACCAAAGATGATAAATTATGTATATCATAACATTTCCTTTGCCTGATCTGTACCGAACCATAAAGTTAAAATCTGCGCATTCTCCAGCCCTCCACAGGCGAAGCAGTGTCTGCAGCTGGCATCGACTTTTTGCTTTTTGCAACCTTGACACCCACTACAATACCTCGGTTTTAATTACCCCAGATCCTTGTACGATCCACATCATCCACTTTGCTAATCTTTCGGCTTATCTCTTCCGGTCGAGGGTTTGTTGCTACTGTTTGAGGTTAAGGTTAGATTTTCCGTTGTTCTGTTCGATTTCACACGAGTTTATTTTTCTCGGAGGTGAGCTTGTTTTGTCTTTCCGCCTAGTGGGATGCTAGCTTGTTGACATATTTCGTTAGATCTTCGTCTGCCAGCTCGGTAGCCTGCACTGAATGGTAGGTGGCAAGTTTGTGGCGATAATGTCGCCTACTCCTTGCTTGCAAAACCTACTTTATTTCGCAAATCAAATGCCAGAAAAAGGTAGTGCAGCGATGGTTCTTTTGGGTGTTGAAAAATTGTAGGTAGATGTTGATACCGTTTTAGACAGTGTTTCCTCCCTGTAACCAACGTGAAGTGTCTTCGTCAGTTCTGGCTAAATCAAATCGGTCAATGTTCCCACGTAACTTAAGCTGCTGTGGAACTGCACGAGTACCGTATTTCCTCTATTAAGCCTCCTCCCTCAATTAAGCCCCTTCCCTCTATTAAGCATCCCCCCCCCCATTTGACGGCCTAAAATTAACAAGCCCCCATTATCAACATGACAAGTAAAATAATTGTTATTAAAATACTTTACTTTTATTCATCATTCCTACAGTAAATCTCAGAGAATAGAAGATGCGTAACATTGTCTCGTACATAATTCTTTTGAGACACAACCTGGTAAGCTGACACTTTTTCTTTTCACACTATTATAACGCTCTATACTAATTTCTTTTCCTTCCAGCTGGAAAATATCGACTCCCAAACCCAAATCCCTGCTGAAGAGACCACCTTAGAAGGCCGAAACGTACGTCCAGGGTTGTGTCCCAAAAGAATTATGTACGAGACAATGTTACGCATCCTTTATTCTCTTCTTTTCTCTTGATTTGCTATATACATAGTTTTTCAACTCAACACTGCATGTCAAACTGCGTAGCCATCTAACACCTGGTAAAAACCCAGAACATGTGTTCGGTTTATAATTCCCTTTTCCAGCCAGTTGAAATTTTTAACTACTTTTACAACGCTTATATGGGCCCCTACATCTACTCTGAGACTAAGACTCATACTTATTCAATCGATTTTACATGGCATACCCTGAGGCGTAGCCATCCCACGCGCGTTATAGTCCGGATCTTAAAGCGCACTCTATTATTACCATGTTGACTCCCAGTCATTAAATTATTACATTTACATAACTATAACACCAGTGTGGTTCCAATTACCTAGTCTAAAACCATAAAAAATTACTTGATTAAGTGACATGTTGTATTTTCTGTCTGCAATAACTCCATTAATAGAAAATCTGTTTATATGGTCGGTATTAGGTTTCGATTTTTTCTTACTCTGACTTGAAAAATTAAATAAGCTCCCTCCCTCTAATAAGTCCCCCCCCCCCCATTTGACGGCTTAAAATTAATAAGCTCCCCGGGGGCTTAATAGAGGAAATACGGTAACCGTCTTGACAATCATGCTTTCCGTACATTGGCATTTAACGGGATCAATATGATGATGTGTTGAAGAAACGAAAAAATGGTTATCAGTCTGACCTGTTTCCCAATATGACCCGACATTTAAAATTCGCGGCAAATAAGTGACGAACTCGTTGCTACCTTCTCGTCTATCGTATTCTCTGCGATGTTATTGCCTTTATCATGGGCAGTTATTGATACCTGTTCAATATGCGCTTGCTCCGGGTCTTTTTCGAAAACATGTTCATTTCTTTATTTCATTCGCTTTCTGCAGTTCGCTTAGCTCTAGTCTGGATTGGTAGTTCCGTCTAAATTCGGGCTAGAGGGATTTAAGAGCGTTCCTAAACCGGTGACGTTTCTCCCACAGTTCTCCGTCTTCGCTTACGTTTTGTTAAATGGATTTTTGAAGTATCTTTGTGGCTACTTAAGAGAGATGAAAGATCGTCAAGCTCTATACTCAAAATGATTTCCGAGCCCCAGACGGGGATCGAACCCGCAACCTTCTGATGACCGGTGAGACGCTCTAACCATTGAGCTACCAAGACTTAGATGGTGAGCTAGGTGCAAGTTTGACCATAAATTTGTGACTACTACTATACTATTTCCAAACAGATCACCTTAATTGAACCACCAAACTAATATAGTTCTCTTTTTTTTTTTTTGAATAGAGGTGAGACTCTAGTTCAAACTGTAATGCTTCGAGTTCCTTCACAGCTAGTTGGTCAGGCGCCGCATGTTACATACCCCGTTTACCCAACGCAATATAGGTGGATTCAATTATTTGCGTAATGTACACAACTTACGGTGATTGAGCGCTCTTTAGTAACAATCAGAACGATCCCACCTCGACACCTTCGTCCTGCGTTAGCTTCTTTCTAGATCTTAAAAGGATATTTCACATCCATCAAATTCGTCTTCAGTATTGGTGTCCCGGTGGGGTCACCAAATGTTAGCCTAATCCAGGCGCATTAACTCCAGGAATTTACAGCGAACGATATGCAGCTCCAAAACTGATTTTCTTTCATCGACCCTTACCCCTTAAAGTGCTCGTATTAACACACTGATCAAGTGTGTGTGTGTGTATATATTTATATAAATTACGCATGACCTCTTCGTTGCCCTGCACCATATGCTTTACGTCTCGATATATGTTTACAGTCATATTACGGTGTTCTTTTTTTGTTGAAGAATTGCTAGGTATATGAAGCCACGTGATACGTTATGACTCCCGTCATCGCTGTCTTGCAATTGCTTATGATGCGTTTGTACAGTTGTACTTCACATTTTGCTAAAAACTTTACTCTTTACACAAAATAAAAGAGGTTCTTAAATTTTCACTTTGGGCGACCAAATAAAGGAAATATCCGACCGTTTAAGAACAAATCAAATAAGAGGGTTTGCGTGTTTGCACCACTCAGCGTCACAGCCATCTGTAATGTGTAACCTTATTACTCCTTGATGACAGCCAGCTGCAGAACTGCAGTGAACTTATCCTGAAACAAACCCATGAGATTTTTCATCGTGATAGATTCCAGGTCTTTTTGTCCAATTTTTAACGTCTCTTAAAAAACGTTCTGGTTTTTTAATTGGACCTCTGAAGAGTTATCGCAGATTTCCCAGCTGTTCGTTCTAAGGTACGACAGTCACCAGCAAAAGATAAGCTACGTCCTCAATACAGGAGGGTCAGTTCTGGGGGGCATCAGGGGATGTGTCTTCCACTTTTTAGTTAAGAGGGATATCCATGAAAATAGGTGGACCATCCAAGTATGACGATATCCATCAGCGTACTGACTCCTTAGTATACTTATGAACTATCACTTTTTCTGGTATTCTCGTCAGAGGTAGGTGTTTCGCCAAGGAAAGGTTTAGGAAGGGTGCATTTTAGGAGAAGACAATCTTGCCAATTGACACAATACTGTTCGGTTAGATAGATCTATTTGCTTGAAGCTAAGAACATCATGCGGTAATGTCCATGCTGAAACGACACAGAAAATTTACGAATTAAAGACGCACAGAAGCTCTTATCAACTTTTTCTCCAGCCACCCCACCCTTAATATGGATTTACGTCCGTGGCTGTATCACCTGTATCAAATTGTGGAAACACCGTATAAGCTAACCCACTCGTAAACTTTCGCTCCACTGACTCGACGTTCACAGGGTATAGTTCTAAGAGCTTATTGCGGTTGTGCATAGCCGGCACAACGGCATTTCTTCAAATTACTTAAAATTTTAATTTTCGTGCAAACGTTCATAGATTTAAAATTTGTCTTTTTTATTTATATCAGATCATTATTCCATGTAGGTTTGGTGATGCTTGGGAGTGAGAACAATGGCGCCTACAATTTTAGTCACACCATATCAAGTATGTTGGTACTTGGTGGTTACGCAGAACCTCAATATCGCGCCAGAATACAACAAATTCTTACTCTCCCTCGCATGCACCAAGGGGAATCCACTGCTCGTTTCCGAAAAAAAGTTCACCTGAGGAGAAAATGTCTAACAATGGCCGCTCAAAAAAGAAGAGAAGTCATGGCACGTGCTTGGGATTTGTCAGAAAATGAAGTGAGGAACCGTTGGGTGAGACTAGCTCGAGAGGCCCTTAACCGACATCGAAGACTTAATCCCGATGCACAAAAAATTAAGGTAAGTTAGTAAGCTGGTATGAACTGTTAATGGATTTCGAACATATTTCTTTGCTTTATTACAATACCTGAAGAAAATTCATTTTGGCAACTGACTTACTTTAAGGGGATTTAAGGAATGACCAAGACATTGTACACGTGGAATATGTGGGCAAAGACTTTTCGTTTGAAGACGTAATAAGGTGGCGTCACACTACCATTATGAAAAACTTAGAAACTCCTTAATTTTGGCCATTATTTACATGTCATATCTCTGTCGTGTCAGCTAGAGCTGCTGCCTACGAAAAAGGATGCATGCGATTACTTGGTGACCAAATTTTGACGAAGTCATTAAAATTTCAGTCTTTTTTAAAGCATTTTCACACACAAAAAGGTCGATTTCTAGAACTTTTTTGAACATTCTTAAAATCTTTGCATGAGGAAAACAGTCCAGATGGTAGTCGTAGTTAAATAATTAAAAAACCCACGAAAATTATCGCACATTTTTTGTCGATGACGTCACTAAACATCATTAAACAATAGAACTTTACATTACACTGTAGAATAATTGAATGCTTCTTAATTTTTGTTGGCAACGCATGAAACTAAAAACTTCGGACCAACCTTGTATATCATACTGTATTTATACCAATAGACGCCCTGGGCGTTTATTAAAAAATTGAGCTCTAAAGGGAGGCGTTTATTAGAAAGGGGCGTTTATTTCAAAATTTAATATTTCAACCTTAAAAATAGAAAACATTCACACGATTTCACACAAATGCTCACACAATGTCAATTTCACCGTCATCATCGTCAATAGTAAAAGATAGAAAGTTCGTCAACTGCGCCCTCAAGATCAGAGCGAGCAATTAAAAAGAAAATTTTTCATGTAATTCAACAACGAAATTTTCACAAAATTTCTATGTGATTGTCATCAGACTCAAGGATAAAAAGTTCGTCATCTGCGTCCTCAACATCCGAATCAGCTATGCCCTTGAAAGGATCGGGACTAACGCATTCTTGCAGGACTGAAAGTTGGGACTGAAGCTGTCTCGCTCCAGCTTCGCACGGCTGGTCTTCCTTGAAACAGTGAATGAAGTGATCTTCAGGTCCGTCGACTGGAAGGTTAAGCCCACAGGTTTTGAAGGATTTCACAATTTTACAAATGGGGCCATTTGGTTTACTGGGGCGGGTTTCTTGGAAGGGGAGCGTTTATTAAATTTTTTATGAGTTGAGGGGAGGTTTATTGGAAAGAGGCATTTATTAGATAATGGGCGTCTATTGGAATAAATATGGTATTTATATATTGAATTGCCGGGAAAAACAAAGAAAACTCATGAAATAAAATGAAACTGAAAGTAACCGCTCCTTTTAAAATCGGTGGCAATGAGCAATGAAGATTACGGAACCTTTTCAAACTTGCTAGTAATTCATGAGGAAGGCATAAAGAAAATCACAGACGTAGTTTGTAAATGTGATCGTAATTAGCATAAAATTTTAACTTTAAAACCTTATTGTTCTCCTTAAATACGGATTCTTTTGAGAAGCTATATCATACACTCGAAAGTCGTGTTTGATCCGATTTCCAAGCACCTCAAAGATGATTAAAAAAGTTATTGTCAAAAACGGCTACTGTCTCGTTTTTCAAGTCGCTTCTCGGTGTTCAGAAATCAGATCAAACACTCCTCATGTATGAAGTATTACGTCAAACCTATTTAGCCAATCATACTGTACTAGGGCGATTCTCACGATTGTAGTTAGCTTTTTCATTGACAAAATATATTAACTGAAGTAGTCCGCTAGACAGTGATAATTACATTAAAGATCACAGACCCGCCAAAGCATTGAGTTGGACACGTTTGTTTTAATTTTAATTTGTAATTCAGAGAATGGCCGGTTCCCTTTATACAACTGTTGAATTCAACTACCAGAATGCCTTTCGAAATTTTGTTTGTAATGTTGATCGACCGCAAAGTATTCTGGTAGTTGTATTTAGCTGACGTAATAAGGGGAACCGGCTATATTGGTAAATGAAGGATTTGACACAGACCAGCATGTCTAGTTTTTTATGTATACTTTTCTTTAAACGGAAATAGTTTAAATGGCCAACCCCGATTTAGATATTATTGTTGGCCATCTGTTACGATAATACTAATCAGCCTGCGATTTAGATAATATTATTTTTACTGTAAAGCCAAGTTAAAAGATTAGGTTTATAATTAAAAAACGCGACGTTTTGTACGTATCATCATCAACAGGTATACCTGATAATGACAATATGTCGAAAACGTATTTTTAGTTGCAAATATTATCTTTAACTTGTTTATTATGTATATAAAAAAATTTAAGCGAATATTATGTCATTTGTTTACAACTTTTATTCATTATATTTTACAATTTAACCACCCTAAATATTATTATTTCAATTCAGACGCGTTGCCTGTGATTGCAATCTTTCATCCAGTTCTCTCATTTATTGCCAGATAAGGTCCTGACTGCGGGTAGCCGCCCGTAAAGTTTCAATCGAAAGCATTTACTTCGAATCTCATCAAGGGTTAACCTTAGCGTGTGTTTGATGATTGTACATTTTATTTTTATTCCGAAACAGGAGCATTTGTCGAGTCGAGAAAATTGTCCTGAAAAATATCTTTTTAACGAAAATGGTCAGTTAGAAGCAACGACTGACTCGAACCTGCTTATTTCACACCCAACATTTGATAGAACGAGCGTTGTATCAGAGTTCTCCGATGCTTCGTTCCTCGTCAACGGGGATTTTGATGCATTAGAAGAACGTGGATTGCCAATGACGAGAGAGCAGACGAAACTTAGAAAGATCATTCATCGTAACTCCAAAGGTATCTTGATACTTCATGCGTCCGTGGACTTCTTAAAACGAGATAAATTCCTGTCAGCTTTGGTTCGGTTTAAAAACGACAAACCGCTCGTTGATTCCTTGGAAATTTCTTTACCCATTCGATTTGTGTACTTGTTAATCACTTCTAAACACAGTGTTCGTATGGACGGCTTTCAGATTTGTCGTTCTGTAGCAACATTATTCAAAGACAAGGTAAGTTAGAAATACATGTTTTGGTTCAGCTTTTGTCTTTATTAAATTGAGTCTAAACTGTATCAATTAGTTTGTTAACCAGCTCACTATTTTTTGAGCCAGTACGATTATCAAGATTTCAAAAATAGATAACTTTTTGGCAAGTAAAAACAGAATTCCTCTCTTACATAAGTTGTCCTTTCCTCCGTTTCTTCCAAGTTCCTGCCTTTTTCTCTTTGTCCTCGTCACTTGATACCATGCAATTTATCTTCCTTGGTCACCTATCACTTTACCTTGATTGATCGAGTTTTACTTCAGACATCTCAGCACGGCTAACCCATTGCACCATACTAGAATTTGTCCACGTGAAAAGCAAGATTTCTCGATAAATTATGATTTTAAGTCAGTGTTGCTATCGAATCACTTGAAGTCGACTCTTGAGTCTATTCGAGTTGTCACAACGAATTTTTTCGCCGAGTCGAGTCAATCTTGGAACGCAAGTCAGACCGAGTTCTTAGTTAAGATAAGTTCAGTGAATTTGAGTCCTTTCTAAAAAGCTGTACTCTGTTTATACGTTATAGGTGCAATCATGAGCGGCCGAACTGTATGGGATTCACTGAGGCTCGCCTTATCCCCGTTCGGGTGCGAATGTTGCACGTTGTCACATCGATGCATGTTAGTGTCTCAATCTATAGTGGCTATTTTGGAGATACATGCCATTTCAGACCAGCAAATCGACGGCCAAATTTACGTCAGGACGATTCTTGATCCTATATAAGTGCTAATTAGACTGCCATGTTTTTTCTTCATGAAATGTTAACGAGTATTATAAGTACAAAAAAGTTTAATTTAATTGAGGTATCGGAACTCAGTCGAGCCAGGACTTCAGACAAACAGTCGAGTCACTATTTCTTCAGACAAATAGACTATATTGAGCTTTTTTATTTGCCAGAGGGATTCCGGGAAATCATATCAAAGTTTGCTCACGTCAACATTCTTAAGGGTAAAATTTGTCTCGTGCATCGTGAAGACATGTTCAAGTTTGAATTTGTCAATATTGATTCTATGTAGGTATCCTTAATTTAAGTTAACAAAATGAACTGCTAAAGTCATTTTGAGAGGGCTGCGCAAATGCCAAACTTTTGAGATGATTATTTATTTCTATGGACTCATATTTTGAACTTTTAGCCAGATAAGATCTTCTCGCCTCTGTATCATATCTTAGTAAATTTGAATTGTGAAACTAGATTTCTGGTCAGTAGTTCAAATATGTTTCTCTGAAAGTGGTATAGTTATGTCGAACACGGTGCATGCAAACTGTAGAGTACATCTGAGGGCCGATTTACATGATGTGATTGTCATACACAATTCGTTCTGCTGTATCCGATTACTGAACTCAGTGGAGTCTTCGGGAGCTGTTGCTTGTTTAGTGAGCGAATCGAAAGCAAGAATTATGCCTTTGAGACAACATTACGTACCCCAGAACGAACAACCGTATACGACAATGGTGTTATGTAAATGGCACCAATACACTACAGACCATGAAAACTGCAGTCCGTAGACACATGCATTAAGCAGCTGCTTGTTATTGTTACAAGATTACTAGAACTTGGGGATATAGTAGCTCTTACGAATTTCGCGCGATGAAGGAATAAGAAATTTTAGATGCTGAAAAGACATTGTTTTAGAATTCATTTGTGCTGTCGGTCATGTCCTTTTTAATCATCAGTCATTTCGCATTGTCAATTCTATACCTTTTGACCGGCATTTTGCTTGTAGACGTTCCGTCGGTGTACCGTACTGGCCAAAACATTGATTTATTTAATAAACATTTGCTTCATGTTCGTCGGTGGAGTGTCACGTTCCCCCTGGAGAAATTGGCAGTGGGAACTTCTGGTGCCAATCTGCCATTGATTTTATCCTGGCAGACTATTCAAACAAGTTTTTTTTCTTTATAGGCATTCCTTCGGTATGCCCTACAGGCCAAAACATTAGCCGACTTAACAAACGCTTGGGTCCTGTTCATCGACGGAAGTGTTATGCTTCCTCCGGGGAATTGGCAACCGGAACTTCTGGTACCAGTCGCAGAGGCTATTTCGAAAATTACTCGGAAGAAACATCGAATGCGAAAATTCAGGCACCGTGACGGGAAACACCTGTGGAGAATTGTCCGCACCAAAATTTTTGTTATATCGATGATGAAAGGCTTGGTGCACACCAGTGAATTAAAGGATGACGGTTATGTTGAAACGGAAGTAGCACAGCACGAAGAAACCATGACACCAACCTATTTTCCCAGAAGAGGCGATTGTCCAGTAAAGACAAAACTTTGTAAACTTCGTAAGTAAACTCCTATTGTAATGCGTGATTCTTTGTCTTTCCGTCTATCTGTGTGTCTGTCATGATTAATATTCGCATTTACGTGTGATTACAAGAGGGGTAGTTCAGAATGAGATTTTTGCGTCCGAAATACTAGCCTGTTGGCTAGTACATCTTGGTGACGTTAGCAAACGGAGCGGCCAGGAAGTCGGTCTGGAATTGGTCCGTCTGCCTGTCTGTCTGTGTTTGCTTGCCCATGAATCTATCTGTCACCTGCTTTTCTATGTAAGTGCCTACTTTTAAGACTTCCTGTGTGTCTAGGCTCTTGCTAGTCTACCAGATTTTGTGTTTTCTCTTATTGATTGTTTGCCTGCTGGTAAATAGGTCCTTTCGTCTGGACACATGAGTCTTGCTGGAAAACGATATAAGGTTCTTAGAGGATATGCTATATCCAGAATCGTAATTTTCGGCGTAGATTAAATCGTATAGAGACGTACAGTCAACTATGGCCTGATAAAAAGCATCACAAGTATCTCTTATTTTAGAGATAGACTATGACGTAAGAAATAGAATGTGATGTATCTTTGATATGAGAAAAAAGAATGTGGTGAACTGATTCATAATGGTTGTTAACGAGTTGAAAGAGCATTTGTGAAAAGGATACTAAAAAATAAAACCTGATAAGAATTGTTGTTAGTTTATTAACAAAGGAAGAGTCGTTCTCATTGTGTGATGTCAAAGAGGAACTTCATTCAAAATAAATTGTAAAACGATTGAATTCAAAATGAATTCAAAATTACCTTTACATGTGTACCTGACCAAAAAGTATGCACTGTAGAAACGTAATGAGTAGTAATTAACGTGGTAAGAATTTGAGGCTTGTTTAAAATTGAACTTTTGGTTGCACAAAGTAACAATCATTGACAGAAAGATTAGTAATACTTCTATTGATCTCAAATCATTAATAATTCATGAGCAAAACACAAAGGAAATCAGTACCGAGACGTAGTTTGGATATCTGATCTTAATTAGCATAGAATTTCGTCAAATTTAAACCCGATTTTCTCTTTAAATATGGATTCGTTTGAGATATAATATCATTCACTCGAAAGTCGTGTTTCATCAGATATCCAAACACCTCGAAGTTGGTTAAAAAACTCGGCTATCGCCTCGTTTTTCAATACATTTCTTGGTGTTTGGATATCTGATGAAACACTCCCCATGTATGATATATTACGTCCTTGTTGGTTCTGCTTATTCGTTTCTTCAACATAACATTAACGATACCGCAGGCGTCTGTAACCTTTACCCAAACTTCTGTAACCATCTTTAACTCTCAAAACTCTGTAAACCTCACGTTATGGCATAAGTCTCTAAGAACTTAACATAAGATTACCGTTAACGCTAAACTCTGATCATAGTATCCGTCCACTCCAGTGATTTCATGCCAGTCCAATTCCTTATGTACGTATATCTTTAAGCGTCTAAAGAAGAACTAAAACTAGACACGAAAACTCTTGCATGGCTAACCTTGTTTTGTGCATGAAGCATTATAGAGTGCTTTGCATGCCAACGATTGCACTTGTTGGTCAGGTAAAGTTTAAAAAGAATGTACGAAATATTCCAATGATAACATTCCTCCATCTAGTTTGGTGGTTGACCCATAGCTCATTTTCTAGTAGTTAAATGTACAGGTTTGCTTAATGACATGACTACAGTACTTTTAAATTACACGATGAATACGAACGAGGGGAGGGAGTTGGGCTGGTTGCATGAAACCCAAATAGCATATGTGGTGGGTATGCATGGAACTCTAAAAAGACTGGAACGATACCTGCAAACTGCTATTTGAAGCCAACACGGTGGTTGACATGTAGGTCAATTTGCAGGTCATCCCAGTCTCCTGCGCGATAAAACACGCAACCTATTGCGAAAAACGTAACCTAAATTTCGAATTTTTGACAGTTTTCTTTTTTTATCCATAGTAAGCAGTAGGCCAATGTCGGTAGGACTGCATATTTGTCAAAATTAACTGTGTACGAAAAGTAAAAGTTGAATATAACTTTTTCACACGCGTGTTTTTGACCTGCCTCTATGTCGGCTTCGTTCAATCGTGAGGCCTGGTACAATGAGATATCGTACCAGTCTTTTTAGAGTTTAATGTGGATATGTCCTTTCGAGTGAAATGCGTTGTCCGTGCTTTGACAAACCACGATTTGAATCTTTTTATCTGCCAAATAGCACCTGCGGATGACTCGCTAATCAGTGAGTTCAATGGATACCTTTGTTCGCTATGACTTATCCCCAAGGCAAACTAATCACGTTGAGTATTTCTTTCTACCTGATTGGTTGTTAAATAGCATTTTAGTAAGGTTGCAATCTGGTTGAAAATTATGACGTCATTAGTGTAAATGCTTTGCGTGTTTTGGCTGTTAACCAGCTCGAGACTTTGCTCGGCCAGACAGCCTCTCCGAAGGAGACTTAACTACGCTTTGATAGATTGTGCTCGCAAAACTAGCACATTATGCTACTAGCACTGCTCCCTTTCTACTGAAATTGTGCCGGGAAGTGTGCCAGTTTTGTTAAATTATGCTGATAATACTAAGAAGTGCGAAGATTATATGCTACTTTGTTTCTTTAAATGATACTCATAGTAACCGCAGTCGTGAAGTTGGTATTACTTAACATTAACATGTTAAATGAAATACAACATGTATTCGTTTGAAGCAGTTGTAACTGTTAAAATTATAACTGCAAGTAGTTCATGCAGAGCCAATATTGTACTTTCTCGTACTGTTTAACAAACAACTCTGTCCTTATCACTTGTTGTACTGTAGCATAACCCTAGCTTGCAGATAATCTACAAGGACACGATCTTGCAGGTCACTGAAGCATGAGGAGAGCAAACAGAATGCTCATGAGAATTACATTTTTCGCATCAGATGTTCCTCTCTTTCCATAATTATTTCCCCTCAATTAATCTCAGAGTTTGTTATCGGGTTATTTCAGCTGTTCGTGGACTACTGCTTGTTTATGTCACTTCGTTTTCACGTTCTAAATCACTGTCATCCACCAAATCACTGTAAGTCGCCATCTTGATTTTTAAACAAACAGCAGTACAGCACTACAGCCCGCGGAAAGTGAGTCAGTTCTCAGTAGAGATTGGTTACGAAACTACAAACGTTCTCATGCTGTTTGACACTGGTTACTAGTAAATTCTGATAATAAACTCTTTCAGCATAGAAAAATGAGTAATTTAATGCTACGGAAGAAGCGGAAAATGATAATTATGCTTGCAGTGCTTTTTTCGGAAAAATCGTGAAAATTGTGCTCATAATGACAAATTATGTCAAAATTGTGCTGGCACAATCCATCAAAGCCTTTTGTAGTTAAAAAAAACCTTTTGTAGTTACACTTGAAATGGTGGCCAAAAATTGAAATAAGATGAGCAGAACCCAGTTTAATTGGGAACGTTTAGTCGGTGTTAAAGGGGTATTAGTGAGTCTTCGTAAATAATTGTTTCGTGGCAATTTGACTTTGTCACGCTCACTTACTGGTTACCTATCGTGTCTACCTGAATTATTACCATTTTTTCAAAATGAACGTTCTTTCTGTAACCTACCATTTTCAAATTGACAGTTATGTAAGCTAGTTTTTTGTGCAATCTTTTCCTACCCATGTTTTCATTGACTTCTTGAAACTTCACAGGACGGCGATTCATGAGTTCAAAGACCAAAGTGAAAACTGATGACAGTCAAAATAGTGACAGCAGTGTCAGTGACGATGAAGAAGGCTCGAACGAGATTCATCCGTTACAGCCTGATGGAAGATGGTTTGGTGGTTTACGTCGGGAATTAGCTAAACGCTACCCAATTTATTGGAGTGACATCAAGGATGGATTAAGTATTCAGTGTGTTGCGTCTTTGTTTTACTTGGCAATAAGTTTGACTGCGATGTGCTTAACATATGGTCAGGTCATCGCCAAGTATACGAAGGGTTACATGGGAGCTTCCGAGATGCTGTTGGCAACGGCAATATCTTGTTGTGTTATGGCTGTTTTTGCCACTGAACCTTTATCGGTTATCGCTGGAACTGCTGCAATGTTGATATTCGAAAGCTCTGCTTATCAGGTACGCAATGTGGAGACAGTTTTCCTTTTGAAAAAAATCGTAATCGACGGCTAAATCATACAGAGCTCAAAAATTTCGATTTACTGACGCCCAAAGCTTCCATTGGCCACGCTTATGTTGAACCTAAGCCTTAGCTACCCATCTGAGTCTCAGGAGCTCAGTGGTAGGAGCATTTCTTCGGTCTTCAGAAGGCATGGCCTATTTTAGTGTGCAATATTGCACACTTAACATGTGCACTAAGTCTATTGAGTATAAACTGTGCCATATTGAATTTAAGGCTGTGCAGCATTGAAATTCTGCGATTTTTTAAAAATTTAGAGGCCTGAAGATGTGATCATTAGTTTTTTCAGCGGCCAGGGAGTTCAGCGCATGTTTGATAGCTACCTATGCTCGCTGGGTCATTGGACAATCTTCTACATAAATGTACATTGCCAACTTTATTGGCTGTATCGTTTTAGTCAAGACAGTTCGGTAAACCTTGTTTGCTTTTTTTTAGATTAAATGTTTTCTTATGATTTTCTACCTTAGAGCTAAGTTTTTTAGTACACCTTTTGCTGTTCATCTACGCTAATGAATGTCAATTGAATAAAATGAATGTAGTTTTGCGTTAATGAGTTTGAGATTGCTGTTAATTATAGTATATTTTCTGGTAATGAACAGCAAAAGGTGTAATACATGCTTAAAGGCTTGTCCTCCTTCCAGTAATAAGGTCAGATGGGAATACCAATGTACACATGCCTGCGAACCTTCATACTCACCTTTAATGTGTACAGTGGAACCCCGTTAATACGGTCACCAACGGGCCATAAAAATCTGGCCGTATTAACGGGGTGAGATCAAATTTCACAGCCGGCCTCTTACGTCATCAAAACCTTGTTGGAGGCGTCATGAAAGCCTCGTTTAAACAAAAACTTGATTGAACTGAGCTATAGTACAATTTAATATACTGCATCTACTAAGAAATAAACATTAATTTGTTAAGGTATTATGACGTTTCAAAGTAACAATGTTAGGATTTAGTAAAAAAGTCAGCGACTTTTGATTGGCTCTTCTTTCTCTCATGTTGGTCACTCTGAAATGAAGCTAAAAAAAGATACGCTGAGCAGGAAGAAAAGTGTAAAAGTAGAAAAGCTAATAAACGTCGTTAAATTAAAAGCTCCATATTTTTTCCATTGCTTTAATGCTTTGCGCATTTAACTATAGCGCATATTGTTAAGATTCAAAATTCAAATACCATATTGTATTAAAACTAAAAGGAATGCATGCCTTTGATGTTATAACAACAACACAAGCACAAACATAATAACATTTGTATGTACGCCCACTAATAGTATCTCAATTTATATTTCCATCTGTCACACTTTTAGAGTGACCGTATTAACGGGGTTATTTCTTAACTTTGGAACATTACAATGTGGCCGTTGGCCGTATTGACGAGGTGACCGTATTAACAACGTATCTTTATTAGGAAATGTATTGACGTTTTGCCGGGACAAAAAAAAGTGACCGTAATATCGAGGTGGCCGTATTAACGAGGTGGCCGTAAGGCGGGGTTCCACTGTACTTTTGAATATTTCTATACGCTCAGTCTGAAGGTTGCCGGTTCGAGCTCCTTTTGGAGCTCGGAACACGTTTTTCTGCGTCGATGATCTTGAGCACATTCACCTTTTGTATCTCATTCACGTTATTAACTAGGATTATTTACATATCGTGGGGATCGCCTAGGCAACACATTTGTGGAGCTTACTTCAAAGCTCTCCGTTGGAGTCTTGGTAGCTCCATGGTTAGAGCATCTCCTCGGTCAGCTAGAGGTTATGGCTCCGTCGGTCATGTCTGGGACTCAGAATACGCTTTTTGCTGAGTTGATGAGCTTGAACAACGTCCACATATTGTCTATTACACTTTTTGCTGTCCATTACCAGAAAATATACTATCATTAACCCAAACCTCAAACTCATTAATTGGAAAATACATTCATTTTATTCAATTGACATTCACTAGCGTAGATACGCAACCATTTACATCGAAGAGCATTCTATATCGGCAACACACGACCATTTACGCCATTCTCTATACATTAGGGATAATAAAATTTCAATTACGCAAGATATTTCTTTTGCGTAATTAAAATTTTATTATCCTTAATATATAGCATAATGGTGTTAATGGTCATCTGTTGGCGCTACAGAGTGCCCTTTAAAGTAAATGGTTTGAACCTGGGAGAATCGTGACATGTTTGAGATTTGGCAAAAGAGATTTTGGCAAATAGAGATTTGGCAGAGGCAACAAAAGACGAGATCAGGAGTAGGGTCGCCTCCACCGTACAATCGGCCTCTATACGTGATACTAACTTGACGACAGTCGAAAAACAAGCACTCAAACGACTAAAACATGACGAAAACATTGTCATACTACCAGCAGACAAAGGACGCGTTACTGTTGTTATGGACAAGACCGATTACTACGACAAAATGGACGAACTAGTTAACGACAAACAAACCTACGAACTACTTAAACGAGACCCTGCACCATCACTTCAACGAAAACTTAACAACAAAAAATTTTCTCAATGAGAAAAACTAACACGATCACTCAACAAACCTACTATCGACTCAGGTGTTCGGTACCGCGATCACCAAAGCTGTACGGACTACCGAAACTTCACAAGCCACAAATACCCATGCGACCTATAGTTTCGTTCTGTGGGTCGCCTACTTACGAACTTTCCAAATACTTAACAACCATACTGCAACCACTAACCAACAAGTCACAACATAGACAACGATCGACTGAAAACTTCATCAACAATCTCAAAACAGTACAAATACCACACAACCACAAGCTAGTGTCTTTTGACGTGAAATCACTGTTTACCAGTATTCCGCTTCAACTGGCGCTAGAATGCACCAAAACTGCCATCAACGAATTTACTGACGCACTTCCTTTACCTACAGGGGACATCGTGGAACTACTGGAACTTTGTCTCACATCAACTTACTTTCAATACAACGGTAAACACTACAAACAGTTACATGGCACGGCAATGGGCTCACCCGTTTCTGTTGTGGTTGCTGAAATTGTAATGCAATCCATAGAGGAACGAGCTCTTGCAACTTACAAACACACGTTACCTTTTTGGTTTCGTTACGTTGACGACACGAATACTGCACTACCCGAAGACGAGATTGACGAGTTTCACAAACACATTAACGAACAGAACAGTCACATACAATTTACCAAAGAGATTGAAGAAGACGGAGCTATTCCGTTCCTTGACTGTTTGGTAAGTCGTGACAATAACAAACTACAGACCACTGTCTACAGGAAACCAACGCATACTGACAGACTACTTGACCAATCGTCGTACAATCCAACCTCACACAAAGCTACCACCATCAAAACATTGACGAGACGCGCACAACTCATTTGTAACTCACCCAACGCTCTACGCCAAGAAAATGACTACCTACAATGCGTTTTCCACAAAAACAACTATAACTCTGACTTCATCAAACTTAACACTTACAAAGACAATGAACGCGACAAAAACAACAGTCCGACAACAACTACAGCAACGATACCCTACATAAAAGGTACGTCTGAGATTATCTCGCGTATCTTACGACCATACAACATACGAGTAGCGCACAAACCCATCACAACTTTACGACATGTACTGACTAACGTTAAGGACAGAGAACAACCGCACGAAAGACAAGGTGCAATTTACAAAATTAATTGCTCCGACTGCCAAGCCACTTATATAGGTGAGACTAGCAGAAACTTAAATATACGACTAACAGAACACAAACGAGCGACAAAAAACGGAGACAAAACCAACCACATTGCCGAACACCACCGACAAACCAAACACAACATTGACTGGGATTCGGCAAAATGCATTACGTACAGCACCAACTACAAACAGCGACTCACACTAGAAAGCTGGTATACGAACTTAGAACAAAATCCATTAAACCGATCACAACAATTACCGGGACCTTACAAACGACTAATTCACAAAGTCAAACGTGCGAGCAGCCAATAGACTTACACTTCGACTAACTGATAATTAACGCCTACACAACCACACCCATTGCTTCTCGCCAAATATCACACCTCCATGACTAATACGACCGCCCACTTATCACGGACGAGCCAGATACAAATACAGGCGAACCTGACCTTTACTCTCCTTTTGACTCTGAAGATGACCGCCGCTAAGGCTGTCGAAACGTCAGTCACTTCAACCAACAGTCTTTCTCAAGACTACACTAACCTGGACGATCAACTTCCTCAAACATGTCAGAGTGCCCTTTGATGCAAATGGTTGCGTATCTACGCTAATGAATGTCGATTCAATAAAATTAATGTAGTTTTGCGGTAATGAGTGTAAGGGGGGCATTAATGATAGCATATTTTCTGGTAACGAACAGCAAAAGGTGTACCTCAGAAGAAAATCTTAAAGGCTTGCTCAAAACTACGTCTGAAAATATGCCAATATGAGATCGAACCTTTCTTTTCTTACCTTTTCTTTGTTTAGGCTTCGGACATGATGGGTTTGCATTTCTTGCAATATCGTTGGATTACAGGAATATGGATCTTTCTGTTTCTTTTACTTATTTTGGCATTCGACAAAACACACTGGATTCACTACTGCACGAGATTTACTGAGGAAATCCTGCACGTTTTGGTAGCATTATTATTTATGTACGAGGGAATTAAAAACATAGTACACGTGAGTTTTGATAGAGTTGAGTTTTTATTCTTAGTATTTATCATGTCAAATGTTGACTTTTGTTCATCAGCTGATCAGCATATGTAATTAGTTTTGTCAGCTATCTCGCCGAAGACCGAATTGATGCCACAATCTGATCTCGCCCACATTGATGTAACAAGCCACATGTGATCGGTTCCTCCAATTCAGTGCACTTGCTTAGTGAGTTTTGTTTTTTTCCCTTCTATTTACGTAGGTCTACGAGGAGCACCCACTTCGTAAAGACTACGTTACTATTAACAGTACCGGACAGAATTCTGCTGAGAAACCCAACACGGCTCTCCTTTACACCATTGTCATGTTCGCAACATTTGGCATCGCTTTGGGTTTCCGATTGTTTGAGAAAACTCGGTTCTTTTCACCTCGGGTAAGTTTACTATCCACGACACGAAGGCCAGCATGCACTCGATTCTGGTGTGGAAGGTTTTTTTTTTGTTTTTCTGGGTATTTTGTTGTTTTTCTTTTATGCATGTCCGTGACTTGAAATAACCTCTGTCCTTTTTCCCAGACCACTAAAATCGTGCCTCAGAGTGGACAACTTGTATAAGCAACAAGTTCGTCCATAGGATAACTAGATTATTTCTAATCAGGTGAATATATGTATATGTATATGTATGTGTATGTGTATATGTATGTGTATGTGTATATGTATGTGTATATGTATATGTATGTGGATATACTTATACATATATTCACCTGATTAGAAATAATCTAGTTATCCTGCGGACGAGCTTGTGAAATTTGCGCACCCTAAACATCATATATTCGCTCAGTTTTAATTTGGTGTACCTTTCAAAGAGGCCCAAGAGTATACCGCGGATTCAGGTTGAGTGCGACGCGTTCCAACAATAATTTATCAACGTAACTAGCAAAAGCAATTACTTTAATCCGCAGTAAAGTCCATTCAAAAAATTCGCATACAAGTGTTGCCATGGTTAACTCACATAGTTTGCTATTTTTTGAAAATATACAAAGCGCAACAGGTAACATGTCAGTGGAGGAAAACGAGCAAGTATGACAAATTAAAACAATCAAGTAAATGTATTCGTAAAATAACATAGCAAGAGCTGGAAACAGAATATGAAATAATTTCAAGTTTGATACTACTCTCCAACAGAAATGATATTTATTACTATTATCCAAATTTCAAAGGGCCAGGGGTCCCTCTTCCTTTTGAATCTCTTGCAAGGCATGGCTGAGGTTAGATCCTCCAAAACGTTGTGAGTTGCCTAAGTATTTCGTTGTTGACTTGTATTGTTCAAAGTTCAAAGGGGTCCATCTTTTCTTGCGTATTTTTTTAAAGGAACACTGGTCTCCAATTGTTCTCAACCTTTTGGTTGGGTTATTAAAACTTTCATTTCGCTTTCTTTCAAATTTTCACCTTTTCGCGCGGATTATTTTTCGCTCAGTTTTAATATCACGCACCTTTGGTCTGCGCGAATTCTAGTGCCACGCGAATATAAATACAAGTTAAGGTATACATATTCATGTACTTGTACATATTCATTCAGTTTTGAAACGTGGGACGCCATACTCAGCTGGAGGAAAACGATGTAACCTTTGTCTAGAAGAAAACTTCGTTAGTTGCCTGAAGATTGCTGAAGAGCGTTAAACTCAGAGTAGCAGCAGGAAGCCTTATCATTAACAATATCAACATCGCTCCACCTCTGTGGTATTGAGCACTCTGTTGTCAATTAAAAAATCTATCATTTATATATATCATTTATATATAAGCACTCGAGAGTTTCCTTCATCAGAATTGTTGACTTACAATAGGCAGTCAAGTGAAAGTGCCATAATGTTTCTGTATATATATATATATATATATATATATATATATATATATATACGTGTGTGTGTGTAATATTTAAAAACCGAGCAGGAGTACTTTATGGGGATTTAAAACACGAGGCGATAGCCGAGTGTTTTAGACCCGATAAAGCACGAACTGAGAATTTTTCAAATGTCTTATAAAATTCACCTCTTATACGCGAATTCGTGAAGAAAGTTTGAAAATTTATCGTTCGTAAGCCGAACAAATTGGACTTCTTCACATATAAAGGCACATGTATCTTTGTCACATATATAGATCCGACACGCTTATGATTTTCTTTTGTCTTTTCCTCATGCATTTTTAATGAATTTATAAATATTACATATAATTTTTATGACAATTGATGATATTCAGCACTCTCTCGTTTTTACTTGCCTTCTTCGTTGTTTTTTTACCTCCTTTACTTGTTATTGCTTCATATAAAAGAATTGAAGGATTAAATAGCGAAAAGCTGCTCAATTTTTTATTTCTTATTTGTCTATTTTTCACTTGCCTGAAACAATTGTTTACTTGTAGATCCGTCGATTACTAAATTTCTTCAGCATTGCTGTGGCTGTGAATGTCATGAACTTGATGATGTATTTTGTTGACGTTTACTTGAATACAATTCACATTCCGGAGAGATTGCAGTTGACATCTCCCCAAAAAAGAGATCGCTTCGTTTTTCTGGACGTCGACAAGATGTCCGAAGGTCTCCTGTCTTATTGGATCATTCTGGTGAGCGCCATTCCCGCTTTGCTTACGGTCATACTCCTGTTCATTGAAAGCGAAGTTACTCTTTTGGAATGTTTTAAGGTAAGCTTGGAAACAAATTGGTGCTAGTAATTCCGATCAAATGCAATCGATATGATTTCATTGAAAACAGACAGTAAGTATAGTTTCAGCATTATTTTCATGTAGGGAAAGTTTTTTTTTTGTTGAATACGTGCCGTGGCGAGTTGGCCAAGGAAACCTGTAGGGTCCAACTCCCCCTTAATCATTTCTTTAAATGCAATAAATTTTCGTGCCATTAATTCTGGAGGGAGTATAGGTTATGAAACAAATGTTGCACAATTGTCCGCCTTAAGATTTGTGTATGATACATAGTTTTTAGAACCGTGGCTTCATTACGTTGTTTGACATCCTGACATTACAAATACGTTAGTTTATTTCGGAAGGTCTTCTATTGATAGGTTACCTTAGTAGGTTTGTATTTAGTGGGGTTTTTTTTAAAATTCTTGATTCCCACTGCCATTGAGTTATGTTTCGACCTGTTTAGGCATACTTCCTTCTACAAAAAACAAATTAGTTTCCGGTCCCACCAATTTTTTTCCTTGAACGACCCCTTTTGGCTCCGCGCATGTTAATTACATGTACAGCCGCAGCTCTATTTTGGGGACACTTTCTGTTAGTGAAATTTAAAACGTCATACCTTCAAACTATACTAGTTTTGCACCTCATCAAACACTGTATTTGGATTGAAATACTCCAAACTGCTATAGGATTGTAGATATACCGATTTACCAAAGATATGGGAATTAAATCCCTGATCGGCTTTTAGTTAGACTTTTTTTATTTATACCGGCAAATCGAAACTTTTGGTATATCAGGATTGACAGTCTAACGAGATGGCTGACATATTGGACTACAGTTGAATTTGTTACACGGGTATGGTAAAGGCGTAGAAATTTTGTATTGAAAATTAGTATTTATTGCTAACGCCAAGAAAAAGCAGTAAACGTATCATGAAACGTCAGTGCACTTTTCATTTGAACAAATATTGTATTGATGTGAAACTTGGAATCTGTTACTGACTTCTCTCTTACGTTCATAATGTATACAACGAATTGGCATTCTCGGAAAGAAAGAAAAACTGGAATTGGAGGCAGAAACGGTCGCACACATACCCCCGTGTGATTAAGAAGCCATAAATGTTTCAGAAAAACTGCTTTGGAAACGTTGTCATTGAAGGCGATGTATGGACATTCGTGAAGTGAGAAAAACAGTGAACTTAAGCAGCTAACATTCTTGAGCCATGGACGGCAACCAGAAGACTTGATGAGTAGGAGTCGGTAAATTTTGGGCGGTGAATTCTTTCAAGAGAAGTTTTTGTGCAAACAAAGATGGTGAATAACTTAAAAACTCCACGACAGATCATCGCATGTCTAATCAGCGAGTCAGTGGTGAACCCACCGCTCAGTGTCCGATATATCGGACACCTAAGGGCAAAAGAACCAGTGAGATAACAAAGCCAAAACAGAGAGATCAAAGGACAAAAGAACTAAATTTTAAGCCTTAACTGACTCATGTTGACGTTACAAGAGTAGACGTCTTCAGAACGTGGAAGTGAAGTTAGTGACGTCTGCGTTGAGCGAAAACGGCGTTTTTCATGTTTGACGATGCCTTTGAGATTTGAGATTATTCATTTCTTTGTTTCGCATGAAAAACTGTATTGAATGAAATAGCCGTCCGTGTCTCAAGAACGTCAGCTGCTTAAGTTCGGTAACGTTTCTATGACGTTGATGGTGATCGAGTCCAGAACCTAGGGATCTAATTCAGAGCCACAGTCGGAGGTCAAACTCTCAACCAATAAATCGAACCGATTGTCGGTTTGATCCCCGCTTTGGGCTTAGAATACGTTTTTCGGAGCAAATGAGCATGACGAACGTACACATATCGTCTGTAATACACCTTTTGCTGTTCATTACCAGATAGTATACTATCATTAACGCCATCCTCAAACTCATTAACGCAAAATACATTCATTTTATTCAATGGACATTCACTAGCGTAGATACGCAACCACTATAACGGAGGGCGTTCTATAGCGCCAACAGACGACCGTTAACACCATTCTGCTATACAAAAGTTCAATTACGCAAAAGAAACATCTTGCCTAATTGAAATTTTGTTATCCCTAATGTATACTAGAATGGTGTTAATGGTCGTCTGTTGGCGCTATGAAATGCCCTTCGATGCAAATGGTTGCGTATCTACGCTAGTGAATGTCGATTGAATAAAATGAATGTATTTTGGCGTTAATGAGTTTGAGATTGGCGTTGATGATAGTATATTTTCTGGTAATGAACAGCAAAAGGTGTAACATCAAGCTTTCACACGTAGTTTTTCTGTGACATCCATGTCATTCATTAGCATCATAAACATATTGTGGCTACTGCTTGGGCAGCACATTTCTCGAACGAAAACCTCCGGATCTCGGATGAACGTCCACATATCTTCAGGTAAACAATATTCCCTATTCAAAATGACATTGAATCAAATGCTTCATTTAGGAGTATCGAGATTGACAACTGAATATTTCTCATTTAATAAACTTTAAGTAGCTTATCATGTATTTAAAGCACTTTTAAGTCTTTTTTGTGTTGGCAAATGACAGCTTCTGATATGCTTATAAAATACTTAAGGGCACCTGTAAGGCTGTAACTTCAAATTGTAGCCGGTGAGGCACTTTTTTATTTCATATATCAATTCAACAGGACAATCTGCAAGTGTTATGACGAAATATTTGGGAAAAATAACTTCATTGACCTACAAAATAATGATGGGGAGAGAAAAAACTGAAAATTATAGGAAGTCTCCTTTAAGTGAAGAATTTTGGATTTTCTTTTTTCTCATGGTACTGTGAATCCCGTTATGATGACTTTATAAAATGCGGTTTACCAGTAACTTGGGTATTATTTTACTGGTATACCGATATCCACCACACCTGCGCAGTTAAGTTTTTCACACTGTCAAGGGATACCACATATAGAAATTCATAGAAATCAGAAGAAGTTTTAAAATTTATTGACACAATAGTCCAAACATAAACATTGATCTTGTACAAGCTGATATTTAGGTACTTCTATTACATTCAGGTATACATGCAGTAAATACATTATATTTCCAGGATTTCTCAAGTTCATTCACTTTTGGGTGGTAGCGAATTAAGCTGCTATGACGTCACGGGTAAATGTGCCCGTAGGTCTCTATGACCACAAGGTCTATGATGACTATAATCACGAATAAGAGAAGTTTAGCTTCCTTTATTCGTAACTTTTGCACTCTCTCTGTTTTCTGTGCGACTGACGCCTCTTTCGTATTCGCGTATTTCGCATATTATGGTAATTTCATTCCATGCCTTCTTCATTCAGTCAGTTGGTATTGAACGCAGAATCAGAAGTGGTACGAGAGGGGGGGGGGGGGTGATAAGCAATTCCTTCAATCCGAGTGTGAATTAACTGGTCCGTCCTCTTTTCTAGTGTTGGCTTGCGCGAGTTTAAATCTATTTCGCTGTTTGTTTCACCTATTTTGTAAGACGATCGAGTTCTTAACTTTCAATTTCTCTTGTCTTGTACAAGGAAACTAATGGAAGGAAGGGATCAGGTTTCCATGTTAATCTTCTTATTGTCGCAGTAATGGTTCTAGTGTCGTCATTTCTCGGCCTTCCTTGGATGTGCCTTGCTGCGGTAGAAACCTCCGTTCATTTGGACAGTCTCAAAGTTTGGAGCAGTTTCGACGCGCCAGGAGTTAAAAGTCATGTGGTAAAAATTAGGGAACAGAGGCTTACTCTTTTTTTCACGGGAATTTTAGTAGGTGAGCGATTTCGGAAGTTAATTAGATGCTTAATTCGTAATTTAGATACTGGTCACTATTCATTGCGTGGAGAAACAAAAGATCTTCTGATGCAACTTCATAAATTATCGTGATTCTTCTAAAAAGCACAATGGTATTTTCAAAGTCCCACATGTTGGTTGCAGGAATTCTTGTACCACCCTTAGGAACATCATTTGTTTTAATTGTACTTAATAAAAATAATAATGGTAGTTATAAAGCAAGCGCTTGTGCACAGGGGAGAAAATATTGATAGCTGGTATAAATACCTTACTTGTTTCAAAACGCAAAATGCCTCATGAACGAGATAAGGTAGTGGCAAACTAAGAACGCCATTTTTCGTTGTTCAAAATATATTTTTAAGCAAGGTCAAAATAGAGGCACTTTCTAAACAAACAATAGAGTTAGAAAGTAAAACTGCCTCCGATAATAAGCTCTTAAGTTTAGCCAAGTAGGAAAACATCCCAGCGCGATTATAAGTAGGAAGACAACAAGGTCTGAATTGGACTATTTATTTCTTAGGATTGACAGGATTCCTCAATTCCTATTTGGATCACATTCCTGAAGCAGTGTTTTCGGGAATGGTTTTATACATGGGTGTCGTGGCGTTGTTTGGAGTTCAACTGATTGAGCGGTTCTTTTTGATGTTCATGGCTCCTGGACAACATCCAGATATACCTTACCTAAAAAGTGTAAGTCAGATTGGTTACGTCGGTGGGTAATCGAAGTTGGTTTGTTGTGTAGTTTGGGGCCGATTACATGGAGAATTTCACCTCAGACTGAAATTGTACCCCGGATATTCGGGTTTAAATCTCTTAATGTGGTCGTGAAGAAATATTTTTAAAATTATTCTCCCATGCACTATGTGACGATAGTTTCAGACCGGGATGAAATCCCCCACAAGTTTGAGCAAAAAACGAAAAGATATCCCACTTAGCTGAAAAGTTGGTAGACGCATGAGAATTAAATAAGATATCAGAACAACAAAAGCCACCAAGAAATATCCGAATGAGCTCGCTTTCGGCTTTAGCTTCAGCCGGGCTGAAGTTCTTTCATGTAATCTGCCGTATTCTGTAAAAATCTGAATTCGTAAGTGAAGCATAAACTGTAAGTAAATGAAAAAAACGAAAAAATTATAAGGGAAACGTATCCTTCCACTAATTTTTTCTGTCGGTTCTCATACATGGGTTCCAGAGTCTTGCTTTCAAGGCAGAAAGGACAGTCAGATCGGCCTTTACAAACCATTCTCAAACTTGTTAATAATTCATTAGTATATCATTCAATCAGACGCCCTGAATGGCACCACGTGAGCGAACTTGAAGTACCATGGAAGTACTGGGCAGAGGACTTGAACTGTTTTTTCCAATCCTTGGACTGGAAATGATAGTTCAAGTTCTTGGACTTAAAATACAATTTCACACAATCGGTTTATTCATTGATACACTCATCACCAATACACTAATTCATTGTGCCAATACAGTAGTTGATTCTGAGAAGTCATTCAAAGGCTCCAATTTGGACAAGTTTTCAAGTACTGAGAATTCGTTCCAATCCTCGGCTTCGCCTTGGACTAGGACGAATTCCTAGTACTTGAAGTAATATTTCAAGTACGAGTTGGTGTTCTTCCTCCGATTTCTAGATACTGAGAAACGAGTTGAAAAACGAGGTGAAGCCGAGTTTTTTAACGAGTTCCGAGGTATCTAGAAATCGGAGGAAGAACACTAAACGACTGTTTGAAATTACTTCTCAAACGAACCAGTATTTTAGGCGAAAATCCAGCCGAAAGTTGGAAAAATTCAGCTGTAATCTTCCTCCGATTTCTAAATACTGATTAATTATGTATTTCTTTTGTTTTTTCTTCGTGAATTATTAATGAGCTTGAGAAAACCCGGTCTAGTCCTCATTCAGGTACGTGGCTACGGGAGTGCGCGTGGTGGCCGCCCCCGAAATTCTTGCTCGCATCCCCACTAAGAATCTCTGACACATTTCATTTTATGCTTATATTGTACATGACAACGAATAATCGGCATCCCTAAACTGACGGGCTATGCAAGGTTTTGGCATATTTTTAACGCAGTCGGACGGAAATCCATGATCCATCTACCCTGAAATTGTCAATGATCTGTTGTGTACATTTATAAGTATGTACACCCTTACTTGCCCCCCAAAATAGAATTTGACCCCCCTGATTTCTTAGTTTGGCTACGCTGTTGTCCTCATTGGTGGCCTTTAAATATTACGTAAAGGATAGCGCTTACAAAACAAGAATGAAGAAACGGAATATAAAAGTTCAGTAAGTCTACTTCAAATGATATTCCTTTCGAAAACATTAATTCGCCGGGACTAAGATTTTAAAATAGCACGATGTTCAATGTGGCGAAAAGTGTTCTTGTTGTTCGTCTTGTTTTGTTGAAATGTAGGAATAGTAAATAGGCTTTAAAGTCACAACCAAAAAAGCTAACTCATTTAATAATAAACTTGTTATTTTATTGTAATTGGTCACCTCAAAAGTATTCTGTCTTTAGTCTTTTCACATAGCTTTGGGTGCTTCTTCTCTCAATCTGTACTGCGAGACTACGCGGGATAATTTCTGCGTTGAAAACCTTCCAGTAATATGTTTTTAATAAAATTACATTTAAAACTACGTTATGAGTATTACCAAAATGAATCGTCCATTTCCTTCGTCGACTAGAAAGCAAAAATAACCGGATCAACTCTCGAATCATGCCTTAAAGAGGCAAGGAAAATTTTAGGATAAGTCAATGAATGACTTGGATTTCCTTTGAAAAATGCGGCAGAATTTAACATTTTGCAAGGACACCAAGGTAACTCTTGAAATTTGAGAAGGACATCGAGTCTTTTTTTTAATTAGGGAAAACATTTGAAAAAGAAATAACAAGCGAGGACGGTAAAGGTACGCACTCAACAGAATCGCTTGCACGGCATAATTTTTAAGGACGATTTCTAATGCAAATTAGATTGGACAAAAGGTTGACACTTACAGATCTTTTGTGTAACTTTATTTGTACAACTGTCACAAAAAGTTAGCGAATTCATAGAGGAAGACGGGAAGATCGTACAAGAGGAAAATCTATCAGAAAAATTATCGTATTTAAAGACAATAAATGTACTACCGTCTGTAAGTCGTGATTTTTAGGAGAACTGCGCGGTAAATATTGAATTATGTCGGTTCATTCAAAAGCTGGATATGGCTGAAGTTCCTTTATAATAAGTTTCGACGCTATCAGAACTACTGTTTTGTTTTGTATAGGTGCCTCTATTTAAAGTTTATTCATTCACAGTTATTCAAATAATTTGCGTGGTGGTTCTCTGGATTGTGAAGAGTTTCAAAGCCGTTTCGCCGTTTTTTCCTTTGGTAGTTTTATTGATGATTCCTCTCCGTGCGTTGTTGGGAAAAGCATTCAGTGTAAAACACATTGAACAGGTATGCGGTTTGCTCGTTCAAACTGTTTGACGTGGTTAATATCTTTTGATAACAATGCTTTTACTGTGTCTTTTCTTGTTACAACAATTGGTGTCTTTCATTTCTGTTACAACAATTGTCGTGGCTTTCATTTCTGATGTTCCTGTAGACGTTTTTCAGTTGTTTTTGTCAGTTTCATCGTTGAAGTCTTCGTCCATTTTTTACTGTTTTGTTGTTGTTGTTGTTGTTGCCGGAGCTATAACTGTTACTGTAGCTTTAGCTGTTGCTTCTTCTATTTATGCTGCTGTCGATGCTGCTATAGCTGTTCCATGGGATGTTATTTTTCCAATTAGCGTTACCGCTATGGTTACAGTTTCTACCACCAATTCTGTTGCCGTTGTCTTTGTTTGGCTGTTAGTATCACTAGATATACAAACAGTAAAGTTAAACATTCGAACTAAACCACTCATCGTGTTTGTCACAACGAACGTTGAGTATTGTTTTGTTACTCGTCGTAAACGTATTGGAGCAGCAGTGCTAATCTGTGGATTAACGTTATTCGTATACAACCGAAAGCCCTATATGTTTTCAGTGTAACGTCACCGTAAAAACGTTGAAATGGTTTCCGTAATGCTGCGTGTACAATTAAAACGGTATCCAAAGCACCTTAGCAACTCAAAATTACTAATTTCTTTTGTTTTTAAAAAATATATTCCATTATAAGCATCCGTAGTCGTTGCAATACTTTTTTCCCAAACTCCCCACTGTTAATCAACAGCCGCAATTAAACTTTACAAGTTAATACATTCTGAGATAAATGTTGTACACAGAGTGCACATAGGAGTTTGGTGGTATCACAGACGGTATGTGGACTTTCGTCATGCTCAGACCCACAGTCAAACGATTTCTGAGCCCAAGACAGGGATCGAAATCCACCTTTGATTAGAGATAACACTTTACGATTGATTGGGTTATGCGTCTACTTAACGTTTTCCTATCCTTGCTTATTTAGTCACCCTTGCTTTCTAATTTTGAAGTTTTTTCGTACCTCTTGTTTCTTTCGACTTCCCCATTACTCTGCAAACTGGAGTATGTTAACAAGTGGGCTCCATATTGCAGTTGGTCAGGCCTTCTGTTGCAGTGGCGGACCCTGGATTATTTAAAAGGGGGCAACAGTTCTACTGAACCGCCATACTGGACGGCTTAATTTGTTGGAACTTTTATAGCGAGTTAGTTGAACCAGTCATATAAGGTGGGCAACGCACGCAAATGTGTCAAATAAACCCGTAAGTTCGAACGGCCATAGCCAAACAAAATCAGCCACTAAGCACGTGTAAAAATTACAGGTTTTAAATTTTAGTCTAATTTTGTTCAAATAAATTAAGTTTAACTTACGGTCATTTCCGTGCATTCCATCCGGAGGTCACTACTGACTCTTACTCCTCTTATATATTGGACAGTTGAGGATGAAATAAGCTAGAAAAGGTAGACTGCGTGAACACTTCGAGATGCTATCCGCCAGCAGTGGCGGCGCCAGAGTGAGCATAGGCCCACTCAAAAATTTAGTGTGCCCACCCAAAAAAATATTGGTGATTCTACTATTTTGTCTAATTTTCCCTGCTTAATAGAGCTCTTTTTCAGAATTATCCTCAGGGTATTATGAAATGATAACTTCTCAATTAATTGTGAAGTTATCATTTCTTAATGGAGCTCTAACAGCGAAATATCTGTGCGTCTTCAAGAAAGTTTCTGTTCAACGCAATTCTAGCGTATTGAATGTAAAAAAGGTATAACAAGCCCTGCGTTGATGTTGAATGAGGTAATGAACCGTTCGACTGCTGGTCGTAGATATTTTGTGTTCGGCCTGCCTGCCTGCATTTTATGGAAATACAATAAGATGAAATGCACACACACACAACGAAGACTTCATTAAACGGTTTGGATGACAGTACACCAAATTTGCTGCTGCCGGACCCAACTTTTGCGCCCACTCGAGATCCTTCGTGCCCCTTCAAAAATAATATTAATTTAATTCCTGGCGCCGCTCCTGTCCGCCAGCCATGTTCAGAAAAGTCAAGGTTACTGACCTGCTTAGGCCTGCTAATCATTGAAATAAACTGAAGTTTTCGAAACAAGTCAAGTTGCGAGTAACCACATATTGTAAACACAAGATCTGAGTCCAAAAATCTAGATAAATGACGAGGTTCAGGTGACATTCCAATTCTATTAAAAGCCATTATCTCATCACATACCCAGAATTCATTGTTTGAACAGAAGTGTCAAATCCTTTATTCCATGCATTAGTATTCAAGATTGTGATAATCTTTCAAAAGAGTGTGATAACCACTTATCACTCAGCTTGAATGGCCCTCGTACCCGTTAAGCTTCACTCGCGATGGTAAATCCTTTATCACACTCGTGACCATTGATTAAACCTTAATTCTCGTTTGGATTTCAAAACACCACCTTGTTAACGGCCGTTTTGAAAATGAATTAAATTAGGTCGTTCTGATGGTTTAGGTACCTAATCTGAATATGTAAGGGTTAGAGAATGATCACGTGTGCTCTATGGGATATGCAGGGTGTCCCAAAAAGACCGAAAACTATTGAAATCACCAATAACAATTTAATTGTTAGAATTTGAATGCCTTAGCACTCTGTTGGTCCCCACGAGTGCATAAATGATTGATATAAGTAATTTTATGCACTCTGTTAGAATTTTGTAATTTGCTTTAAATTCCCACGAGCAAAAAATGGCGCACTTTACAAGGCGATTTTCTTACCTAAATTTTAATATATGCACCTTGTCAATATTTTACGCATCATTACGTTCAGCTTTTTCGTAGGGCATTCAAATTTTAACAATAAATGATTTCAATAGTTTTCGGTTTTTTTGGGACACCCTGTAAAGTCCCAAGAATTAGATAGAAGGCCCCGAGTGACCTTCTATCCAATTCGAGGGACTCTACAGGGTGTATCAAAAAAATTGCAAACACTATAATTTGCATAAGTAGATACTGCAAATAGCATTTCAATGCCTGTGCAACTAATTATGCTTCTGGGATTTGAAAATACGTTTTAATTTTCCTTGTTATTAGAATAACCACACAGTACGAATTTTGACATCCCCAAGCATGAATTGTGTTTGCGCACCCTTGGGATCAATTAGTGCTAAATTATGCAACTTTCATAAATATCTGATTTCAAAAGAGTTTGCGGTTTTTTTGATACACCCTGTATATCCCATAGAGCACAAGTGATCATTCTCTAACTATCTTAGAGAATGACTGAACCCACGAAGTGATTTTGACCTTTTAATTTAGATTCTATAGGAAATTAGAGTGTAAAGGTTTTTAAAATGAAGGAATTTACTTTAGTTTTGCTATTGTGTGTTGCGGATCCATCCATGCATATAACTATAGATGTATATACCATGGCATGTCTTTCCTTCTCAGCAAGTTATGAGTCAATTTATGGAGGCAGAAGAACTTGAAGCCATTTGGCTACACAGGATTTGTATGCTGTCGGCGAAGAAGTAAACATTGCGGAATATTTAAAAGATGAGGAAGACGATAAAAGGTTACAGCATTTGGTTACTGAGGTCGAAATAGAAGAACGAGAAAAAGAGCGAATCCCGAAGAAAACTCGTGAAAGTACGGGATGGGCGGTCAACTGTTACCGAGCATGGGCAAGATCCCGCAACAGAAAGATCGATGGTTTTAAGGAAAAATATCCATTCGTTCCGTGTGAGTTAAGTAAGACTAGTCCGGACGAAGTGAATTATTGGCTTACCAGGTTTATTTTGGAAATAATGAAAGCCGATGGGATGCCCTATTCGGCCAATTCATTGTATAATATCGCGTGTGGTTTGCTGCGACATTTCGGTGAAGATCTTAAACGCTTTGATTTGAATATCTTGGCGAAGTGTAAGCCGGAGTTTCAATCGTTTAGGAACGCGCTAGACTCGAGAATGAAGGAAATGACGGCCAAGAGTATCGGTGTTAAGACGAACAGTGCCTCGCCCTTGAGTGAGGATGACGAAAAACAACTATGGGATTCAGGTGCAGTTGGTTTTCATACGTCGAAGGCGTTAAGTTATGGTGCATTCTTTTATAACTGCAAGGTGTTTGGTTTAAGGGCGATGAATGAACATGTCAATCTTACGGTAGAACGGTATGAATTTGGCAAAGACTCGTTAGGGGAATACATTGTATTTACCGGTCGAGTGAGCAAGAATGTGCAAGGTGGGCTAGAGCAGCGCAAAATTGATGTTAAGTCAATTAAACAGTACGCACAACTAGACAATCCGCAATGCGTAATCCGACTTTTTTAGGGAGTAATTAAAAGCTATCCCAGGAAATGGAAGATTTTACTGAAAGCCATTGCCAAGCGTCGAACCAGGTAACACGAGATTCGGAGTTCAGCCAGTTGGATTGAATACTTTGTCAAAGTATATAAAATGCATGTACTTGGAAGCCAAGATAGATATGAATGAACGGCGGTTTACCAATCATTCCGGTAAGGTGACATGTGCTACGACCTTGTACGAGAGTGGACAGTTTGATGAGCAAGCTATCATGTCTAGGACGGGGCACAGAAATACTGCAGTACGAAAGTATAAACGTGCAAGCGATAGGATGCTGCAAAATGTCTCAGACGCGTTGCAACCGCCATTGCCAAGCAAAGATGATGTTGTGGAGGAATGTACATCGGTGGAGGAAAATGTCGCGAAAAAGAAGTGTGCGAGGGAGGAGGAAGGGAAGGAATTGCCTTCAAATCGTAAATTGCAGTTCACTTTGAAACGTGGCAAAACTACGTTAACTTTACAGTTTGACTGATTGGATTTCTATACTGATTATAAAGTGTTATTACATTTGGGTTTTAATTTTGAGTGTTAAATGGTTATAGATTTTGAGTGTTAGATTAAACATTGGATATGGTTAATATGCTTACACTGTCTGCATGTTGATTGTTTGATAAGTTTTTGCATTTGACTGTAATTTAACGAATTAAAACACTATGGAATATTGAGTATCGAAATACTCGACGAGGATTGGCTAAGTGGGTTCAGTTATTCTCTAAGTATATTTAGCGCAAGCTTTGTTGAATTCAATGGAATAATTGGTATAAATGCATTCTTTAGAAAACCTGTCAGACACGGTTATATATGGGTTATGTATATCACAACTTGATTCATCGTTTATTGTATTGTAGAGAACGTGCAATGGAAAGGGAGTTAAAATAATTCATATAATGCAAGGAGAAAGGACAATCTGGGATTTGATGAGGATCAGTAATTACAATAGATAATAACTTTGGCCAAATGGAATAATTGCAGCTTCAAATGTCAAAGAAAATCTTAATGCCACTTGGTAACGGCGGGACTGAGAGTGCTAATACTCGGAACAGTTCTTATCAACATATGGGTATGTTGTGGGCCCTCTTAATCAGTCCCATGAACGCAAGTTCGTTTAGTCGCGTCAACCTCGGAAGGTTGTGCTTACCCGACTTTTTAAAATGGTCCGAATAACTTGTCACGCAATTCGCAGACAATGCATGTCGAGTACGAGTGACTACACATCATTAACTAGCTTAGAACGGCTTGTAAGTTGTGTGAGGACGTCGTTCAGAAAGTCTCGAAAGCTTCCACCAAATTTATGCCGTAACCCTTTCGTACATGAATTTTTCCTCTTTTGTTCTTTGTTCTTTTTTGGGTTTCGCTCTGTTCTTTCATTAGTTCTCTTGTTGTAATTTGTTGTTGTACCACAACCGTATGTATCAAAAAGGTAATATCACCAACACGTAGCAATTTTTACATAATACATGTTTATTTTACTTGAACGGTTCATGTTTCTGTTCACCGATCTTCTCTTTGTTTCTTCAGCTTGATAACGAGGAAGAAGAGGAAGGACGTGGTCCTCTTGACTAAATATAATATCAGCCAATAATGTATATTGGATATCTACAAGTGAAAAGGATGTTATCTATATTTTATCTCACATATAAAGTATTTTAGATGTAGGTAGTGTGAAATTTTACATTAATGTCGTCTGATGCATATATTTAAAGTGAAAATTTCATGATTAACATACACGACCATATTTTCTCTTCGTATTTCCCTGAGGATGATACTAAAATTGAGTGGAAACACTGCATATCCTGCATCTCAAGTGGCAGAACAGCGGCCCGGTGACATGACGATGCAAGTTCAAATCCCACTCAAATCAATTTCTTTAGTTGACTGTGACAGAGTAGGTTAAACATGAAGTTTTCATTTGATGTTCCCCTTTAATGATAATTCTGAGATGTGTAATTTATGCAACGAATAGCAACCGATAAATATCTGAAGACTGAAATGTTATTTTTATTGATCTTCAGTTCGGCATTAAGCTAATCCTGTCAGCTTAGCGAAATGGAGTGGCAGATTTTTAATGAAATAGTTTGAGTCCACTGTCCGGAGTGAAATCGCTTTGCGGGTTCTACATCCTACTCCGAGTTTAGTTGATAGCAATTCTTGAGTATGGTTTTTAAATTACGCTAATGCTCAGCTTTAAACAAATCAACCCAGGCGGCCTCGCGCAGTGCCGTACTGAAGGGTTGATCATTGGGAGGTATTAAGGTTTTGGGTCCCCAACCAACAAATAGCATTTCTGAAAGCTAAAGGTATGTGGACTGGCCTGGTTGCCTCCTACAGTCTACTAAACCAGTCCCTACAATTTATAATTTGAAATTTCGGAATTTTAATGCAGAATATTGTAATTGTACAATGTCGCACACCCCCTCCCCCCATCCAGTCGGCCCGGCCTTGTCTTTAGAATTGATATGTGGAAACGTTGGTCACTAAAGTAGGGACCCTTCTTGTGAGATACGGGGATTTTGGTTCCTGAAATAGAGGCCTTTTATAACTGATATAATGGACTTTGATCACTGAAAAAGGGACACATAACTGATATAGGGTACTTTGGTCACTGAAATAAGGGCCCTTCATATTGGGACTGCACAGCACGCAGGCAATGAAATGGGGGCCCTCCACAACTGATTTTAAGGAGTTCGAAGAAGACTTTGGTCACTGGAATAATGCTCCTTTATAAATGGTATAGGGAGTTCAGTCACTGAAATAGGACCCTTTCATAACTGATATTGGGGCTTTGATCACTGAAAGTCTGAAATGGGGCCCCTTCATCATTCTATTGAGGGCTGTTACGCTCCAACACACACCTCACTCGGCACGGCTCTGGCCTTGCGCAAAACAAGGACCAATTACAACTTTTGTTTGACAAGGAACGATGTAAACAAAATTAAACCATTTCTCGTTTGTTTTCATTGTTTAAGTCTGTTCGAAGAACTTTTGGGCTGCGCTAAAACTGTTCACTAGCATTACCTATTACGTGAAAATTCATACAAAAAATTTTCTTGAACCTTTACATACGTTAATTTATTTCGTACTAAAATCATCAACATTTGGTGGTCCGGGAATCAGGGGCGGTGATATGGTAGGGCAATGGAAGCTTGAGCCCCCCCACTTTTAAAGTTAGGGGCTTTGCCCACCATTTCTGTCGAAGAATGCTACATTTGTACTTTAATTGTCAGTGTATCATGACATCTGAAGGAAATTTGGTGAAACATCAAGTGGAAAAAGTGAATAAAGAAACTGTAATAATTTATAAAGAAAACTAAAATTGTAGTGAGACAACCATAGATAGGTCACGAAATGTTCACGCTTGCAAGATTTGTTGGAAAGATACCCTTGGAAACCTATCCTGCACGTGATTTCCCTTCTATGCTGCGTTACATACTGGTGCCCCTACACACACTTTTCGGTAGATGTTTCCACTTTTGAAGGGTAATGCTCCCCCTGGACGTTTTGGGTTCAAAAGGTTTCTAGGCAATAGATTTTAGCATTCTGCTTCCACATCCTTATAAAATAAAATCCGGATCCGAAGAAATCAAACGTAATTGCAGAAATAAAGACGAATGCCCGCTAAGAGGAAATTGCATAATAGAAGGAATCATCTACAAAGCTGAAGTGACAACGGACGGAACAGACCAATAGCGATATACATAAATGACGGCCAACAGCTTCAAACAACACTACAATAACCAGAAATCTTTTCTGGACCAAAGATATTCAAACGAAACCGAACTTTCCAAACACTTTGGGACTTAAAAATAAGTGATAAAATTTTCACAATTAATTGTTCTGTCTTGAAACGCACCGCACCATACACCACCGGAGCAAAGCGATGCAACCTTTACAGGGGAGAAGAACTTCTCTTTGTAAACCAATTAGCAAACTTTACTGACAAAAGAACCGAAATAATCTCGAAAGGTCACCACGAAAATAAATTCTATGCCAAAAACATCTGCCACCGGAAGAATAAAGTGAGTCATCCAAAGACCGCCCACCAATCAGCCAACCCATACAAGGCACCTCACGATTTAGCCTAAACTGCAACTAAACCGCAACTTCGATGATTGCTAAAATGCTTGAAACGTGGGGTTGCAATGTCAAACTTTCTCTGTCGTCAAAAACTATAAATCATTCAAGATAAAACTGTAAAAAAACCACTTTATTTCAACGTTTCGGAGCACTGCCCTTTCGTGAAGACTTGAGAAATGAAAATACAAAGTAAAACATGTTCCTTACGTAACCAATATCCATCAATTACAAATTCGAACTTTAAAATAATCAAAAGAAATCTCTAAGGTTCAAGCCTTTTGGTTGCAAAAAATCTAACTTACAAGTCCAATAGCCTTCCCTTCTTGTGGGATCTTGTACATCCGTTTTATCAATGATCTTTACAGACATATCTTTAATCCTCTCATGGCCTGCCTCATAAAAATGGGAATAAATATGGTCTCCGGGTATACCCGTCTGACCCCCTTCAAACTTTTAACACCAATCTTATGGTTATTAAACCGTTTTCTAATAGACGTTATGGTACTACCAACATTAACCTTTGAACACTTTGTACCGATCATCAAGTAAACTATTCCCACCGAATCGCAATCAAACGAGTAATATATGTAAATTACCTCATCCCCTTATCCCTACTTCTTTCTCCCTTAATTTTAGACCTTACTAAAATATCCTTCAAATTCTTCAGTCTCCGATATACTACCCTAAGCTCTTCTTGAAAAACACGTCTCATATCCACAGTGGCATGTAAAATAGGCCAGAGCGAATCAATACCATCTACCCCCGATAACGCTAGATGAAAAGTTATAAGTAATAGTATTCTGTTATTCATATCCTTGTTATTATTATTTTGTTGACAAAGAAGATTGCCCCTAGTTTTCGCCACAGCCTTCCTAAACTGAGAATCAACTAAATTTTTCTGAAAATCACTCTTAATAAAATTACTCCGAAGATCCCGCAGCTTATCTCTGTAACTATATTTGGTATTACATATCCGTTTAAGTCTCAGAGTCTCTCAATAGGGAATCCCTTGCCTCACATGCCTCGGATGACATGAACCGAAATGCAATATATATGCGGGCTTTGTCGGATCTAAAGCACTTGACTATCGCCTCGTGATTTAAAGCCTATAAAGCACTCCTCGGTTTTTAAATATTACATACATATATACAGGTATATACAGGTTTTGTTTAAAATATTTGGCTGAAATTTGTATATGTATGCGTATAGGTATATGTATATGTGTATGTGTATGTACATGTAAATGTATATGTATATGTATATGTATATATATATGTTTGTTTTCTTGTCAAACTTTGCTTCACAAAATCTTTCGTTCTTAACACAATACGTTAAAAATAAACTTTAAAGTTATTAAATGCGTGTAGGGAAGTTGATGAACCTTCTAATCCCAAAAGATGTAGTTCTTGTAGGTTGAATGATGTTAAGTAGGAAAAGCACTAAAGAGCCACCCATGGGAGTGGTTCTTTAGTGCTTTCCTTAGTGGGTTGAAACTCTTGCCCTGATCAGTTCTATTAACCTTCACTGTCCCAGGTTTTTTTGCCTCCTCAGGAGTTGGCAATTGCTCAAACTCAGAAACTCTCCTCTAAAGTGTTTCGTCATTTGTTGTTCTTATAAACAACTTCCGAACCCCACGGTCGTTCGAAAAAGTGAGTGACCGGCTAGTAAAGGTTAAAATAGTTGGTGAAGTAGTGTTAGTAAAAAATTTTAATGAATATATTGTTTAGGATGAGAATTGTCTGATGAAGCAAGAACATTCCATATGATATATATCATATCTAGGGTTTTATATTATCACAGACTGATACAGTGTTAACGAGATCGATGTTCTGCTACGGGCTGACTACATGTAGCCGGGAAACTACCAAAAATATTGGAGCCGCTCATTTACTGGAAGGCAGGAACTCATTCGAATGTTTACAGTATTTCTCACAGGAAAGTAATCGAAAAACTATCCCGCAAACGACAATGAATGCCCAAATTAATGTTCTTGTGAAATATATTTGATATTATTACCGGCTTTCGTCCAGCTGAATCAGCATTTGAGATTCAATGTTTATATTCGAATGTTAATAAGTTAACTGATAATAAGAATACCCCACCCGAGTGGGAGATAACATGTGGGCTCTTGAATAAAAGAGTAGCAGTGTGATTGTAGTCAAAAACGTGTCAACAATCAGTGAAGGACGAGAAGTGCGTGAATAAAGCAAAAAATTAAAAGTAGACTGGGGGTAGGTTAATGGAGTCCAAACAGACACCATTTCCCACATCAATTTGGGGAGCCGATTGTCGATTGATGATTTACAGTTTATCGTGCTACTTTTTCCCTAATATGTCTGGTTATATCAAATAACTAAATTCTCAGTGATTATATAAAAAAAATTAACGTCAGATGGTTTTTCAAATTACGAGTCTTCTGATGTGGTTACATGAAAAAATCCAAAATAACTTTTGACACTTGGTTAACATTGCATTAAATAATGACAATAGTATTTTTTGACTTTTGGTGGATGTTGCATTAAATTAACTAAATTGTTTTTTGACACTCGGTCAACATTATCTCAAACAACTGGGATTTGTTTTTTCTTTTTTTTTAAGTTTCCTGAAATAATGGCTGTTTCAAATAACCAGTTTACGTTAATTTTGTGCCGTGTTTGACATAAAATTAATATACAGAGGATAATTTGGTTTTTTGATATAACCAAATAAATCAGGAAAAATATAACACTGTAAGCTGGAAATGATAAATCGAAAGTCAGCGTCACATAAATCAAATCCATTTGAGCGACCGATACACCAACTCATTCTTGATAAGTATTCATTTAACACAGCCGGCAATCAGAGAAGTTGATATTAAACAAAGGTCAAGTACAGTCAATCCAAAGAGCGGGATAGGGGAGGGCTAGGGGACAATAACTCCCTGATATGGCTAACGAGGTGGCGATGCCTCCCAATATTTTTGGGCTAAAAACTTTGCACGTTATATTGCTTAACTACTGTATTAGGAAGTTCTATCCTTTATGATTCATTTGTTTATAAAATCGAAATACGGAAATACTCGTGAGCGTATTTCTTTAGCTCTCCGAAATTTTGGAGTGTTGTCATCAGAATTCATCCTCCAAGTGGTACTTATTTTAAGAATTGGTTCCCTTCCCAAAAGAAAAAATCCTCCGTCGTCAATGCGAACGCATGAGCTAGCGAGGTCTTCTATAACAAAAAGCAAAATATTGGGGAATTTACTTGACACAATCTCAAAATTTTCTAAATCATCAAGTGCATCAATCTTTACGATAATCGCATCTGAACAAGGCTCTTCGTATATCAAAAGCATCAATAAAACGGCTGACTTCGTTTATATTATGGAAGGTGTAACGCGGGGTTCGGCTACGCCCAAAAATTTTTAACTACGGAAATTTAGACAATGTGAAGGTTTTTCGCTAACTACAGAGATATTCCTTTTGTTTCACAACCCTAACTGGATGAGAATTTTGATAAAAGCGAAATTAGCCTTAAAGAACATCCAATGGTTGACATGGACCCTTTAACAATGAGATGAACGAGTGATCATTGCAATATTCAAATTAACTTTTTACTGTAACAGAATGATGCGTTCCCAAGAAAACGTGTCAACATTAAATGGTGGCGCGTCAGTCTCGTGCAGCGAAGTTTGGCCATTTGCTTGTTTGAATTAGAAATACCGGCAAAAATCACTCAGAAGAGTTGTAATTTTGATACAACAATGAAAATTTGTAGGATTTAGAAGTTTTAAAATAAAAAAATAAATCAATAACTCTCACGTGATCTCGCCTCCAACATGCACTGCAAGCCTAACGATCTATCCCTTGAAATAATGCTGGAAACCTGTCAAATGACCCTTAACAATCTCAAGATTCGCCTCCCACGAACAATACGAGCACTTGTCGAAGTCCCTACGATGAATGCCAATTGATTATGTAATAATGTCCACAACAATCGACCAAGCAAACAAGCTACATGTCAACTTTTTGGGTACCACTGACCGGTAGCTACAAAACTGGGAAATAAAGAAATTCTGCAAATTTTACTTAATGAAATTTGATTTCAGGACGTGAAATCAACTGTTGTTACTTTTGTGAATTCGGTTTTTGAATGATCAAAATGCCCACGCATCTAGAAGATATTTTGTGAGCCATTCTTAAGGAAGAATCGATTTGTTTTTCTGTTGACTAACGTAAAATGACAAGACGCTCAAAGGTAAAGCACAACTTAGTTGTGATAGGGGACACGATAATGCAGCCTATGAGAGCAATTGATCGTGATGGAGTCCATGTTGGTTAGCGTAGGTGGCTGTAACTTCTCAAATATACTATAACACACCTGGCTCGAATTTCCTGTGTCATCTGATATAATATATTAGAAGTCATAAATAAGGAACCAGAAGTCAGATGTGACTAGTCAAAACTCACAACTCACAACTCACAACTCACAACTCGGAAATCGGAAACACGAAGATCGGAAGTCAGAAGTAGCCCTCTTTGGGTATCACAGCTACCCTTCCTTGATTGTTCATAGCTCTAACATTGAGATGATATACTTTCCTACAGGAGTCCAGTGACGAACCTTTTCTATAGTCTGGTTGGTCAGACCTTAATTTTTTATAAGGTGCGTAATTATCAATCATTTCAATGTGTATGAATACCATCATCATTATTATCATCAACACTGTTAAGTATAGTGTAAGCAACAGAAATTACTGCGATATCAAAACTTGAACAAATGTAATTCAGCCATGTCATTCACTTACGACAAGATTTGCCGATAGATAGTAAACAGTGTGTCGAAGATATCAGGACTATGATTTCGTAATTTCTGGTTCACAGCACGTTTACATTTCTAAAGAAAATCTGACTACAATGTCATTGTTTTACGTAATGTATAAATTAGGCGTTTGGGACAGAATAACTATATTTGTAATGTATAAAGTACGTCAAGTGTCACGTTATTTTAAAGGTTTCTCGCGCAGAATGTGATTTAGCATTTGATTTTTCCGAATCTCTTTTTTTTAATTTGATTTTTATTTCGAAAGAATTAGTTTCTATTTCATTTTATTTGAAGCGATAAAGTGGATAGTTTTATCAGTATGATAACGGTAGGCCGTTGTGGACTTGTAGTTTATTTTTTCTGCACTGATGTAATAGATTGGTCGTTTGAATTACTTTGTGTTTTCATGTTATGATTTGTCAGCCGTCTGGAATTTCCATTCCAACTGTTGGACATCAGGCAGTGTGGTATACTTAAGTCGGAATTTTTGACGACTCGAGTCGGTAAGCATAAATGACTCGACTTCGACTTGACTCGGTCGATGAATTTTCGCTGAATATGTAATTGTATGCTACCACAGCCTGTCAGTTAAGATTAACGTTTTTCATAGAAATACGTAAAAGTTTTAAGTTGTTTCGGTATTGGTATCTATTTTGATTTGCAAATTTTAAACTGTCAGCATATTTCGCTCATCAGCTTAAAGATGATGTTCCTCATTCTGTCCTCTTTAGTCTCCTAGCAACTTATATCCGGAACCAATGGCAATTGTGTAACCAGACTTGACTTGTTTTGGTCAAGCTGTATGACTCGGCTTGACTCGACTCGATCAGGCACTTAAATGACTCGACTCGACCAGCGACTAGACCTTGTGTGACTCGACCTTTGGTTGACTCGTTACAAAACTGACATCAGGTCAGCATATAACTAGATGATATCTAAAAATTGAAATAATCTATTCTATGCTTACTAATCAACAGCATGAATATGTCGAAGAAATCATCGGAGGAAGCTATTGAATTGATGTCATGCACAGAAGTTGAAGCTGAAGAGGAAGAAGTGTCAAAACCTCATAAAAGAAACCATCAAAAACCTCATTCCATAGGTATGATTATCGGGTTTTTTTTTTTGCACAGGTTGTTACAGTTCAGCTAACTGATGATTGAACTGAGATTTAAGATTTTAATTTCACGGTCACGGTTCGTTCATGTGGACTGATCGTATTCGTAACAAACTATAATGTACCGGTATGGGTTATGGTTGATTATTCTGTGCTTTGTAATGACGATCTAAAAAAATTTTTCTTTTGTACCAGGGACGGCGGAGCGGAATTACGAGTGGGAGGGCTTGAGATAAAAATACAGCATTTTGTATGCTTCTCTGGGAAATTGCACAACAAGTGTTTTAAAGCGTAGTTGTTTCAACATTACATTTGGAAAAAAGTGGGAGGCTACAGCCCCTGCAGCCCCCCCGGCTCCGCCGTCCCTGCGTACGTTTATGCTCTGTGGGTATAGTTACGTGAACAGAAAGACAAATATGTACATGACATTTACTCCTAACTCGTGCCGGATTTGTATACCATTTAAATCAAAGATGTTTTGGAAGAGCGTTATTGTAAAAAAAATTATAAGAAATTAATCAGTTGACGTTAATTCAGTAAGAGACGGAAATGATGTTATGGGCGTACCGTGAAAGCCAATGTCCAGTGGATGTAAGAGTTGCGCGGGCGATGAAGATGTTTGAGTTGATTGGATAATATTGGCCGAAGCAAAACGTCGTGCTGAAACATTGATTCCAACTCAACTTCTTCGCAATACAAAAGTCACCCTCTCTACTTTTTACGCTGAATGCCCTTATGAGAAAGTTAGATATTTGTAAACATTGAGACTTCAGAATATTGTTATTCTATTTCGAGGGTCGCCGGTTAAACCCCCACATTTGAACCTTCAAAGATGGATATTGACAGAATGACATGAATATCGTAAAAGCGAGGAAAATTCAACAGGAACATAAATCAACCGCAAGAAAGATTATAAACACAGCCGAACAAGTTAAATCGACAAAGTGAATGGGTTGTAAACGCCTAAGATGTTGCTAAATTAAGATTAAACAACAATCTTGTGATTGAAAGAGACAAAACATTGGAATAGTTAAGCGCCAAGATGCCAGGAGCACTAAACACGGGCGAAGAAACTGAAAACATAACCTTTTGAAGCGCTCGATTTCAAGGAAGTCTATTAAAAATAGGAAGTCTGGTGAAAATAGAAACACTGTTGAAAACGATGAAGCGATAGTGTTTGAAGGACAAAATAATACAGAATTCTCACAAGAAATAGCAACAAATGGAGTTAGGAAGGCAAGCTAAAAACTACCAAAGTCGTTGTAAAAGACGTATTTTTTTGAGTCCGCAGTGGACAAGAACCCACAGCTTGTGGAAAAAACCAAATTTAATAACTTGAAGTGATAACAACAAGGAAACGAGGCGACGACTATGGCAGGATTTGAACTAATTGCAAGCAAGGTCAGGCTGAAGGGAGAAGAAAAATTCAGGAAACCAAAAGTGAAGCCATATACGAGTTGCAGCTGGGACTGAAATCGTTACGAATGCGATCAATCATCTGTGACAGGAATTGCAAAAACGGCCATATAAGATTATGAATCGTATTGTCAAGCCTTGAAGGAATTAGAATCAAGATTTGGAAGGCCATCTTTCATAGTAAGGCCACCTTTCAGAAATTGAAAAGGTCAAACTGAATGCAAAATGACTAGGCATATGAAGTTAGACAACTCTCAGACATTGCCAGGACAACTTTCTGGAGTGACAGTAGCCGTACTTCATTGGATTCACTAGTCATACTACAAACGTCACGTTTCGACCGGTCAACGTACTAGTCACTGGCGTCACTCTCCTGGGAAATTGAACCCCGCTCATGACAGTACTAGAGATCTCAGTTGAAGTCACATCAAGAAATCGTTGGATGAATGGCCCAGCCTATCATCTCCTTTCTCAGGAAAAAATGGCCAAGTAAGGATTTTCGTTCAGACTCATGCTACGTCCACACATATTCGTTTTCAAGTTTATGCGTTTTTATTAAACTGAAAACGCATCAAAATCGTTGCGTCCACATGAACATTTTTGTTTCGTATTCGCCTGTCCACACGACCACGCTGGAAACGATGGGAGTGTTGATTAAATCATGTCTGGCCAATCAAAATCACTGATCTCGATAGTGGTCTTCATGTTAGAGAACTGGGTCCAACACCGTTTTCAAAAGTCTCCGTTTTCGTCTGTCCACATGAAAACCAAGAGTTTTCAAAAATCTCCGTTTTCAAACGTCTCCACTTTCAAAGGCGTTTTCGAAAGTCTCCGTTTTCAGTGGAAACGACTCCACCCACTCGTCGTTTACGTGTGGACGGGGCCTTAGAGAAACTGAACGAAGATGTCTCATCAAAGAGCAAAGACAAACCAACCTGTGGACTCGTGGTATTGCAGTAAAAAATATAGATTCACTTGCCAAATTTGCCAAGTACTCGACCCTTACAAGAGAGTTGCGAGTAACTGCTTTCGTAACTCGTGTCGACTATTATTGGCCTCATATTATTAACTGACCAGACTGGTTATCATGGATGATGGATTTTCAAGTAACGCTCCTCCAATAAGGAGTTGACCATGTAAGGGACGAGTTCCCTCAACTATGTTAGATCTTAAGCTGCCTCGTGACCGTGCTCATGCAAGTTTTATCACCGTTCTGCATTCTGTAAGAAGTGTCGAGTATAACCAGCATTACTGAGAATGGCAGGACTACCACACGATAGTCTAGAAATTGCTAATATTTTCTTCAAAATTGGAAAGGATTTTTTTGTCCCATTAACAGTCAAATAAAAAGAGAAAAGAGATAATGCAGAAAAGGAATTTGTGTCTTAATTGAGAACACACTCCTTTTTAAGCGCACTGCTCTTATTGCCAAACATGTAAAGAACATGATGGGTATGTATTATGCCATGTTCGGAGATTCGTCGCAAGAAGGAGCAAGTGGAGCGGAAAGTAGCCCATTTAGTACGTTCAAGCAAAAGGGCTTTAAAGCCTTGGTAAAAAAACAGAATTTTACTGACGAAGTCTTAATAACAACAAAGGCCGAGATGAAGTCTCTGGTAAACAACCGCCTGCTGACGAAAGTAAGTTAACTCTTAGTGACCTGGAAGCATTGTGGTAGCATTAACTGCAAACCAATTCATCTTTGGAAGAGAAAGCCTAAACGTGTCCTGGTTTGTTCAAAGACAGAGAAATCTCCGGTCGCAAACGCTGGCGATATGCTCAAGAGATTGCCACTCATGGTTGAAGGAATATAAGAAAGATGACGAAGTAGAGAGAGAATTATCATCCCATTTCAATCTTTTGTGTTCCAGGAAAAATGATGAAGTCATGTGCTACGTCAACTATAAATAAACATTTGGAAAAACACAGTCTCAGCAACAAACACCAATGACTTAGATCAGCAGAAGTGAAGGCCAAGTTTAGAATCTTGAAATGACCTGCAAAAAAACTGGCCGTCTTGAAAGAGTGACAGTTGGAATAAATGGAGGAAATATGGGGGAGGATTAACAATCAGATTTTTGAACTAAGATTTATATTTACGATCGAGGCTCGTACACGACGACCGATCATGGTAGGAAAAACTATAATGTAAGGATCAGGGTGATTTTTTTGTGCTTTGTTATAAGAATATAGTAATTTTTTTCTCCTAACAACATAACACAAAACATATCAACATATGAACATATCAACACCACTGTATCTTTATTTTATTCTCACTTCAGCATTCGGTGTAGATATGCTGTGTTTTTTGGTACATTCGTTGGCCAGTCTAATGTATTAAGGTTGATTAAAGCATTCGTAATTACAGATTTACCTATGCATACTTTTTTTAACGGTACGTTTACAGACGTACGTTTCGCTGTACCACAGCTCATCAGTGCAGCTCGGAACGAACATGAATTGATAAGGGAATAGAGTGCTCAAACCACTACTCGAGTGGTGGGCATTGCTTAACGCTATTGGTTATATGTATATGTATATACATATACATATATATAGATACATATATATAGATACATATATATAGATACATATACATAGATACATATATGTAGTTAGAAAGTTGATCAAGGAGCCTGCCTTCTTCAAAGTTCCAACAATAATATAAAAATTTACCAGGAACAGCAAAAACCCTTTTATTTTACGTTTTGAGGATCAACCCCTTCTTCAGAATTACAATTTCTAAAATTCCTTAATAATTCATGAGGACAATTCAAAAAAAAATCATAACCGTGTTGTGCCTTTATATGTGATAAAGATACGTGATTTTATGGGTGAAGAAGAAGTTAACGTGATTTTTTTGGCTTAGAAAACGTAGATTTCCAAACTTTCTTCGCGAATTAGCGTATTAAGAGGTGCATTTTAGAAGACGTCTAAAAAACTCACGGTACGTGACCTATCGGATCAAGAACACTCGGTTATCGCCTCGTGTTTTAAATCCCGCTAAAAAACTTATTAAAAATTCATGAGGAAAATACAAAAGAAAATCATAACCGTGTTTTGTCTTTAGTATGTGATAAAGACACGTGTGACTTTATCCTGAATTTTTCTTCAAATTTTCCTCAATATTTTTAGCCATAGAAAACAGAAATTGCCAAACTTACGTAAGGAATTAGCATATAAAACGTTTCGTTTTTTAAGCAGTTCAAAAAACTCGCAGTACGTGCTTTATCGGACCCAATACACTCGGCTTCCACCTCATGTTATATATCCGATAAAGCACTCCTGCTCGTTTTTTAAACATTACATAAAGCACTTTTGCTCAGTTTTTAGATATAACGTGTACATCTGCACACTAGTCTCTAGTTAGAGCGCTCTAGCATGGCTTAGATGTACCACAAACGTGGAACATTTGAGTTGCCTATATAATGCAGGGTTCTCCATCCTGCTCGTCAGCACTGCACTGATGAGGCCAAATAGGCCGAAACGGTTCTGTCTGCAGTTATATATATATATATTTACCAATGAACTCGTGGCCATGCTCTCGGCAACGGCCTCCGTAGCTCAGTTGGCAGAGCATCGCACTAGATTCGCGGGGTCGTCGCGGGGTCGATTCCCAGCCGGAAGGCCGGCGTTGCATTTTCGCAACAGGTCCCGGTTAGGTCTTACAAAGTAGAGGATAATGGGCACCCGATATTTCCTTCGCCAATTTTGTCAACATATATATATATATATATATATGAATTATAAAAATATATAGACCAGCGCTCTCAGCAAATGACATACCTGAAGGGTTCCATGCATGCAACTATTGCAAATAACATCCTGTTTCAAGGTCGTGTTTACATGCAAAACAATTCCATTGCAATTTGCATCGTCGCTGAAAACCCAAGAAAACAGTCATGATTCTTTATACCTACAATGGATGTCAATCCCTTCAAACTTGCCATTTGTTTTTCTAAAAAAATGTGCCGAACTAAACAATTTTCAATTTCTTAAACTCTGGGTTATTTTTATAAATATGCTGACAAAGGCCTTCAAGTCGACAGAATCGCACTTGATAAATAACGCCACTATACATCATGCATCTGCAACAGGAGAGGATTCTTAAAACTGCTTACACGGCAATTTTTTTTATCACAATAGCTAACCAACCATGGTTAAAATCCACAGGAACAGAGCTCGAATTTATCGTAATCGCGATTGGGCTGTTTACATGCCAGTACTTATTGGGATTGTGATCTAGTTAACTTTCAATCAAAATCTCAGTCCTATTTTTACTCAATGTGTATGGGTAATACAAGTTTACGTCTTCTGGAATGAATAAAAAGATGAATCTTATTCACATGTGCAATTAACTGTCGTCACTTCTTATTTATGACATATATGGGTGCATGCGTGTACAATCATCCACAACATCTTGAGTGCTTATTCGCTAAATCCAAGCTAGAAGAATAAGGCGCATAATCATATCTTGTTGAGTCTGTTTTAGATCCAATGAAGAGCCCCTTAGGTTCACCTTTTAACTTACAAATCCACCCTAAAATTAAATTGAAAGTTTAAGTTTCTTGGGTTTTTACAACTCTGGAACTGGCCATCGTAATGTATGTCATTTGAATACCCAACAAGTTTATTATTTACCATATTCCTTTCCACTTTGACTCTTCAGAATTTTATTGCAGTGTTTAATTATATGATTCATTGTAGATATTCCAGAAGTAACTGTGGAAGCAAACGATGAAGCATCCTCCCAAGATGTCTCAGTAAAGATTGGCAAAATACTGGAAAAAAGTACAAGAAAACTTGCACCAGACCCACATGGACCAATGGATTGTGATTGCAGTGATGTAATTTTACTTCTTGCGAACCTTTTATTCATTTAAGATATATAATTTGTAGAGCCCATTATTAAGCCGAACTGCTCTGCACTTGAATGGAAGTTACTGTTAAAGACTCTGCAACCGAACTGCAGGTTTTATGTTGCCCACTCTGCATGTTAGAACTGGATAGAAGAACGAGGGTACACTAAGACATCAACTCAAAAATTTTAATTTGACTTGAGCGGGATTCGAACTGGGAGGGATATTTTCGTATGTCGTGAGGAAATTTCGCTAAGCAAGTACACTGGCTCACCTTTGAAAGTATTCCTACACCGCTGAGTAAGCAGTGGACATTTTGCAATAGGTTGGTTATTTGGGAAATTAATGAGGCAGTGGATGATATATTTACTAACTACCCTTACATAAATCTTTAGGTATTCATTCAAATGCTGGAGTTGAGCTCAAATGGTTCGTTTTGGAGTGAAAAAGCCAGATGGATAAAATATGAAGAGAATGTGGAGCCGAGTGGAAACTGGGGACGTCCGTTCCTTCCTTATATTGAATGTGAAAGTTTACGACAGTTTGGATACTGCATCGAAAATGGTAAGACGGTCTTCGATTAAAGGTCATAATTTCCATCCGATGTATTTTATATCACCAAACCAATATATTTTATATTACCTTTACATGATTGCATGAAGACTCCCCAGATGTCTTTAGAATTACATCATTCAATATTGCGATAGTTTTGCCACGAAGTGTTTTGTAACTTCGTATGAACTTTCTAAATGTGGTAGCTAAATCCCTCCGACCGGACAGCCATACTCCTACCTTCAGTTTCTCTGCAAGGTCTCCCCCATTAGAAAGCTGTTGATGTAACTGATCCTGAAGACATTCGGGTGCACTCCGCATGCATTACCAAAGTCGGACAAGCCATAAGAAACTTTATTATATGGCTGAGCTCGCTAGCTGGTCTGTACGCAAATTGACGCACGCTGATTGGCTACCTAGCCGTGCAAGAAGTTTTTCGTACAGACCGGCTAGTTTTGGAGGGAAAATTTCCTAGATGATTTGAAGAAAAACAAGCCAGACTCAGGTATGTTTTTCATAAAAACAAACTACGAAAAAAGGCGTTAAACGTTCTCAACGATAATTTTAAGCAGAAAACTAGATGAATAGATGCAAAAAACCACGAAGAAATAGGTAAAAACAAGCGAGTAAACCTAAGCCGCTAACCCACGAACACAAAGCTTCGTTAAAAGCGATGAAGAAAGGAGCCAAAAGCCATATAATAAATTCCTTATTAACCTCGTTTGTTTGGTCTGTACGGGAAAGTATTTGCCGTCGGTTTATTCAGCACAGACCTCGCTCCTTCGTCGCTCGATCTGTACGAAAACTGCAGGTAAATACTTTCTCTTACAGACCTCGCACTCGGTTAATAAGTAATCATTATATTACAAGCTGTCTTAGGCCCTGCTCAGACTAGCTGCCCAGGTACGGTGCATGGGCGCGGGAACTAAAATTGAAGTCTGTTAAGACTAGACGATGTTGTGGATCATCGAACGACTAAAGTTCTTTGTTTTATTTATTTTTTTGTTTTATTATTTAATATTACTTTATTATTTATTGTAACCCATCAACAATTCTAGCTAGTCCAAATGATAAAAATTTAAATTAAAAGGTTGCTTTTCATGGGGCAGTGTTAAACAAAAGTAATATAGAAAATGCGCCTGAATAAACTAGTTTACAACTTCATTGAGGTATAAGTATGTATTCAATAACAATATATCTATATTTTACATATTTATATCAAAGAATAGACTAAAGTACAGTATTAGAAGTTAAAAACAGTACTAAAATTGTTAAAGTCAATTAAAATATTAAAAAAAGATAAAAATATTATGTTGACGTATTACACGAGATACACGATTGGTTTCCAGTTTTAAGGATTGTTTATTCAAGACCTTGGCATTTGAATAACTAAAACTTTTTCTAAAGTGGTGTTTACATGGAAGTGAGCCAGCCCTCCTGATAGGGCACGCTCTTTTTGTCGGGATGTCGCCTCCCTGTGAATTCCCTTGTAAAATTTGTTTTCGTCTACATGAGAGAAGGGTCAGCCCTCCTAAGCGAGATCTCGCTATTCACTACCCGAGATCTTGCTTAGGAGAGCTGAAATTTTTCCATGTAAACACTCAAAGGAGGGCTGCCTTCCTCTTACGCATGCGTGCTAGATCCAGCCCTGCTAGAAGGACCAGTAAATTCCCATGTAAAAGCGAGGCGAAATTCAGCCCTCTTACTAGGGCTAGCCCCCATCAAGAGGGCTGGTTCGCCTCCATATAAACACCCCCAAATTCTCTTTGTCAGAATTTCTAACTCTTGTCACTTAGTGCCCACAGATCTTCAAGGAATCGAGTAAAGAGCATGATTTGCAACCGATAAAATCGTGTTCATACTAGTATCTGTCTCCAAGAACGGTGGTTATTTCTGAACCCTCTTGCCCCGTTTCGGACGAATTACACCGAATTCCTTAGTAATTTTTTCCCCAGCCACATCCCTCTTTTTGACATGAATTCACGTCTTTATCGTACATTGTGGAAACTCCATATAAATTTACCTTCATGGAAGTTTTCCTTCCACTAATTTATGACGTTGACGAGGCATAGTTCTGAGACCTAGCTTACTAGCTGCGGCTAATGTGTTCTTTAAATTACTTCATAAAATTTCATTTTCGTGCAAACTTTGATCAATTTAAATTTTTTTTATTTGCATCACATGATCATTCCATTGTAGGTTTGGTGTTACTTGGGAGTGAGAACGAGGGTGCCTACAACTTAAGTCACACCATATCCAATATGTTAGTACTTGGTGGTTACGCCGAGCCTCAATATCGCTCCAAAATACAACAAATCCTAACAGTGCCTCGAATGCACCAAGGGGAATCCACAGCTCGTTTCCGAAAAAAAATGAACTTGAGGAGAAAAGTTCTAACAATGGCCGAACAAACAAGAAAAGAAGTCATGGCACGTGCTTGGGATTTGTCAGATAATGAAGTGAGGAACCGTTGGGTGAGACTGGCTCGAGAGGCCCTCAACCGACGTCAAAAACTGAATCCCGATGCACAACATATGAAGGTAACTTAAAAAATTCATTAATAATTCACGAAGAAAACACAGACTTTGGCTCCTAATTAGTATTCTGTAAATCGAATAGAGAACACTAATTAGAATTATGATCTTCTCCCTTCGATTTTCTACGTTAAAATTTACCGAAACTTCAAAATAACCGATAAACATGGCCATTTAAATTTATTCGTATTTTGAGAAAGATACAATATTCGCGTCCGATCACGTCCGCTCACCTTCGGCTCGCCTCGTAGATCGCATACAGATCGGCCGCTCATATTGTATCTATTACTTAATGAGCATTTTCGTTCGAGACAGTATGGTGACATCATACCAACATCGTAAAATACTTGGAAAAGCTATAATTTTCGCAGATATTAGCAGTATTCAACATTTCTGAAAGTCCTTTGAACCAGAACTGCTGCCTTTGAAACAGTATGCATTCAATTATTTAGTAATCAAATTTTGTCCAACTTATTAAAATTTCTGTACATTTTTTTGAGATATTTTCACGCAAAATCCACTCATGCTTCTAAGGGTAAGGCGGTCCAAAGTGTAATCACAATTCAAAAATTAAATAATTTAGAAAAATTATTGGATTTTTCCTTTTTCGATTAGATTATAATGATGTCACATCAGCACATCATCAAACAATATAGTAATTAATTGTTCATTTTTTTCTTCCTTAATTGTGTCTGATTAGAGCATTATATCTTTTATCCAAAACAGGGACATCAAGAAAATTGTCCTGAAAAGTATTTTTTTGACGAAAATAGTCGATTCGAAACAATGGCCGACTCCAACCTACTTTCATCACACTCGACGTTTGATGGAGTGAGCGTCGGTTCGGAGTTCTCCGATACTTTGTTCTTCGTAAATGAAGATTTTGATGCAGTGCAAGAGCGTGGAATGACAAGAGAGCAGGAGAAACTTAGAAAGATCATTCATCCTAACTCCAAAGGTATCTTGATACTTCACGCGTCCGTGGACTTCTTAAAACGAGATAAATTCCTGTCAGCTTTGGTTCGATTTAAAAACGATAAACCACTCGTTGATTCCATGGAAATTTCTTTACCTGTTCGATTTGTGTACTTGTTAATCACTTCGAAACACAACGTTCGTTTGGATGGCTATCAGGTTTGTCGTGCTGCTGCAACATTATTCAAAGATAAGGTAAGTCGGAAATACAAATCGTGCTTTAGTTTTAGCCGTTAGTTGAATTACGTCTGAACTGGGTGAATTATTTTTGAACCACTTCAACATTCTTTGACCAGTTCAGTTACCAAAATTCAAATTATGGGTTAATTTTTGGAGTTTAAAAACAGAATTCTCTTCTTATATTAATGTTTTTTTCCTCGGTTCTTTCCAAGACTCCATCTGTTTCATTTCTTGCTACTTATTTCATACCACATCATTTATCTTTCTTGGTCACTCGGTTAGTTATCTTGACTGATCTATGTTAGCTTCAGAGATTTCTAACTGCACCACGTTTGAGTTTTTCTGCTTGAATAGTAATATTTATGGTATAAATTTGGATTTCCAGCCAATGTTGTGATTGAGTCACTTGAAGTCGACTGTCGAGTAGAATCAAATTATATAATTTTTAGCCGAACCGAGCAGAGTCATACACTTAGGAGGTGTTTATATGGAAGCAAATCAGACGTCTTGGTACGGCTAGCCCTGGTTAAAGGGCTGGATTTCCCCTCGCCTTTACATGGGGATTTTGTGGCCCTTTTGGCGTGGCTAGATCTCGCGCGCATGCGTTATAGGAAGACCAACCCTTCCAAGTGTGTTTACATGGAAAGTTCCAGCCCTCCTAGGTGAGATCTTGGGTAGTCAATTGCGAGATCTCGTTTAGGAGGGCTGGCCGTCATATAAACGGTATCTCACTTTCTGATCGTTTACAAAAACTGCAAAATAGAGCTGCCAGAGTCATCACAGGCCGAAAAATTGAACATGGTGAGTCTGCACTTGCTCTAAATGAACTTGGATGGAAAACTCTAATCGAACGTAGGACACATTTCGTAGCCAAATTGTGTACAAAATTACTCACGATTTGGCACCGAAATCAGTCACTGAGATTTTTCATAAATCTAAATCTTCTAGGAATTATAATCTGCCGGGCTCAGTTAATAAACTTGATTTATCATTCCCAAAGACTGAATTTCTTAAAAAGAGCATGAGCTATAAAGGAGATAAATTGTGGAATACTCTCCCATGTGAATTGAGAAATAAAGATTCTATTTGTTTAACTCATTTATCTCCTCGACCGGCCGGAAATAATATCTTTCAACTCTTATTAAATAATGATTATTGTAATATATATAACTAATTAATATTATATGTGATAACAGTTTTTAGCTTATATTCACATTATTTGTAATTAGGTGTAATTCCACACCCCTCTTGAAAACCAGTTTTAAGTGAATGTGGTAAGCGTGGTTAAATAGAGTTTTATCTATATAAATATAATTTTAGAACGGAATTCACAGGGAGGCGAGATTTCGAGTTGAGTCCAATTGAGTCATCCTGGGGACTTAAGTCAGGTCGAATCCTTAATTAAGATACGTCCAGTCAATTTGAGTCCTTTCCTACAAACTGTAATCTATTTACACCTAAAGTCTGAAACACACAACGCAGTCGCCGTGGACGCGCGACCAAAGCGACTGTTTTGAGCAGTTACCAAGTTAGTGGTTTTGGTCGTTGATGTTGGTCGCTTTGGTAGTTTAACATGATGAACTTTTGACCTTGGTCGCTTTAGTCGTATCACCCTCATTGCCTAAGAATGGTTTATTTTTCACGCTACTGCGCATTAGTACTCATCACCAACAGAATAATAGTGTGTTTTGGGGAAGCTTTACTAAACTCATCTAGACACTATCCAATATTATACGACCTATCCGACAAAAATTATGAAAACAAACGAATCAACTTTAAAGCGTGGAATAGAAGTGCGGAGTGAAATAGAAGCCAAGTGTTTTAATTTTCTTTTCAACGAGAGAACGACTAGTCGCCACAACTCGTCGAAAACTCAAGGATTCATTCTAAAGTAAAGATAAAATTGTTCTTCATCTCCTCGCTGTTCTTGAACCGAATTGTGAAAATCACCCTTTTCTGACCTTTTATGTTGATCTGACTCAGCCACCATCGTTCGTTTCTTTCCCTTCGTTTTCTACTGTCGCTCAGTGACCTCGCGTGTTCATTAGTTATTGTCACTACAGCAACAACTTGTGCTCGTTGTCTCGCAGCCATTTTGGTTTAGCGCAGTCACAAGGTTGCTGTAAATGAATTAGTTGCCCCACCACTGCACTGGCTGTTTAAAGCTTAATAGATACAATATGAGCGATCGAACTATATGGGATTTAATTTACTATGGCTTCCCTTGTGAATACCATTCAGGTAGGACGTGAATATTGCATATTATCCATGCACGTAAGTGTCCATCTTTTTGCAACTCTTTTAGAAATACTGAAATACAAGCTATTTCAGCAGAGCAAATCGAAGGAAAGTTTTCCATAAATTGAGACAATTCAGTGTCCAATAAAGGGCTGATTTTTCTTAATTTTTCCTTATGAAATGTTACAGAAAATTACAAATGCAAAAAATTTAGTTGAAGTGAGGTATAGGGTTTCAGTCGAGTCATTTCCTCAGACAATGGTCCAAGATCAGTTGTACAAGTTTTCACTACACAGTCAACGTTATGAATCGAAGACTGCACAAGGTTTTTGCTTCATCCGTCATAACAATTGGCCTAATTAATCGAATGCTAAATACATCTATAGCCTGATCCCTAGTTTGTTTTTTCCTCTCAATCCTTACTCCATCTCCTTACCGCACAAAAATGGCCGCGGAAACGAAGGATCCTGGGAAGAAATTATGAAAACAAAATTTGCTCTCGTCCACATTCTCAGAGATGCAATTTGTTTCGTGTGTCTTGAAGCTATCAAGTTCCAATTTGTCAATATTCATTCTGTTCAACTATCATCAATTTAATTTAACAATATGAAAAACTAAAGTGATTTTTGAGAGGGACGCGCACGCGTCAAACATGGTGTAATAATTATTTCCATATGGACTACAATAGTTTTATATTTCGATGGACGTTTGACGTAACAAGCTCTTCTCATGTCTATATCATGTCTTAGTAAATTTGTATTGTAAAACTAGATGGCTGGTCGACAGTTTGAACAAGTTTCACTATTAATGGTATCAGAAATACTAGTTTTGTGGAACACGGTGCGAGCAATCTGTGGAGTACATAAAATACCGCGCTCGAAAAGTGTATGTAAAAGCAATATTGCCAAATTATTGTTGTCATTAGTAAACTGGCTAAACAGGCAAGAATTACTCGCTTGTTGCCGAAACTTCTGGTAATTATCTGTAATTATCCTATGTTATCCAGACTACTCAAAAAAGTTTTTTCGCTTCTTTTTAGACGTTCCGTCGAGATGCCCTACAGGCCAAAACATTGGCTGACATAACAAAGGCTTCACTCATGTTCGTCGACGGAACTGTTATGCTTCCACCGGGGATTTGGCAACCAGAACTTCTGATACCAGTCGCAGAGGCTATCTCGAAAATCACTCGGAAGAAACATCTAATGCAAAAATTTAAGCACCGTGACGGGAAACATCTGTGGAGAATCGTCCGTACCAAAGTTTTTGTTATATCGATGATGAAAGAATTGCTTCACGGAAAAGAATTGCAGGGTGATGGTTATGTTGAAACGGAAGTAGCACCGCAAGAAGAAACCATGACACCGACCTATTTTCCCAGAAGAGGCGATTGCAAAATGAAGACAAAACTTTGTAAACGTCGTAAGTATATTCCTAAAGTAATTAGTGGTTTTCTTCATGTTTATACGTCACTCTGTCCCTTTGTCGACATTAGTATTACATCATCGGGATAGCTGCAGAATGAAAGTACCGAGCCTGAAATGTGTCCGCCAGGATGTTTGGCTGACGTCAGCCAATGAAGCGGCCGGAAAGCGGATCTGAAATTGGACCATATGTCTGTCCTTCTATCTGTAGGTCGACCTGTCTAGCGTATGTCTATCTGTCTGTCTGTATTTGATCGCCTCATCTCCGGTCCAGCTGTCATCTGCTTTTATGTCTACTTGCCCAGTTTTCTGTCTGGGATCTAAATAGTCTATTAGTTTTTGTATTTTCTCTGAATGACTGTTTGCTTGCCCCTATGCCAGTCTATTTATCTGGGTACGTATGACTGTTATAAGAAAACAATACAAGGTTTTTACAAGCTAACATAAATCCAGAATCGCAATCTTTGGTTTGAATAAAATCATAAATTATAAAGAGGACTGCAATTAAGCTAATACTCCTATTAAAAAACATATATAATAAAATAAAACGTTAAAAAATAAACAAAATATTATAAAAGTATCGTACGTATCTTTCATAACAAAGATAGAGTAAACTGTAAGAAGTAGAATATAATAGACAGTCGCGTAACTACCGGAGTGGCCTTTGAAGGCCCCGGTTCCCCTAAAAATTTACTGCACCACCCCAACATTGAGAGTAATGTAGTCATTGATCCCCATAAAGTGAGACCATTCACAATAGCAAGTGTGCAAGATAATATGATATTTAATGATTTGAGAAGTATTCCGTCAAGTCTGTACTAGATGTTGGCCCCTCTAAAATTTTCTGAGGCCCCATCAAGGCCCCCCACCTACCAGAAATGTCCTAGTTACGCCGCTGGTGACAGATCCCTTTATAACAGGAATAGAATATGGTGTACTACAGTAGTTTATAATGGTAATTAGCGAGTAGAAGGAGCATACAAAAATGACTAGTAAAGTGGGTACAGAAAATTCTGCGAATGATTGTTATTGCTTCATTAACAAAGGAAGACTCGTTCGCCAGTGATTTCCCCAGAAAAAAAATTTGACTCTGGGTTCTGGTGGGTTAACGCCGGGCTGTGCTTCGCGTGAGACCTGTGTTCTAGGATCACATCTGGTACAAAGACGCAAAATTATTAACCTCATTACTATTGTTGAAACCCTGGCTGATTTATACTATCTATAATCCATTGTTTTTATCTTGATTACTTAGATTGTTGAAGAAGCCTCAGTAATCAGGTCAAGGCTTTATTGAACAGGGAAATCTAGGTTGTTTTCATCACACCGGGCGTTCACATACTGATAGATAACACCGGGCGGATCACCCACTAAAAGGCCCCTAGGGAGATTCCTGTTCACATTTGGTGGTGTCAGTGTACCCTTTTACACAATACCATTGTGTCGGGCAAATGGGCCCTTGCACCTCACTAAATGTTAAGGAGTATAAGTGGGTCTTCTCACTTCAAAATGTGGAGTTCAAAATCTGAGTTCAAAATCAGTGGCATTTCTATAGCTTGTGATTTTTAAATTGATTTCAATTGTTACGCTACTAGTGTTCTATCAAGTCTTTTTTACTACTCGTGCTTACATTGATTCGTTGAAACTTCACAGGACGGCGATTGACGAGTTTAAAGACCGATGTGAACATTGATGACAGTCAAAATAGTGACAGCAGTGTCAGTGACGATGAAGAAGGCTCGAACGAGATTCATCCGCTACAGCCGGATGGAAGATGGTTTGGTGGTTTACGTCGGGAATTAGTTAAACGCTACCCGATTTATTGGAGTGATATCAAGGATGGATTAAGTATTCAGTGTGTTGCCTCTTTGTTTTACTTGGCAATAAGTTTGACTGCGATGTGCTTAACATATGGTCAGGTCATCGCCAAGTATACGAAGGATTACATGGGAGCTTCCGAGATGCTGTTGGCAACGGCAATATCTTGTTGTGTTATGGCTGTTTTTGCCACTGAACCTGCATCGGTTATCGCTGGAACTGCTGCAATGTTGATAATAGAAAGTTCGACTTATCAGGTACGTAATATTGAGGACGTTTTTCTTAGATGTGTTTAACAAGCTACTAAATTACACAGAGCTCAAAAGTTTGATTTATTGACGCCCAACGCTGCCCCATATCGAACAAACACCTTAGTTTTCCCTTTCTGGGTCTTAGTAGTTAAATGGTCATTAGTATTATCAACATCTCGTGTCTACAATGGCATCTCATTATTCTGTCAAACTTACCCCAAAGCTCTCCGTTGGAGTCTTGGTAGGTGCATGGTTTAGGCGATTTGCTTATTGTTACAATAGACTGTAGGAAAACGTCCCCAATAACATTACAAAATGGCTTACAAACACAAAGAAATTAGCAGCAGTTTTTCCACTGTTAGATGAAGACTTTGAAATATAGGGAAGAAAGGAAACCAGATTATGTGCACTAATTGGATTAAATGAAGAGGAGAAACCGTGGCACTTCAAAAACTTGTGGTAGAGTTGAATGAGCGATACATCTCGATTGATTTGAATCGAGGTTTGACGTCTTTCATTTAAAAATGTTAAAAATCGAGTTTGCATATGGGAATGATTGCAACAAAAATTGACCACTGGTACACTTGACTTACCAACATCTGATTCTTTTGCAGCAATAGTTTGCACGTTTTTGTACCAATTCAAAAACCTTCAATGCCTTGGCAACCCTAAAATTGGCGTTAAGGATGCATGTTAATGGCAATGCTAAATTTCAACACAAATCGGCAACGAAAATTGATGAGTGTGACCGCTGCTTCACGGTTACCGTAAAGCGAAAAAATGCATTGTTACAACAACTGCGTCTACTTCTTTTAACTTAGATTAGACCTCATAAACAAGTTGTTACAGATGGCTGAACAAAGCTGTACCAACGTTGTCATCACTGACAGTCAAAATTTGGACGAGATCGTTCACGAAGTGGAACACAAGATTGCTTACATCTTGTTGAGAGCTTTTGCGCGTGTAATCTGTTGTATTTAACAATCATCCCCCAAAGTCATTGTGATTTTTTGTGAACATAAACCGATTATTACCGAGATTGAGGTGACTAATTGTTTAAATAAAGTATCAGTGGTGATTATTAGAGACAAAATAATCACTAGCACAAGGATGGGGTCTTTTTGGCCTTGTAGATGCTAAATTAGTATAATCCTCATGCCTTATCTTGAAATAGTTTTTCTCTAAATTTAGTTTTAAAGGTTGGCTCACAAATGTGTCCAAAGTTGTGTTCTGCAGCAATTGAGTTTCTCTTCTCCTACATTTTCCTTATTCAGGCGTCCGATTCATGGGGTTTGGAATTTTTTCAATTTCGTTGGATTACAGGAATATGGATCTTTCTTTTTCTTGTTCTTATTTTGGCTTTCGACAAAACACACTGGATTCGCTACTGCACTAGATTCACTGAGGAAATCTTGCACGTTTTGGTAGCATTATTATTTATGTACGAAGGATTTAAAAACTTAGGAAAGGTGAGTTTTGAAAGAGTTCAGATTTTATTCATAGTATTTATCAATTTAAAAATCGAGAACTTATTCTTAGTATTTATCTCAAACACTCACTTTTGGTCATCATAATATGTAATTAGCACTGTCAGCTGGCAGGCTGAAAACTATGACGGAAGTATTATTCCTGTGAAAATTAACCTTTAAATTTTATCTTCTAATCAGCCTGAACTGTGTAGTGCAAGCTTGACTTGAAAACACTGAATTATTCAAGCATCAATTGCGAAACTCTAACCAGTGGCTTAACTAGGACATTTCAAGTGGGAGACCCTCAGCAAATTTGGGGGACCAACATCAAGTGCAGATTTTAAGGAATGCCTCTCAAACACTTAAGTATGTCTTTTTACAAACCTGCAATTGCGGGAATGTCAGACTTTATGAAGGTTTATGATAATATTCATTAGAAATTGGGGTAAACCTTGGGGTGGCCCAGTAAATTTTTTTAGGGGTCATGGGCCACCCTTAGTTCACCCCGGTAGTTACGCCATTGACTCTAATTTATGCAACCTTGAATTGAGAAACACAAAATTATGCAAGCTTGAGTTGCAAAATACTTAATTATGCAATCGTGAAATGCGAAACGCAAAATGATAAAACTTGAATTGTGAAACATTAATTTGTGCAAATTTGAATAGTAAAACCTTAAATTATGAAAGTTTTAGCTGTAAAAACGCTAAATTGCTAAGGCTTAATTGAATTGTGAAATAGTAATACCAACACGCAAGCCAGAAAACAAACTTGTAGGATGTCGTAGACTCAATTCTCACTTGCTTTCAAAATGGCAGACGCAAGAATTAAAACGACGACATCCCTTCTTCGACGGTGGCTACAAGACGTTCTGTGGCAGCTCTAAAGATATGATAATTATTCGAATTCTCTTGATTCTATCGAGTGTTTGATCATCAATGGCAGGATGAAGAGTTCTTGTGGGAATATCAAAGTCTCGGTGACGCCTTTCAATCGTCCTCACGCTTACACCAAGCATTCTTACGATATCTGGACGACAGAACCCTCTCGCGAGAAGAAATTAAAGCTTTTGATGTGTGATATTGTATTTTGGACGTCCACGTTGTCCATCTCGTTACTGGTCAGCTCTATGTGATCGACCACCAGCGTGAGCATCGCTAAACGTGGGGCGTATGAAGCTGGCAGCTTGAACAAGGGGGAAAACTTGTCACCAGCTACATCGTGAATGACAGCGTAACAAACTAGACAACTGCAATGCATAAGCCTACAAGACGGCACACTATCAAGAGTTTAGTGGCGTAACTACGGGGGGGGCATGAGGGTGGCACGTACTTCCCCACTAACGACTGTGCTCCTCTAGGTGCCTCCCCATTTGAAATTTTGAAATTTAGAAAAATTACTGAATTAAATTCTGTTGATAGTTTGCTTATGACACACATTTACTCAACATTAAGTCCAAAATTAAAATGGGAAATACAAGTTGTCGAACAGTTCGAATTTGTTCGACTATATAATCATTTTTTTGACCGCTTGGCCCGTGCGAGGACGTCGGGCTCAAAAGTACACGCTTAGCCGAATGGGCAATATGGCGGTAGTTCTGGAGTCAGTTGGTGTGTGGGTGGGTGATATTCAAACATAGTAATAACGGAAGAATAGCCTTTTGATAAATTTTGATAAAAAATTTCGATAAATCGAGGAGGCAAGTCAACGTCACCGTTTGTGCATTTGGTGCAAATAGGACGTTCCACGATTAAAAACAAAGTCAACACTGTACGTCGTTGTTTGCCTGTTTAATTGAATATTGCTCATTGGGTTGTCCTGCAGGCTAAACTAACATTTTATAAACTAAATTTAGGGTCAACTTGTATTCGGAGCTGTTTTGGTACTATAATCCACCAACCATGTAAATGCAAAAAATCTTAATTGATTTGATTTAATAAAAACGTTTTACAGCAAAATATCAAGTGCTCCCCAAAATTGTTATGTCCCCTTGGGTACCCCTTCTATTTTTAACCATAATTACGCCACTGAAAGAGACTTCAAATTATTATGACAATTTTTGAGCTGCCGTAGGACGTCTAGTAACCACTGTTGAGGAAGGATGTCGTCTTTTGATTGGTTTTTACGTTTCGCATTTAGTAGTTTTACATAATTTCTTTAGTAGTTTTACATAATTACATCTTTCATAATTTAGTTTTTTACAATTCATGCTTGCACAATTTAATGTTTCACAATTCAAGATTTCATAATTTCGTGTTTCACATTTCACGCTTGCATAATTAACTTGGTATTTCACATCTCAAGCTTGCATAATTTTTTGTTCCACAATTCAAGGTTGCATAATTTAGAGTTTTGAAATTGAAGCTTGCATATTTCAATGTTTTACATTTCATACTCGCACTTCACAATTATAGCTGGTTCGAAGACAAAATTTAAAGTTTAAATTTTGACGGGTATAGCACTTCATAGTTCTAACACAAAATTTAATGTTTAATTTGACGGGAATAACAATTCATTGAAAACCGAATTGGTGCAACAATCTGTCCACATACATGCAACAAGCCATATAGTAAATTTATTCTTGGCCTCTTTTGTTTGGCTCCTCTAATCCTGCTTTTTTGTACTCTTTTAATAAGTTTTTGCTTTTTGCATGTCTTTATGTGTAGGTCTACGATAAGTACCCACTTCGTAAAGATTACGTAATCACTAACAGTAAAGGACAAAATTCTTCAACTGTAGCAGATACTGAGAAACCGAACACGGCTCTCCTTTACACCATTGTCATGTTCGCAACATTTGGCATCGCTTTGGGTTTCCGATTGTTTGAGAAAACACGGTTCTTTTCACCGCGGGTAAGTTTACCAGTCACAACACTATAGGGTGATCATTCACAATGAATCTGGAGGGATTATTTATTTTATACATATACAGGACTCGACATGACCGAGTCCTTTCTCCCAAACAACTAAAATCAGAGTTCGGGCAATTTTCTAAGTCATTAAGCTTGTTTGCCAGACAACTGGATTATATCTAGTCGGACAGTAGATGAAATAACTGACTCTCCCACATTTTGAAGATATTGCTAAAATGGCTGCGGCCCCTCTAAAACATATGGACCATCCCAAGAGCCTCCCCAGTTGGCAAGGAATTATAGTGTTTAATTATAATTCCCCCCTCCAACAGTTTAGCTGAATTTTTTCTATCTGCAGAGCAGAAACACAATCAAACCAAAGAAGAGGGATTTTGTGAATAAATCCAAATGGGTGTGCATTTCTTCTGTAGACTGACTATTGCTCAGTCAAAATTTTCAGAAGCCTTTTGCAAGATGTTTTCTCTGCAGCATTGCACAAAGTCTGTTAACAAGTTCTTACAATCGTTTTATTTCACCGACCCGCTTATTGGCGATACGGTCGCGACCAGCAAGTTTGTTGCAATTTGCTTTATACAAAACCGTAGCAAGATGCTGAGACAATTTGCAACAGGCTTTTGGGCATAAAAATGTGTTACAACTTACTTTAAATTGGTCAACAAACCGTTACAAACTTTGTGCAGCAAAACGAAACATGCTGTGCAAAAATCAAGGACTACGCGGCCTTAGACCCTGGGCAAACATTGCTGTGGAAACACTAACACTGGGGAAATTAATGTATATATGCAGAGCAATGTATACAGCGATGTCAGCGAAGTCCTGCGCAACTGGGCAACGTTGTTTCTACGGTGGGAAAACAAGGAAACAATGTTTCGAAAACCGAAATTGAGGCCGGGACGCAAAAAAAAAAATGGTTCTGAATACTCTGATAAAGCTGTTTTGGTTCCCAGCAAGCAAATTCTGCTTTGACAACAATGTTTCCACGCGTGGGCAAGCGGAGAAACATTTGAGGAAACATCTAAAACCTGAAATGTTTCCGCAACAATGTTTCCTTGCTTTCCCAAGGCCTTTCAACAGGACGTCTTTTATAAAACAAAAGAAATAAATAATTCATAGTTCAGGAGTGTTCTTCAAGCTGTCACAGCTGAAGTAAGAACGTGCGGAGGTGTATTCCTACTTTTTCACGACGACGCAGGCTCTTAAGGTCGACCGACTAGAATTACTTGGATGCATTTAGAAGAAAGAAAAAGGACATTACGAATTTAGCATTCACAGTCATAAAATTCAAAATAGTTTGACAACTGTTGTAGACGTTGCAGCTTTCACAAACTCCTTATACACTTATCAAGCCGCAAAACGGTGAGGGGAAATATTCCCACAGAGGTGAACAATCGTGTTAGTACAAACCACATTAATGCATGGAATTCTCGATTTTTCTATTATTCTACAAAATCGGCAAAAAGGCAAACGAATTAATAAGTTTTGGTGCATTTATTACTAAAAAGGGGGGACTCTCTCTTTGACAAGTAAGATCGTCTGACGTTAGCCAAAAGAAAATAATAGAAGTCTTATCACACCGGGAAAGAGTTAAAGCGGCAACTGTTAATAATCTTGAGGTGTATGCGGAGTGTATTACAGGGCAGTTACATTTAGGTAATAACTGTCCCAAATATTAAGAGGGTAAAATGTTTCAAATTCTATAAATGAGTTCATTTGTAGGATTTAATATAGAAATTTTTTATTTTGGAGTCAGGACAGAAAAGAAATTACTGAAAATTTAGACACAGATTTGATCTCCTGGACAAGTTTATCATTTGTTGATCTTGCCTGCTTCCATTTTTGTTTTAACCAGCGTGCAGACTCCGCCTAATAATAAAACCAGGTTGAGGCCGAGTCTGCACGCAGGCTAGGTTTGTTTGCTTTTGTACCTCATTTAGAATTTACTACCTGATGAAAATAAATTCCCGAATTTCACGCCGAAAAAAGCAGATCATTTATTTATTTGTTTATTTATTTGTTTATTTATTTATTTTGTTTGTTTACTTATTTTTTACTTGGCTGACGTATGTTCTTTCATTTTACCTCTCTTCACTTGTAGATCCGTCGATTACTAAATTTCTTCAGCATTGCAGTGGCTGTGAACGTCATGAACTTGATGATGTATTTTGTTGACGTTTACTTGAACACAATTCACATTCCGGAGGGATTGCTGTTGACCTCTCCAAGAGAAAGAGATCACCTCGTTTTTCTGGACGTCCAGAAAATAGCCAATGGTCAGTTTTCTTATTGGATCATTCTGCTAGCCGCCATTCCCGCTTTGCTTACGGTTATTATCCTGTTCATTGAAAGCGAAATTACTCTTTTGGAATGTTTCAAGGTAAGCTTGGAAACAAATTACTGCCGGCTATTCCGGTCAAGTGCAATGGGAACGAAATCATTGCAAACTAAAAGTAAGTAATTTCAGCATTAGTTCATGGAGTGAAAGTTTTATTGTTAGATATGCACTGTGCCATATGCTTCAAAACGCGAAAAATTCATGTCATTAATTCTGGAGGGGTATAGGTTAACAAACAAGCGTTGTACAATTGCCAGCCGAAGATGCTGCACAGTTTTTAGTACTGTGGCTTCGTTACATTGTTTGGCATACGAGCGTTACAGAAAGGTTATTATCAAAAACAGAGTGCAGCAAGTCAGTTATGAATCGATGAGACAAAGTTTAAAGGTAGTATTCCGCCAAAGAAACCAGTGAACAAAGTGCTGACTGCCCTCGCAACTACATATTGTGTACTGAGGTGAAACTTGGTATCAATCACTAACTTTTCTCTCTCTTTCGGAATGTAAGCCACAAATTGACATTCTCGGAAAGACGGAACAATTAGAATTGTGGACAGGAACTGGCAACTGTCGAGTGATTAAGGAAGCATGAATGTTTCAGACAAACTGCATGTGGTACTTTCGTGTTACTGCGGACAATACGTGGACATTCGTCATGCTCATTAACTCAGAAAAACGTTTCTGAGGCCCAGACCGTGATGGAACCCACGACCTAGGGATTGAATTCTGAGGCTCAGACAGAAATCGAACCCGCAACTTGGGGATCGAGTAGGTAGAGGGTTTGGTTTTATGTTGCTTTCAGAATGCAATTTTCTGAGTAAACGAACTACACGAAAGTCTACATATCGCCTGAAATAACATTATCTGATTCACCCACTTGTAATTTGTCAGTAACATTCTCGTTAATATTCATTAATATATTGTGGCTACTGCTATGCAGCACATATGTCGAACCACCCATTAGATCTTGGACGAACGTCCATCTATGGTCCGTAATAACATCAAGCTCGCATTTGTAGTTTGTATGTAATATTCTTGTCATTCATTAATATCATTAGTATATCGTGGCTACTGCTGGGCAGCACATATGTCGAACCAACTTTAGATCTTAGACTAACATGCACATATCGTGCGTAATAACATCAGCCCCACATTCAGTTTGTCGGTAACATTCATGTGATTCATTAACATTAACATATCGTGTCTAATGCTTGAGGAGCACGCATGTCGAACCAACAATAAGTAATCATCAGCCAGAGGTTTTTGATGGCCCAGACCATAAATAAGCCAAGTGTAGCTTCCGCAATTCGCATTTCTTACTCTTCTTCTTCTTTTCTGCCTCAATTACCTTCGTCTAATGTTAAAATCTTGGTGGCTGTTTGTTTAGCCCTTTTTGTAGTGTCATTGAGTTCTTAACTTTCAATTTTCTTTCGTACTTTACAAGGAAACTAAAGGAAGGAAGGGATCAGGTTTCCATGTTAATCTTCTTATTGTCGCAGTAATGGTTCTAGTGTCGTCATTCCTCGGTCTTCCTTGGATGTGCCTTGCTGCGGTGGAAACCTCCGTTCATTTGGACAGTCTCAAAGTTTGGAGCAGTTTTGACGCACCAGGAGTTAAAAGTCATGTAGTAAAAATTAAAGAACAGAGGCTTACACTTTTTTTCACGGGAATTTTAGTGGGTAATTATACACTGAGATGTTGAAAGTTAAACCTGGTCCAGTGCTTCGGAACTAAAAGACCGGTCATTATTTACCGCCAGAGAAGTCCAAAGATTTTATCATGCAAAAACATAAATGAAAGTTATACCTCTATATTCCTGTAAAACATTGAACCATTTTCAAAATCCCACCGCATTGTTTGAAGGAATTCCTATACACCTCTCTTGCCCTTTTCCGAAGCCTCATATCAATTAATGGTGTTTAATGGGTTGACGCAGTTTATGAAGAAAGAGTTTGGACAAAAGAAATAAAATATATTAAAAACTTAACTGAGATCGTTGACAGCTTACAATGCTATTGTCGAGTATTGGTGGAGAAAACGTAATAAACTGTATTTAAAAGATTTAAGTGAAGTTTCGCAATGAAGTATTGCAATTTTCTGTCAATAATTACATTAACTGTAAATAAGCTTGATCGCTCTTTATTGCATGGCTACCTGAATGCTTTTGTTCCCCCCGATCTTTTCGAGTAAAACTGAATGATCCCCATTTCTCTACTTAACAACTATGTGTTTCCACCTCCCAAATCCTTAGGTCCCCAAGCAATATATAATGATCGGTTCTTCATTGAGTGCAAATCGTACAATCAGTTTCTCATTAAAACACTGATATTGCATAGACCTTACTACATCATAATAGAAAATTAACGCTCTTGTTAGTGAAGGCACTTCAATTAAACACAACTTAAATTAACTCCAATCAAAGATAAAAATGAAGGAAGTTAACGAGAAAGAGGAGATAAAATTTCAAAACGAAGACAATTTTTACGTTGTTGTAGCGCTTTTAATAAAAGAACAACCAAACAAAATAAAAGTGTCAAAAAAAACTGCTTCAGGCACTAAACTCTGGAATTTAGTCAGAAAAGATTTAACATTCCTTGTAGACAGTCGTAGGACGTTGTCCTTCAGCAGCATATTTTGTAAAAATATTTTTTATTGATTAAAATCTAATGAGGCCAAGACTGCGGCTGTCAATAATTTAGTAGTATCTGTTACAGTAAGCAATATATTTGTCTCTGATTATGTCGTTAATTGACGAAAGTTCAGACACAGCGACATTATTGACAGCTGCTGTCTTGGCCTCATTTGATTTTAATAACTAAAAAAAATTATTTATTCCAGGTAATAAATTTAGGATTATACGTATGAAGACAAAAAGACCTGAACTGTTACTGTTTGCTTCTTAGGTTTGGCTGGAGTTTTCAATTCCTATTTGGATCACATTCCTGAAGCAGTGTTTTCGGGAATGGTTTTATACATGGGTGTCGTGGCATTATTTGGGGTTCAATTGGTTGAGCGGTTCTTTTTGATGTTTATGGCTCCTGGACAACATCCAGATATACCTTACCTAAAAAATGTAAGTCAGATTGACTATGTCGGTGGGTAATGGAAGTTTGTTTTTGGTGAAGTTTGGGGCCGACTACATTGAAGAATTTCACCCCAGGCTGAAATTTTAGTTCGGATAACTGAGTCGAAATCTCAAGGCGTGGTCATGAACAAATCCGACCTGGTAGCGCGATGAAATATCCATCTGTTTTAGCAAGCCGTGCTTAAATTTTTAGGCGATTGCTCAGGGCTCGTAAAATCGTATATACTAGCGTAAAAAGATATCAGACTGGGCTAAACGTGGATAGACGTATGAAATGATATCAGAACAAAAATAGGGTACCTTGAAATTTCCGAGTAGATTATCTTTCGACTTTATTTTCAGCCGGTCTGAAATTCTTCCATGTAATAGGCCATATTCTGTAAAAATCCATGAAAATGTTTGAAGACAAGACTGTTGGCCAGGTAAAGTATAAAAACTGGGGGAAATTATTAGGGATACGTACCCTGTAGTCGAAACATTGTTTTCACCATGTTTCCAATTGATTTTTCCTGATGGTACTCATGGGTGGGTTACAGAGGTGAATTTTCCTCTCAACACAGAAAGGAGCGTCAAAGTGGCTCCTGAGAAGGGATTTACAAGCCAGGAAAGACTGTAAATAATAACAAAAAAAAACCCCAGAATAGTAAATTTCAATAAGTCTAATTCAACGATATTCCTGTGGAAAGCAATAATTCGCCGAGACCAAGATTTTAAATACCACAATGTTTAATATGGCGGAAAGTGTACAGGTCGCTTACCTTTTTTTTTGAAATGCAGCAATAGTTGGCAGGTATTGAAATCAAACCTAAGAAAACCTAAATCATTTAAGAAAAGCATTGTTAATTTAGTCTAATCGGTCACCTCAAAATCACTTACCTTTCAGTCTTCGCACAGTTTTTGGGTGATTCTTCTCAGTCTGTGCAACAAGATAACTCTGGATAAATTTTGCCGTGAAGATCTTCTACTCCATAAGTTTTTAATAAAATTAAGCTCACGGTATTACCAAAAGGAAACATCCGTTTCTTTTATCCTTAAAGGGGCAAGGCAACTTTTTAGAGGCTGATTATATGGAAATTTCAGCCCGGTTTATCGGGCTGAAAAATACCATATAATCGCACGAAAAAATTTCAGCCCGGGCTTAAAAGATGATTGACAGGCGTGGGAAGATGCAAATTGCCAAAACAACAGAGCCTACCGACAAATTACTGCCTGGGTTTACTTTCGATTTCAGTTTCAGCCCGGGCTTAAATATTTCATGTAATCGGGACTTTTCTCATCCCGGTTTGAATAGCTGAAATCTTCCCACGTAATCAGCCCCTAAGTGTAAGTCAATAAATTACTTGGATTTTATTTGAAAAGTGAAGCAAACGTTTAACATTTCTCATGGGCACCAATATGACCCTCGACATTTGTGAAGTTACCAAGGCATTTTTTTTAAATTGAGGAAAACATATGTGAAAGAAATAACAGGCAAGTGACTAAGTGTTTGCGATTGAACTGATACTTCGATTAAAAATTCATGATTGAAAACAATTTTGTTACAAAAAAATTGTATTTTATAAAACTTGTTACCTCAGAAATTAGTGTAAAGCCAACGTTACACGAAAATTTTTCTTAAGGGTGATTCGTAATGTAAATTAGATTAAACAATAGATTGACTCATAAATCGTTTGTGGCTTTGTGCAACGTCATTTGCATTACAACTCGTTGCTGAAAACTAGTGAATTCATATTAAAGGACAAGAAAATCGTCAAAGAATGACATTTGTCAGACAGATTATCTTAAGGACGGTAAAATTTTCGCGAATAATCACGACTGATATTTGATGTTGACTTTGTTGCATACTTAACTGTTATAATCATGAAAACCCGTGCCGTTATATGAATTTCAGACTATTTTGCCGGCTAAGACGAATTTCTCGTCCCAGTTTTTTGTCTAGCCGAAGGTAAAATTGACGGTTAAATTTCAATAAAATAACACAAGACTTATGCCACTGGGGAAGAGTATAAACGAATTTCTCGTCTCCAATACGAATTTGGCTAATCGTTCCATGGAATATCACCATAAAGCATGTAGTGTATGGTACGGGACACCGACAGCGATCCAAAATGAGGGTGTGACAATGTACATGCCTTCGGTAAGTGGTGATTTTTAGGGGAAGAGCGGCAAATAGTAAATTGTGTCGGTTGATTCAAGAATTGACTTTACATGAAGTACCTTTGTAAAAAATTCTTATACTCACAGAACTACTTTTTTGTTTTTTTAGGTACCTTTGTTAAAAGTTTATTCATTCACAGTTATTCAAATAGTTTGCGTGGTTGGTCTCTGGGTTGTGAAGAGTTTCAAAGTCCTTTCGCCGTTTTTTCCTTTGGTAGTTTTATTAATGATTCCTTTCCGTGCGCTGTTGGGAAAAGTATTCAGCGCAAACCACATTGAGCAGGTGAGAACTTTACTTATTCAATCTGTTTGGCGAGGTTAATTTCGCTTCATGACAATGTTATTACTGCCACTTTTATTGTTACTGCAATCGCTTTTTCTGGCCGCACCAGCATGTCCTGGCTTGCCTGTTCATGTTTGTGTTTTCGTCTGTATTACTGTTATTATTGTAGACGTTTTACGTTTGTTCTTGTAAATTTTATCGTTGAGGTCTGCTCCCTAGTTTTTTTTAATGTTACTGTTTCTGGATGATAAGTTTTCCATTAACAGTCACCGTTATCATAACTGTTTTCGTTATTGTTACAGTTACTGTTATTTTTTCCGTTGCTGTTGTCGTTGTTTTGCTGTTACTGTCACTGGTTCAAGAGCTTGAAAGAGTTAAGATGACGACGGCAACAAAAAGTAAACAACCATCCAAGTCACAGTCATTTTCGTGCATTCCATTAGGGTGGAAGCTGGAATAAACTCTCAAAAATTGGACATGGGGTTGGCCACTTTAACCTGCCTCAAAAACTTCGCGTTTTAACCGAATCGAAAAATTCTTTCACCAAGACGCTACACTTGAAGCCTACTTTCAACAAGTTGAAAATCAATTTTGGCGTTATGGGCACTTTAAGATAGGCAGACTTAGTCTGCCTATATTATCTTATCAGCCAGCCACGCCCAGAAATATCGAAGTAACCTTCGACTTCCCTCATCTTCGACTTTCCTTCTGTGCTGCTTAGGTCAGCTAATAACTGAAGTAAACCGAGGTTTTCGAAATAAATCAATTTCCGTGTAAAAACATCTTGTAAACACAAGATCTGAGTACAAAATTAAGACGAGTGTTGCGTTAATTGCAGGGGTGGCGCCAGGAATTCCCCGACGCAGAGACTAACGTCATCGACAGGGACGCTAACCTTAGAGGGCATGACCACGCCCCCTTTTTTATGATCACATTACTTTTAGCATGAATTATCGCAACAGCTGGCTAGGCATTATTGGATATATTTTAGCAAGCTGGCCGCAGTATATCCGATTAACCGTTGGCCTCAGTAATTACCTACTAAATTAATTCACATGCTGTCAACCACAGTGTTTCATGTTTTATCCAGCATGCATTCCACCCATGTAACCCAGTGGCATAGAAGGAGCGGAGGGCGATTGTTTCTGGGAACCAAAATACGGTAGCGCCTAATTGTCATGTCGTGAAAAAATTTCACATCAATATCACAAATGTAGCATCATTGCTAAGGCCATTGCAGTTTTATCCCCCAGAATATGGTCATTTTGTCATGGCCATCATTTTTATTTCTTACAATGTGGCAGTGGGGAAGGGGGAATGCCCCAAGTTATGTTTGCCACTGGGCACCAATACTACTCTCTACGCAGTGATGTAGACTGCTCTTTAAACGCCCATCCACACAAAGAGTATGTGATCGTCTCTTAAGAGCAGATTCCTTATATACCATTTGTTCGCTAACGTTGCAACTGCTCGTGAAGACTCTTGTGACTCGATCGGATACGTCAGGACGAATGGTTATATTACGACAATCGTACCTAGTTGATCAGTCTCAACTTTTCTGCTCCCGGAGGTTTCGCTCTGGTCAGTAAAATCCTCTGGCGTAAGTCAGACCAAAATCGTAGTGCCACCTGGTAACTACGGGACTCAAAGGATTAATATTTGATCAGTTCTTGTTCACATATAGGGGCATATAATCAGTCAATTAGCACAGCTTTCGATGGCTTACGTCACACCTGAAATAATTTGTTCTACTTAATTTTAATGGCGTCAAACACTGAGTTATGCCTATTTGAGCTTTTAAAATGATTCAGAGAACATGTTACGTAATTCGCAGACAAGGCATGTTAGGCACGAGCGACTGGTGGATAATTTTTGGAATGGCTTGTAAATTTCGTGGACATCGTCCAGAAAGTTCTCCAGAAAGTCTCGAAAGCTTCCACCAAATTTATGCATGAATATCAGCCACACGCACCAAGTTATTCATATATGTTTAATTGAACTGCTGATATTTGTGTTGACCCATTTTCTGTTGTTTCTTCAGCTTGATGACGAGGAAGAAGAGGAAGGACACGGTCCTCTTGACTAAATGTAATATTAGTCAGAAATTTACAAGTACAAATCTACGAGTACAAAGAATGTTGTCCATATGTTGTCTCACATACAAAGTATTTTAGATGAAGACAGTCTAAAGTTTTACATAAGGAGTCGTCTAATGTATAATTTATGCAAAAAATAATATCTGAAGACTGAAATGCAATTGTTGATGAGCCTCAGTAAGGCAGAGTACTAATCACGTTGATTAAGAAAAATGGAAAGTGGGAATTTTTAATGAAATAGTTATGAGTCCAATATCCCGAAAGAAATCGCGATGTGGATTTTTCATCCTGCGCGAGTATAGTAGATAGTAATTCTTGAGCCTATGCCTTTTGTAACTTACTCAGTTATATTTCTGAATTACCCAAGAGCCCAGCTATAAACGAATCAACCAAGCGAGTCATTAGAATTGTATGCAAATTTGAACCAGGTGTGTCGACTTCGGGACAAATATGAACCAATTGCAACTTTTCTTGAATAAAAACAATATATAAAGAAAATGAAAGCATTTCTCATTTGTTTTCATTGCCTATTCAAGTCACCGTTCGAGGAATTTAGGAGTGAGTTAGAATTTTTTTCATATTTGTGACATAAAATCTTCGATCATAATCGAGTCCGAGAGTTGAAAAAAAATTTTAATGAAGAAGCAGGATCCAGAAACGTCGATAAAGTTTTTTCTTGACCAATTTGTAAATACATACGTAGATAACGTATGTACACACATACAAAGATACATAACAAAAACATACAAAAATAGGTAAAATATCTGAATGGAATACAGTTGTGAGTAGGGGCAAAGTTACCAAGGGTATGACGCTCAACCTCAACTAAAGCCATAAGCCCTTAACGATGAATGTGGCGATTGTTCAGCTGAATATTTTTAGGTATTGTCAACCCCATTCTCCCACACGTTTTTCCCTTGATTATGAGTGACTATGTATTTTTATCATCCTGTAAAATGAGTCAAAAAAAGACAAGTGATGAGTAAAAAGAAGAAAATCGTAGCCACATCAAAAATGACAGAGGACGCACTACGATATCTGAATTTGATGAACAACAAGATGAGGCGAAGGCTGTGGCTAAAAGGTATACCTGAGAAGGAACATTACGATTGGGATCAAGGTTAGGATTAGGGCTAGGGCTAGGGCTAGAACTAACCCTAATCCTAACCCCAAACCTAACTCTGATCTTAATCCTAATCCAGCTTCTCAGGTATACCTTCTAATCACGACCATGAGGGCCAAGTAGTGCAACAACGACAGCTTTTATTTTGCGCTAGTAAATTTACAATACATACATATAGATACAGCCATGAACTGATCAAATTTTTTTATCGGACAATGGATTCTTGAAATAACTGTAATAACTTGAAATAACTATAATTGCCAGTGTACCTCTTATTTGTCTACTAGTTGCTTGAATCGGAAGTCCATAGGAAAGGACGCACGAAGGACTTAGTTGGCTCCTAATTCGGAGGAGAAGTGAACAGATCACCTGTGCGCATGCTTTTCAAGCTATAAACTCAGAAAAGTTTTCTGAGCGTCTATTGGTAATGGAACAATACCCGATGATAGCCAATGAAGTACTCTAACCGTTGAGCTATGCAATTTCAGATGGTAGGACGAAGGTTACTTATTACACTAGTTGGTAATTATGGTGACGTGCACTATTAAGATAATAGTTAAGTGGTCATTTGACATGTCCAGAGATGGAAGTTTCCAAAGTATGGAAATCACCACAACTCGCAACTAGAAAAAGTAACTGTCGCTCTAAGTAGTCCGTGTAGCTCAATGTATATAGAGCATTTTAAGTCGGGGGTTTAATTCCCTTCAGATACTCAGAATATCTTTTTGATTTCATAGCTTGACTACCCTGCCTACCTGTGATTTAAAAACACCAATTTACCACATGCCGCACATCTTTTCATTATAATTAACATATAGATACATGATATCACCACGTAAAGTGCTGAACCTAGAGCAGAGGCGGATTAAATGGTGACACAGCAGGGGCTTCACTCAGTTTTGGGAGGCCAATGCTCTTTTAGAGGCGGGCGTTTTGAGACTAGAAATTAAACGTGGGGCGTCCGTTTAAATTGTTGTCGCAAAATAAAGGTGAGATAGACTAAATAACCCCATTATCTAGCCATTGACCTATTTATCGAGACTGGAAAATTTCCACTTTCCATTGTTTGTTGATTTGAAGTGTTACGAAAAGTTTGACGTTTGAACGGGGTCTAAGGTGTAATTAAAATTCTGTGTAAGATACTGAAGTTGTCATTTGTTTTGTGTCTTATCTTGTAATGGCGCGCAAGTCTATATCCCTTAAAATACGAAGATTATAAGTAAACAAATCAGTTTCGTGTCCTAAAATTATGAACGTTCTATATTAAAAACTACAATTATTAATTTATAATTAGTATTTATACAAATATTTTACAAATAGCATCTGAGTTCCAGATTTTTTGTACATGTACTTACATATACATTGATTTTGCTTTGACTTATATTGTCTGGTTTAAACGAATACCATAAATTATGTGAATCATGATTAAGATATTTAATGGTTAAATATGAAAAGCATTTTTTGCATTTTTGGGGATCAAATAAATTCAGAAGGAAGTAGAAGATGTCGTGATGATCTCGTGTTCATTCGTAGGGAGATCTTTTTTATCATTCGAACACAGGTGCCCCCAAGGCTCCTACACTCCTGGCCAAGCATCTAGAAAACTATTATTTTGCAAACCCAAAGTATTTTTCACATAGTTACACAAAAAACGGACAAAATTGCCGAGGGCGATATGATGAACGACGGAGAAGCGACGAACGAATTGCCTCATTTTGAAATTGAGTGTATTAATTAGTAGTATAGTAACGGGGGGTGCGAGCCCACTTTTCAAAATTGGCCCATACCCCCACTTTTTAATAGTAACAGCTCAGCTGCATCAGTAAAAAACTGCTTTTTAATATTTTAAAAAGCATTAAGGTGGACACTTAATAATTTTTGTTTAATCTTCTGGTATAAAGAATTCTTCTGTATCTATGGTTTCATCTTCTGTATATATGGTTTCATATAACAGCTTAGCTGTTATGGGATATTTTATAATGACCACATGCATAACTTTTAATATCATCATCCAGTAAATAACGCTTATCATCAAAGCAAGACAGTGAGACTTTATTAATCTCATAACTGCTTATGTCATGACAGTTACTTCTTATAGTTTTCATCTTATGATGCATTTGTTGGTTATTTAATGTTTCTTTATAATTAATATGATTAATGTCTTTTTTAATGACAGCTTTTTTAATTCCTTTTGCAGTCTTACCACCTTTATAGTTATCCTTTATATAACTGTACATCTTCGATCGTAATCCAATAAATCCTGTTATTGGTACACCAGCTGCTTCATCTTTCATCCTACCAATTACTTTCTTATTCTCTTTAAAGAAGTATTCAGAGTTTTTAGAGTATTCACTATTATCAAATAAGTTTTTCATTTCTTCTGTTCCGTACAGATCTTTATACACATCTTCTGTGGTTATTTCATACATTAAACTATCTGTGTCTGTGAATAGTAATTTTGCTTTCTTACCATACTTTTTCTTTATGATATTATAATGGAAATCATACATCAATGTTTTTGACAATTCAAGAATACACATACCCACATAAGCTGGTCTATTCAATGTTAACACTTCTTTCACTTTATGAACAGCTACAAGGCTCTTATTAAAAATCTTACTACTAACATATGTTGGTTTTGACACCCATTTAATAAGTTTCTTTTCATCTGTTATTAATCTAACATCCACTCTTTTTCTTAAGTTCTCCATTGTTTTTCCATAAACTGAGTAATTCATCAGTTTAAAGAAATCCTTCTCAAATGCATTCTTTGCATTTGTTCTTTTCTGAGTGTTGAAATCAATATATTGTTTTAACCATTTTGACTGGTTGAATTCTAATACCCAATGAATTTTCTTTAATTTCATTCCTAATGAAAGATATAATTTTAGATTTTCATAATGCACCACATAATTTTTCTTTTTATATAATATGGTTACCAGCTTATTTACTTGTCCATATATTTTCCCAATTCTTTTACAATATGCAGATAATTCTTTATTTATTGCTCTTTTTTCAGGAGCTAATGGATAATCATTATGTATATTATGTAGTTCTTTAGGATAATCAAGATCTACTTCTAAAAGTATTCCTTTTTTAGAATCTTTATTATAATTTTTAAGTTTTACATTCTCTGGTTTTATCCATTTAAATCCATCTGTTAGAAGTGGCTGACTCATAGCCCATCCATACAGATTATTTGCATCCAAATACATTATATAACTAGATTCTTGATCTGGATTATAATCTTTCATATACTTATTATTTGCTTTTGCATGTCTGTTAGCAATATAACTTATTCCACCTCTCATTCCTTTCTCAACAAACTGATACATATCAACATCACTCATAAGTTCTAATTTTATTCCAGTCATTTTTAACATAGCATCCCAAGCAAGTCCAGGACTTGTGAAATAGTGACATGGATCTAACTTATAATACTGCATACATGTTTTTCAAAAGTTCTTAAAAACATCTGCTAATAAAAGGACATCACTCTTAAGGTATAAGTCATGATATTCTCCTAAATTCTGCATATTGAAAGTGGTCCATACATTCTTAGCGTGTTTATATGCATCATCTGTAATATGTTCATCGTTTAATATACAATAAAATTCTTCTTTTGCAGGTAACTTTGTTTCTTCAAATCTGCTGAAACTGTCCATATAATCATATGGATAAACACCTTTTTGCTTCATAAGTTTCAAATTCTGTTCATTAAATTCCTTTGAAGTGTATCTGAATGCATTTTCTGAAAGATTACTTACAAGTCTTTCTAAACTACTAGACATAAATTGAAAACTATCCAAGAATATAAGATGATTTCCTAACATGAATGACATGTACCTTTCCATGTTATTTGGTATTACATTTATTTTTCTATTGAATTTACCAATTTCCTGCATTATAAAGTGACTATCATATCCACGTAAATTGTGAAATATTTCTGGTATTTTCTCAGATAATTTATAATTGACATTACATTTCTGATGCGCAGAACCTCTGTACTTACCAGTGATATGACAATGATCTCTAACTTTAATATTGCATGGTTTGTATTTAAAGCCGCAAATATGACAACTATCTGATAGTTTAAATTCCGTTTTTTCTTCTTTTATTATTCCCAACAATTCGTTAAAATGCTTCTTCATGGTCTTTTTACACCACTTTTCTTCTTCTAACATTCTTTCTATGAACTTGTAAACCGCATCTGGTCCTCTATACAGTCGTAATGGTTTACTGTATTGGTCATCATAACAGCATACTACTTTATATGCATAACTACAATCCGTATGTTTTTGATGTGCATCTGTGTAAGAGTTATCTGGATCATTCTTAACTCCATGGATTTTCTCTACAATAGCTTCAAAGTCTGCATAAATAACAAACGGTACTTCTAATTGCTTATGATAGTTCTTAAACTGTACTTTTTCTCCTTTATTTGGCATATTTATTGCTTGCTTACCGTTTACAATCATACAGTTCCTCTTATGTTTTTCAAGAGTATGTTCACTGCGAAAACATTGTGGACAATACATACAAAAATGTTTCTTCTCTTTATGTTTTGTTTGGTTGTACATAAATCTATTAAAGTTATTTATCAACACATAATGGTTTTTTATAAACAATAAATTCAAAACATTCTTATATTTTTCTTTTGATATATAAATTGGAAAAGGTGTTTTATTTTCCCATCCAAATACATTAACATTTATATTATTTTGTTTTTCTATCTTATTGTAATCTTTTACAGAAACAGGAAATTGTATATTTTATACAATTATAAATTGTATATTTCTTTATCACTCTTTTTAACTCTATATGCATGTTTCTCCTGTGGATTTAAATATCTAATATGACACCATCTAAAACACTCATTATCCTTATTCTGGATATTAATAAGACCTTTTGAACTATTCTGTAATTCCTTAGGTAATTCCACATAAGAACTGCCTTTTAATGGTTTATACCTGGCGAAATTAATGAAACGTTGATCAACACTTTCAATAGTCCATCCAGGTCCTTCTGATATCCATACATCTATTCTATTAGTGATTTCCTCATTTGATTTAATTAAGTTTTCTTCTATATCATTGTCATTTATTACTATCTTCGGTTTGCTATTAAAATATGCCTTCTTAAGTATTACAGCTTTACTGTCAGCTTTGCTGATAGGTTTCTTAAATGTAACAACTAATGTCTGAACGTATTTATATCTTTTCATTCTTTTTAATAAATAAATTGTTTCTTTTTTAACATTAATAAATAGCATTTTTGGATCTTTCCTACTGATAATTTTTACATTATAACTTCTTACAAATCCTTTTAATGCATTTTTATTCCTAGTAATAATAAATTCTTCATCATCGAAAAAAATAAATTTCATGTCTTAGTATTTCATACTTATCTAAATCGAAAGAATCAAGTAACTCATTATTAGCTTCTGTTAATATTTTTCTTGCTGATGTTTTATTTATTATTTTTCTTGAACTGCAAGTAAATCCATAATTTTTAGCAGCTGAGCTGTCAGCATCTAAATTTTTTGCTCTAATTGTTACATTAAAGTTTTTACCTTTATAGTTTTTTACAAGTTCTATAACTTCTCCATTAGTAAATCGAAATTCCTTACTTAGATCTCTATCTCTTACTATAAATATTTCGTCCAGGTTAGTGTAGTCTTGAGAAAGACTGTTGGTTGAAGTGACTGACGTTTCGACAGCCTTAGCAGCGGTCATCTTCAGAGTCAAAAGGAGAGTAAATGTCAGGTTCGCCTGTATTTGTATCTGGCTCGTGCGTGATAAGTGGGCGGTCGTATTAGTCATGGGGGTGTGATATTTGGCGAGAAGCAATGGGTGTGGTTGTGTAGGCGTTAATTATCAGTTAGTCGAAGTGTAAGTCTATTGGCTGCTCGCACGTTTGACTTTGTGAATTAGTCGTTTGTAAGGTCCCGGTAATTGTTGTGATCGGTTTAATGGATTTTGTTCTAAGTTCGTATACCAGCTCTCTAGTGTGAGTCGCTGTCTCTAGTTGGTGCTGTACGTAATGCATTTTGCCGATTCCCAGTCAATGTTGTGTTTGGTTTGTCGGTGGTGTTCGGCAATGTGGTTGGTTTTGTCTCCGTTTTTTGTCGCTCGTTTGTGTTCTGTTAGTCGTATATACAACATACAACATACAACATACAACATACGAGTAGCGCACAAACCGATCACAACTTTACGACATGTACTGACTAACGTTAAGGACAGAGAACAACCGAACGAAAGACAAGGTGCAGTTTACAAAATTAATTGCTTCGACTGCCAAGCCACTTATATAGGTGAGACTAGCAGAAACTTAAATATACGACTGACAGAACACAAACGAGCGACAAAAAACGGAGACAAAACCAACCACATTGCCGAACACCACCGACAAACCAAACACAACATTGACTGGGAATCGGCAAAATGCATTACGTACAGCACCAACTAGAGACAGCGACTCACACTAGAGAGCTGGTATACGAACTTAGAACAAAATCCATTAAACCGATCACAACAATTACCGGGACCTTACAAACGACTAATTCACAAAGTCAAACGTGCGAGCAGCCAATAGACTTACACTTCGACTAACTGATAATTAACGCCTACACAACCACACCCATTGCTTCTCGCCAAATATCACACCCCCATGACTAATACGACCGCCCACTTATCACGCACGAGCCAGATACAAATACAGGCGAACCTGACATTTACTCTCCTTTTGACTCTGAAGATGACCGCTGCTAAGGCTGTCGAAACGTCAGTCACTTCAACCAACAGTCTTTCTCAAGACTACACTAACCTGGACGATCAACTTCCTCAAACATGTTACGATTCTCCCAGGTTCAAACCATTTACTTTATAAATATTTCATAAGAATCCATCTATATTATACTACAACATTATTTCTTTAGGCCTCTTTAAGCCAATTTAAATAGTACCTACATATACATTTTTTATCCCATCCTAATTCTTTATAAATGACACCAAATAATCGGTCATCAAACACTTTCTTTGTATTGGATTCAATCAAATCTTTTTAACAACATAACATCTAGAACTTTCATGAAATCATCAGTAATAATGTTAATATATTTACTATCAACACATTTTCGCAGTCTTTCATACATCCATTTGCTTCTTTTATGGACAGACTTCTTCTTATACCTGAGCCATATATTTTCAACCCATTCTCCACCATTGGTTAAATAATTATCACTTATAATACCACATTTTGGACATGTATAATATCCTTTAACAACAATTCTTTTCACCTTACAATCATTATAATACAGTGCAGTATTCATAATTATATACTATATTATAACAATATTTCTTTAAGTTATTTTTAAAACAATTTAAAAAGTGCATAACCAGCAGAAGGACCAATAATTCCTGTGGTTAAATATTGGTATTCCTTCATCTCATCACTTGGTTTATAATAATCCTCTAATTGTGGTTGTTTATATTCTATTAATTGGATCTTTCTCAGTTCATCTAATGCTTTATCTATTGCATTAAGATCAGCATTTGCATCAGATAATTTTGGTCTCAATTCTTGGATCCAATCATGTTTTCTCACTTCCAATTCATAGAATTTCTCTTTTTTAGAAGCCAGTTTTTCTAATGCTCTATTATGGCGTTTCATTTCTTGTTCATAACCATTTTTATCAAACATTTTTAACAGATAACCAGCGCTAGCAAAAGAAAGTGCTGCAAAGGTAGTCTGTATAAATCCAGCCATTATGTATATAATTAATTAGATAAGGTTTAATTTTTAATTAATTTCCTTTGAATGGATCAGTTGGAATGTATTTTATATTCTGTAACCATTTAACCAAAAAAGTGCTTCCTGCAACACTAGCTGTGAACTTTGCTATATCACGGAAATCTGTTGCATCTGTCAGTTTTTCTTTAAATACTTTCTCGGAAACCATTGACAATCCAGCAACTCCAACAGTTACCATTAAAGCATCATATAATTCATTCATAATTTCCTTTTTATTCATTTTATCTCCCATATATATTAATTATATTTTATCAGCTAAGCTGATTCTATGGAATTTTATTTTATGATTTTTCAATGTTGTTTTATCTATGAACTTCTTATTTCTACAATTTGGACATTTTATTCTTGTTTCTAACATATAATTTGTAATTTGATGGATAATTTCATCATAATCACTAGACACTAAACATTTATAATTATTCATCTTATAGTTATTTAATAGTTCTTCTTGTTGTTTTGTTGTATGTCCATTATTTTTGGGTGTTTTAAACTCAATACAAAATCCACTATAATGTTTACGTAAGTTAGTAATAATAAGATCTGGTTGTCCTTTTTGATAACCTTTACAAAAAGACCTGATTCTCTTATTATCAGTATCTTGTAATTCTTCAAGTCCAGCAATTAAAAGTGCATCAGGATAGAATTTCTTTATATAACCAATTACTTTTGTGTGGAGGTCATATTCATTTTCTATTTTAAATACATTGTTATTTCTATTGTTAAATAAACTGTAAAAACCTTGTTTTCTAATAGAAGGTAATACCTCTTTAGTAACCCATCGTTTGAATATCTTAGATTCATTTAATTTAGATCTTAAAATCAAAGAATAAAGACCACTTTCATTGATAAAAGTACACTAACGGACCTGACCAGATTTTTTGTCTGGACAGGTTTCTTTGTCCTCTGGATGGACATATTTTCTTATAGCTTTATCTTTATCTTTATAACCTAATAAAGTGGTTATTTCTATAGCTTTAAACAGAGAATTTCCATCTCTATCTATATATGCATTGAAATTCAAATTAAATTCCTTATTATTGTATTCTCTAATCTCCATAAACATAATATACTATATGATTATTTCTTTAAGCCTCTTAAAAGGGTAACGAATCGTTACCCCTAATAAACCTCCACTTTCATTCAAAAAAGTACACCAATAGATCTGACGTCGAGATTCGCGACCCCAGCTAATTTTGTCTTCAGGGTTTATTATATTCAAATGTATCCAGAACTTTTTGTGGTTTTTCTTTTGTTTGCGCTTTTTCTTCTTCCGCATTATTCTTCTCACATTCTTTCCTTACATAATAAAGACATAACTGTGACAGTGACTCCTATAGCATTCAGAATTAACCCATAATTAATACCAATTTTATTGTCATCTATTTCACCTTGTTGTTCTTTATGAATTTTTCTTTCTTTGTTAAGTTGTGCAAGACGTTTTCCTGCTTCAACACGTTTAGGATCTTTCTCTTTCTTAACTGCAGTTATCTTTGGATCAGCTCTGGTGTTTTTATCAGACATTCTATAGTATCTCTTATGTTTTACTTATAGCAGCTTAGCTGGTAGTCTGTCAGTTATCTGTAAACAGTCTATCAATTATCTGTAAACAATCTATCAGTTATCTGTAAACAATCTGTCAGTTATCTATAAACAATCTATCATATTTCTTTGACATTCCATTAATAGTTGGACAGATATCTGTCACTATATCATCTAGTATTTTTGTATCTGTTAAGAAATATTTCTCATCATATGGAATACCTCTAAAGTATGTTCTCAATTGTATGAGGATTTTATTATAACTTGTATAAGCAAATCTACGACTGAGGTAGATGAACGATCTTCAAGCTCGATACTCAGAAAATGATTTCTGAGCCCCAGACGGGGATCGAACCCGCAACCTTCTAACCTTCGCAACCTTCAAACTACCTCAATCATTATTAATATATAGTGGCTTCCGCTTAGGTCGCAGATATATATCAAATTTGCACCTTAGCTCAGCCTCTGAGTCTCGGTAGCTCAACGGTTAGAGCGTCTAACCGGTCATCAGAAGGTAGCGGGTTCGATCCCCGTCTGAGGCTCAGAAATCTTTTTCTGAGTATCGAGCTTGAAGATCGTTCATCTACCTCAATATATCCAAGCTCTCACGTCTTCTCGAACATCAAATCTACAACTCTCAATCTTTTTAGTTATATCAGACTTAGTAACATAACCTTGGATAATTACACCAACTCCAGTTATAGACAAAGTTGCAAAATGTGTGAATGGAGCCAATGCACTTCCTACAACTGTTAGAGAAATGGGTGACATATTTAATGCTAATTTTATTTTCTTTAACTTCTTATATTTCCATTTATAACAAGTTGCTAATTTATGGTAATATGAATACCAGTTTTTTAACTTATTTATTTCTTCTTCTGTGAACTTATTATGGATATCTAAATGTTTTATGGATTTTCTCATTTATATAACATGCTATATTTTGCATTAAGATCTATTATAATGAATCATTACTCTTAGTATATATTTTTGTTATAAAAGTCTTTGGTTAGTAATTAGTCTCTAAGGTTTATAATAATAAATATACTTAAGAGTGATGATTCATGAAAGGGTTTAAAAGAATGTTGATATATACTATTATAATAGAATCTTTTAGAGATGATAAGTTGGGTTTTTATGCATTGGTATACAAATCAAAAAGTTCTGAAATAAGGATCCAAGGAAAAGATATTTGTTTATCACTTGGATATAAGTATTATAAACAAGTAATTCAAAAGAATGTGTCTAAAGAAAATAAAAAGAAACCATATTCACAAGATAAGAGGTATCTCTGTTATTTTTTAAATAAAGATGGTGTTTATGAATAAATAAATAAAAGTAGAAAAACAGTTAAAAAACAACTAATTTAATGGATTGAAAATGAGGTTTATTCTAACAGTTTAACTGCTAAACTACATTCAATAATTAGAGTGTATAAAATAGATCACGAAGCGCCAAAAAAGTTTAAATCTAATTCATATAAAAAGTATTCAAAGAAGCCAGAAAGTGAAGCTTCTAAATATGAAAAAGCAAAATCTGAAGCAATGAAAGAAGCACTCAAAGATGCAGAAATCAATTACCAGATTAGCTGTTATGGATTAGATGACTATTTAACAAAAGATAAAAAATATAATCAGGTATTTAAAAAGTATTATGATAACACTTATTATGAAAATGTTGATGAAAATAAAGAACCTAAAGAATTGTCTATATTTACATATGTGTGAATCCTTACTCTTAGTATATATTTTTACTATAAAGTGTTGGAGTTGAATTATTAGTCTCTAAGGTTTATACCATTAATTATACTTTAGAGTGATGACTCATTATAATATATAACAGCTTAGTTGTTGAATGTGTCCTCATGTTTGTATATAATAAAACACATTACAGCTGAGCTGTTATAAATTTATAGGCTTATGATTGATTTTAAACCACTTTTCACAGATACATTTATGATGCAGAAGAACATCAGATTCTTCCATTTTATGTTTATAAAGAATGAACATCGCTATATCTCCTTTTAATGGAGCAACACCAGTGAGATTTATATCACCAATTATCATCCTACTACTTCCTGTAGTTGTAATAGTAGTGAAAGAACCTAGTTTTTGTCCATTACAGTAGACAAAAGAACCATTAGTCCCAGCTGATTGATTCCAATGAATACTTAAACAGATCCATTTATTTACTTCATTCGGATTTGCTTTATTCTTATATGTCCCTATTGAAGGGTCATGGACAGTTAGTCCTCTCGTTGCATAATTACCTCCATAACTTACCGTTAGATATCTCTTTATTAGGCGGTGGTAGAAATGACACAAATTTATCATATCCACCATTATCATTACCAAATAAACCATTTCTATGCCAATATGTATTAGCATTAAATGCATGTAAACGGTACACTATAAAAACGTTACATATGACAGGTTCACTAGGTTTTGGATTCAAATTAATGTATGAAGTCAAACGTTAATTACCGTCAAATTTCAAGAAATACGTGTTATTAACTCTCTCTGCTTTTGTACATAATAATGGCTGCCTTGCAGTATTTGAAATTTTCGCATCGTTTGCAGATAAACTTTGATCGAATATTCTAGAAACCTGTCTTGTACTGCTGTCTTTTATGCTAACCTCTGATGAGTTGCCACGATCAAATTTATATATAACAGCAGCTGATCTATTATATTCCTGTATTAATGTTTCAATTAATATCTTATTAATGAAGGAATTTATATAAGTTCTCATATATATTTTAGAAATGCCGTCTGTGTTATCTATTGGTGCTGCCATGTTAGTGACGCGATTCAGATTCATATTTATATTTCCAGTAAGTTTACCACCTGTTAATGATAGATATTCTTCAGAGTATCCATAGAAAAGGCTCATTTATGTATATAGTGTGTAATATTTTATTACACACTCTCTATAGAACATATTTACCAGCTAAGCTGCTGACAATATATCCGCTTAAACACGGAGCGACGTTATAAAAGGGTAAGCTCCTCCCACATTTCTGGCTTCGTATCAGTGTGACCAGATTTAGCATAATTATGCTAGTTTAGCATAATTTCGGCATTTGCAGCATAATTTTATCATAATGAAAAATTAAGCATAATTTTAGCATAAAGTCACAGATTTTAGCATTATTTTTAGCATAATGTTTATCTTTATTATAATCCAGCTAACTACTGGAAATAATTTAGAAATCTTGTACAAAACAGGTTATTCGAAGCCTAAATGCACTCTGACAATTCGGTCAGACTAGTCCCTAGTCCTAATTTTCTTGCTCGTTCTTATTCTTTTGGATAACCTGCAAGCGCCTGCAGCATGCCTGGCAGGCTACATTGTTTCACAATCACATCATCATTCATTAATGCAACCATGCACAATGTCGATGATTCCGTTGATGTGGAGTCAGATTCAAGTGAAGATGAAGCAATTGCCACTGCCAGTGGAAAAGCACAACACAGTTCTTGTAGTACATCAGCAGGAAAACTCGGCAAGCGACAAAAATACAGCCAATCTTTCAAGTCTTCATGGGAGACGATGCCACAATTCAAAATATGGCTCAGCCGTTATCCTAGAGATCGAACACAGGCCTACTGTAAATTATGCGATCAAAAATTAACACCACGAAAAAGCGTACTCTTACATCATTCAAAGAGTGACAAACACTTGCAAAGGTCAAAGGGGACACATTCAAATTCAAAGATTGCATCATATTTTAAACAAGGGCAAATAACAGAAGAAGCTAGAAAGGCTGAAATTATATTTTGTGCTTGCTTAGCAGAACACAATATACCTTTTCGTGCGATGGACCATATTAGTGAAGTTGTAAGTCGTTGCTTTCACGACTCGGCAATTGCTAAAGAGTTCAAATGCAAGAGGACAAAGTCGGCTGCGATTATTTATAATCTGATGGCTCCAGAATTCAAAGACTCTTTTCTGTCTCAAGTGCTAGGACGTACTAATGGAAAATTCTCCCTTGTGATAGATGAGGCCACGGATATTTCGACATGCAAGTCACTAACTCTGGTGATCAAATATTACAACGATGAACTTTTAAAGGTTGAAACAAGGCTCCTTTCTCTTGTTGAAACTGTCTCTGGCACTGCAGAAGCTCTATTTGACGCAATTACAAATGAATTTCAAAAATGTATGTTAGATTTCGAGAAGTTAATTGGGTTTTCTGCTGATACAACGAGTGTTATGTTTGGTGCAAATAACAGTGTAGCCTCACGTATCCAAGCTGCGAACCCTAGTTGTACAACTGTAAAGTGTGTTTGTCACAGCATAGCCTTAGCAGTGAGTCATGCTTGTAAAGTTTTGCCCAGGCAAATTGAAGATCTAGTAAGAGAAATCTACTGCTATTTCAGCCAAAGCTCAAAGAGGAAGAAAGAGTTTAATGAATTTCAGAATTTTTTTGAAACTGAACAACATAATTTGCTGAAGCTGTATGACATTAGATGGTTGTGTCTTCATTCATGTGTGGCCAGAATTTTAGAACAGTGGCATGCTCTTCAGCTTTTTTTTTATCACAGTATCTGGTTGACAGAGTTTTGGCTTCTGAAAGGTGTTTTAATGCTCTGAATAATGATAAACTGGTCAAAGCATACTTGCTTTTTCTTGACTTTGTGCTCCCATTAACAAACAAGTTCAACGAACTATTTCAGGCACAGTATGCAGTGTTGCACCGAATTTGGAAAGAAGTAGCTGAGCTCTATCGAACCTTATGTTCCTACTACATGAAGATGCTGTATGTAAGAGATACACCTGTGCAAAACATTGATCCCAATATGTCATCACAGTTCTTGCCTTTCCCCAACATGAACATAGGTCATAGGACAATGTCACATCTTAAAGATGCAAATGTTCCAGCCAATGAGGTACACAATTTTTATTCCCGTTGCCAATCATTCTTAACTGAACTTTGCTGTCAACTGAAGAATCGACTCCCATTGAACAATGATTTGCTGAAACATGTCCATGTACTGAGCAGAAACACCTTCAGTGATTCAAGTAGTGCTGGTTATGCCGGAATTATTCCCTTGTTGCATGCAGTTAAATGGTGTAGTGATGAAGAAAAACAACTTGCTGACTCCCAGTTCAGGACAATGGTGTTTGATGAAGATGTTAAGCAGCTGGCAAAGTCTTGTGAGACAACTGAAACGTTTTGGGGACAGGTTGGAAAACTAGCAGGAATTGAAAGAGGAAGCCTGAAATATGATCTTATTTCAGACCTTGCCAAGAATTTGCTCTGCTTACCAATTAGCAGTGCTGATTGCGAGAGAATTTTCTCCAAGGTTAACATCATTAAGACTAAATGTAGGAACAGGTTCAAGGTAGAAAATGTTGAAAAGGTTATACAAGTTAAAGAAGGTCTTGGTGATGGTGGTTGTACTTCATTTGTACCAAGTGCTGACATGTTAAAGAAATTTAAAAGTATTCAGTTGTATGAGGATATGGACAGAAACACTTCTGATTCTTATAGTGACTGATTAGTAAATTCATTTAACTGATCATATTTGTTGTATTACCGTTGCAATAAGTTGCATTGTTGTGTCGCATTCAAAAATTAAAGTTAATTGCAGTTTTCCAAATGTCTAGTTTCCTGCCGGTAAAGTGTAAACAACCATTTGATGCATTAAAATGCAAGTGTGCATGCTAATTGGCCTAATATTTAACAATGTTGCAAAAAATCAAACTAATTTTGCCAAAATAAAATGCTTAGAGACAGCATCAATGCCATCAATGCCTGTTAAATTCAAGTTTCTGTATTCAGCAAAATTTAGCATAATTTACTACAAATTTAGCATAATTTAGGTGGCTGTTTAGCATAATCAAATTTTAAAATCTGGTCACACTGCTTCGTATGGCGGTTGCATGTTTCAAAATGGCGGACACTTTGAAGTGTGACTGAACTGGACAGCGTAGAGTTACACAGGCGTGTCCTAGAGCCTAAAGCTTACGGAAATACTTTTAAAATGTCTTTTTAAAATACAGCTAAACAATATATTAAGCAATAAATGGCTGAACATGCCACATTTACTGATTTTTCTGGTTGTTATACGTCGTATTATAATCATTCGAGACGTCCTGCGCATCTTCATTCACTTATAGTCATCCTACCCGCGCAGTGTTTGGGCACGATTCACATTTTATTACGTCCGCGATGTGTCATAGCCATCTGTATTCTTTTTGGCAAATACTTGAAGCTTGTAATATTATAAATATAAACAAAACCTGGCGCCACTTTCAAATTCATTTGTGGCAAATATGCTCGGTCGCTCTCATCCAACAGCTGGGACTTCTACCTCTGCGCAAAGCACAACTCCGCGTTCTGCGAGGCTTAGCAAGTATAATCGCAATAAAGCCTACTACCAGAAGAATAAAAGTGCAATTAAAGAGAGCAAGGCCTACTACGGCTTCAAAATGGAAGTGAAACGCAATGAGGAAGGGCGCTTGGTAGAAGTACGTAAAAAGATCAACACCGTGAGGAATCAGTTACTGTCCAACGGAAAACCGGCAGGAAATATTGAAGTGATGGAATTCCTCTTGGATTGTTGGCTCAGTCAAAACAGTTCAAATGGCCAACAGGCGCAAAATATTATCCAGGCAGCGACGTCGTTGCAAACAAATTCACCTCCTATATTCTCCTCAATTGAACGTGATATCCGTCCACCGGAAATTAGTCTGAACTCAATTGACCAATAACATGCGACCTTTCCTTAATCATAATTGACAGGCTGAGAAACTCAGCCTCTTCTTATGCGATCGCTCCGTGTTTAAACAGGACAATACTAATATGATAACTAAATCATTATTATGTTCCTTAACATTTACAGTTAAGCTGTTAGATGTCTTTTTAGGCTGTGGTTCACTAAGTTCACTTTTTAATGGTTTACTATGTATATTGTTTAAATGTTCACTTTTTAATGGTAGCAGCTCAGCTGTTTCATTTAATGCCTTTGATGGGTCTCTATTTATTGGATTATAATCAAATTTCATTAATGCATTTGCTATTTTTAGTCTGTTGTTATATCCAGGAACTGGTTTCTTTAAGATTATCATATTGTTGGATAATAACCAAAGACTGGGTGATATTGCTAAATTTAGAATTATATTTGTGTCTGTAATTGCTCTGTTCATATTATTGATCCATGTTGAAACATTGTAATTGAGAACACTGTCTTCCACTATAGAACGGAATTCTTGTTGTGTTTCCAATGCACTTCCACGGACACTATAAATACTTTGTTTTGTCCCTGCTTGGCTTCCTAATATGGAATAAATAAAGGCTTCTATCGACTCATTTAGATATTGTATTCCAATTTTTGTTAATCCATTGCTTTTAACAGGTATGTATCTTTTATAATCACTTTGCAATGAATCAGGAAACAATTGATATACAACTCCACCTCTTGTTCTATATATCATCTTCCTTCTTATGTGCTCATATATTATGATTGGCTACGCTACTCGCTATCTATTCGTCGATAGATAGCGAGTAGCGAAAATGGCTTCCGCCTCTCGTTTTTGTGAAGTTTCTGAAGACGAAATAGAATGCTTACTTGAAAGTGCAATCCCAGAGAAGACGAAAAATGTTCTTTGCAAAGTGTGTTTCTACTAAAACAATTAGATTATTCGCTAATAGAATAATCTAATTGTTAAATAGAAAACTTGTAAATTGATTCCCTTGATAGATAGATAGATAGACAGACAGACAGACAGACAGACAGATAGATAGATAGATAGATAGATAGATAGATAGATAGATAGATACATAGATAGATAGATCGTTTAATAAAATTGCTTTGCAACCGAAAGGTTGAATTACACAATTTTTACAACAGTTAAGACAAAATTAATTTAAAACATTTCTGCGCTAAAAAACGTATTAAATTTGAAAGTACGAGTTGAATAAAATACAATGCGATTATTTACAAAGCTTAAAAATGTTAGCAGGGATAAACGTATTTTTATATCGGTCTGTTCGACATTTGGGTAATACAAACCCAGTGTTCCTACGAAGATTGTAGTGGGATTCTTTCTTATTCGGCAATAGGGAATGCAGTTGGTGTTGATCATCTGTCATTATGTTATTAAATAATTGAACCACTAATTTTTCTCTACGGTATTTTAAAGTAGGAAGGTTTGCTTTTTCCAGTGCTTCTTCATAGGTAGATCATTGGTGATCAAATTCAAATGGACCTGGTAGATATGGGTAAGTATAAAAATCAAAATAAAGGATATTATTGGATATTAACAGCTGTTGAGATTCTTAGCAGATATGAATTTGCTGCACCAGTTTATAGGAAAGACACAAGCAATATGACTAAGGCATTTGGAGGCTTATTAAAACAATTTAAGGACCGTTTTGATGGAAGGTATCCTAAAGCAGCACAGTTTGATGATGGAAAAGAGTTTTATAATGTTGGTGTAAAAACATTATTAGAAAAACATGAAATCGAGTACTTTTCTACGAAGTCTGATAAAAAGGCAGCTATTGTAGAAAGATTTAACAGAACACTTAAAACTGTTATGTGGAAATATTTTTACAGTAAAGAAAATTATAAATGGATTGACATCTTGGACCAATTGGTGTGTAATTATAATAATACTAAGCATAGAACTATATTAATGAAACCAAAGGATGTTAAAAAGATTGAAGACCAAGTGTGGACAACTTTATATGGTCATATCTATGCTGAGTCACCATTACCTAAATTTAAAGTAGGAGACACTGTCCGAATATCAAAATATAAGTCTGCTTTACAAAAGGTTATGAGGCTAACTTCACAGAAGAATTATTTAAAGTAACTAAAGTTATATGTGGCAGCTTAGCTGGTGATCCAAATATGTATGAAATAGGAGACTTGGAAGGTGAGCAGATTATTGGAAAGTTTTATGAAGAGGAGTTATCAGCTGTTGAGGAAAAGATAGATGATTTTTATAGAGTAGAGAAAATACTTAAGAGAAAAAAGGTAAAGGGTAAAAATATGGTTTTAGTGAAATGGCTGGGTTATGACAATAAACATAATAGTTGGATTCCAGGAAGTAATATTCAAGACATAGAGTAATATATAAATGGCTGAAGGAGGATTAGATAACTTTGAAATGAAAGACTTGGGTAGAAAGTATCCCCAATATGACAATATGAATGAACAATGAGAGTGATAGACTTTCAAATGATCGTTTAAAATTATTGAGGGATCCTAATTCGCTAGAAATTCATGTTAAAAATATTGAAAATAGGAATGCATATATTAATCAAATTAAAATAAATAGTGAGATCAGATCTGCTATTGAAACAACCTTCACTGACAATAATGATGACAAGACCGTCACTATAAAAAGAGGAGTAGATCTATCAACAATTGTTTTAGCCCCTAAAGTCTTTCTACCAGCTGAGCTGTTAGAAGAACCTGAAAATGAAAATATATTTTCCGTTGAAAACTTCATAAGAAGAAATTATGATGGAAATTTTAAGCTTGATCTAATACATAATGATAAAGCAATTGAATTAATACGAAATATCAATAAAACAAATAATAACAACATAACATTTAAACCATTAATTAGAAAAAATGTGCATGGAAAACCACAAATAGTACTTAAAAGAAATTCAAAAGGTGAATTAGAATACAATAATGCAAAAACAGCAAAGGAAGCTGTTAAACAGTTTAAGAAATTGATAGATAAAATTCAAAAAGAACAGGAAGATAGAGATGAAATTGTTGAATATATATCAATGGTTGACACAACTGTAAAGTACAAACCAATTAAGGGATAAACACCAGAAGAGAACCGAGACTTGAATGGTGTATTAAACCTACCAGAAAGTATTTATAAGTCAACAAGACCAAAAGTTCTTAAAATTGAATTAAAAAAATTAAAAACACTATAGGTGAGACAGAAAAATTATTAGAAAACACAAAAGACCCTGTTAAAAAAGAAGAATTAGAGCAAAGAGTTATTGGTTTATTAGAAGCCGAAAATTTGATCCTTGATCAAATACAAAAAGAAAATGTAAGAGAACAACAGGAGGAAGACATATCAAGATTACAACGTTTTAAAGAATGGGCAAAAGAAGACATGGTTGGATTATCAGCAATAGTAATATCAATTGCAGGTATTATAACCACAGTTATTGTTAGTGCAAGATAGGCCATTCTGCGTGGAGCACAAGCAACCGGAAAATTTGCTAAAGCATTGTATAATTTAAGCAAAAAGTTAGGATCATTAATTGCTCCTTTACTTAATATAATTGCACAAGTTATCTCATTAGGTGCTAAAGGATTGACATGGCTTGCTAGTAATTTGTGGGTATTAGTAGTGGCATTTACATTATATTTAGTTGGAGAATATAGGAAACGTAGAAAGATGAAATAAAATATATGTTATACTATATGAACATGAAAGAAGCAGAATTAATTCCCGGATTTAGAAGTCATATGGCTACGGTGAAAGGTGAAAGGACAAGACATGTTGCTACTTTTAATCCAAATAAAGCGAATCCAGGAGAGGAACTTTATATTGATATTCCTAAGTTGAAAATGGACAGTTGTTTGGTTCCTGAAAGTTTCCATCTTTTGTTTACTTTTAAAGTCAGTAATACAAAATCATGGTTTCTTACAAAAAAGACTTAGAATAAGACTTGCAGGAGAGACAGTTTATGATAACAATGTAGAAAATATGTATGAGGTGAATAAAGACCTTTGGAAAACCAATTCTGATAGACTCGATATGATTGAATATGGAATTGCAAATGAAAATACCAGAAAATTGATATCAAAAGATGACTCTGGTGCAACAAGTGGAGATACACAGAAAGTAACTGATAAATTAATGTTTCATATTTATGGAAATAAACAGAAAATTTGTTTAGATAAAATAATCCGTGATCATGGTCTGTATGCACCATTTCTTATGAATAATAATTTTCATTATATTCTAACACTACTTGCAGCAAGTGAAATAATGACTGTCCAAGCAAGTCAAACTCTTGGTACATATACATTGGAAGATTTACAACTGGAATATGAGACTATAGAAAACATGGGTATTGCTGAGGAAATATCCTCATTATATAGTGTTGGTAGATCACTTTCTTATGAACATATTACACTTATGAAGACCGTTGTTTGGGCAGCTGCTAGCACATTAATGAATGAAAACATAAATATACCAAGAAAATTTATGAAAGCAATTGTTTTATTGTTTACTAAACAGAGTAGAGTGGACAGTGAGGAGTATATATATCCAAATATAACTGAAGTGAAATTAACTATTGAAGGAGTTCCATATAGTGTGTATTCCCAAGGAATACCCAGTAAAAGATTTTATGATGAAGCAAAAAGATTGTTCTCTGGAAAAGGAGGAAAGGACCAATTTATGACTATGGAAAAGTTTTATAAGGATAAATTTGCTCTGGTTATTGACACAAAATGGAGTACTTTTAGAGATTAAAAAGAAAGCACATACTGGAAATATAAATTGCAATATCTTTGTTGTGTCAGATGGTCTTGTGAATTTCATTAATAAGGATCTTGAAAGTATTCAATATTAGATAAATGTGATTATATATGGAAACACCATTTAATATGATAATTAACGGAATGACAGGATGTGGAAAAACATATTACCTTCTTAACTTTTTAGAAAGAAATTATATGAACCATTTTGAATATATTGTAATAATCTGTCTTACTTTTAGTTGGAATAAAACATACCAAGGATGGAAATTTCTAAAAGACCCAGATCTAATAACAATTGAATGTGACCAAGAACGCATTGACCTGATCATCAAGTATACAGTCAAAATATTCCAAGGTACTAACACTTTAATTATATTAGATGACTGCGCTTGTAGTACAGATGTGAAGAAAAGAGTTAGTGAGTTGGTAAAATTAGGATTTGGAGCAAGACATTATGGGCTATCAACAATAGTAGTAACACAGCAATTAACCAGCATTAGTAAATCATATAGAGAAAATTATAAGCTGGTTGAGTACCTTTTATATTCCAAATAGAAATGACATGAAAATAATAGTTGATGAATATCTGAATGGTGTTACTAAGGAAGAAATAAAATTATAAAGACTCTGAAAAACAATTAATATTCTGTATTAGAGATTAATTTAAAATATCCATATGATTATAATATATACTCTAATGCAGTGGTTCCCTACTTGGGGTCCGCAAACAATTTTTGGTGGTCCGCCAAGACTAAGGCGTCCCCCGGGGGTCCGCGCAAAAGGAACGGGGTCTGCAGAAGTTAACTATTTTTTTTGGCAAATGACTACCTGCAATATTGGTTCAACTATTTTTTATTGCAAACTACCAGTCAATATCGCAAATTCGGAAGGGTGTAAGTGTAACTTAAGAACTCGTAATTTTGAGGTTTTAACAAGTCACAGCTTCATCTCGTGTTACATGCAACTACGCTTCGCCTCTTCGCCCCGAGCTTTGTTCTTACAGGAAAAGTTCTCCAGCGTTTATCTGTCCATAAATTAATCATGAGTTTGAAACGATCTGCCACTGGGAAGGTTAAACTACGAGGATACAATGTTGAGTACTTAAAATTTGGTTTTATTCCATGCCGAGCTGAGCAAAGCAAACCTGAACGCATCTTTTGAGGAGAGATTTTAAGCAACGAAGCAATGAAACCGGCGAAGCTGCAGTTTCAGTTGGGGAGGGGGTCCGCCGAGATTTTTCAAATCAGTAAAGGGGTTCTGGGAAGCAAAAGGTTGGTAACCACTGCTCTAATGTATAATCATGCCTAGAAAGCGCAAAGATTCTTTTGAAGAAAGTATTGAAGAATGTGTGGAAGAAATAAAAACCTCAGCTGAAGAAGTTGACAACGCAGCTGGCAGCGCAGCTGATCAGCAAGATGAAATTGAAAGGAAAAGGGAAGAATTAATTAAATTAGCAGAAGATGGACAGATTGATAGAAATGTTAAAACCATTAAAAAACAAGTAATAAGGTTATAGAAAGATATAATAAATGTGAAAGGAAAAGAATACAAAAGGCGAATGAATTTCTAACTGACCAACTGATAAGTAAGTTTGCTGATACATTAGGTGGTTTGGATGCTATAGAAAACTTAATCCAGATGTATTATCAGATGAATTAAGAAAAGATGATTTATTGAAAAATGATGTCCGTAATGCTGTTGAAAAGATAAGTCCTTATATTCCATTCTTAGGATTTTTATCTGGAGGAATAACCACTGCTAAACATGTTTATGGGCATAAAAGTAAACCAAAATCAAAACAATCAGATGAATGCAATAATCCAGATAATGAAACATCAGATAATATATAATGGAAAATTTTAGTGAAATTAATAAGAAAATAAATGCACTAGTAGAAAAATCAAAAAATATAGATGATTATAAAACTTTTAAACAACTATTTGAAGAAATTGCTAATGATATTTGGCCTAAAATATATAATGGGACAATGTCTATTACATTTAATTTCTTTAGTTTAGTTCTATCATTTTTGTCTATTGGATTTGAAAATAAAGATTTATTGAACAACAGATGGAAGAGTCGAACGCATCTTACGAATCTGAATGTGAAATATCCACATCAACAACATTGGATTATGAAAAAGAAACATTCACACCTGAGCTGGAAGATGAAAATTAAACAATAAAAGTTTTTGATAAAAATTATTAAGTGCCCACCTTGATGCTTTCTAAAATAGTAAAAAACAGTTTTTTACTGATGCAGCTGAGCTGTTACCATTAAAAAGTGGGGGTATGGGCCAATTTTGAAAAGTGGGCTCGCACCCCCCCGTTACTATACTACTTTAATTGACTGTAGGAAGTTTTAAAACAATATATTTTTTCTTGACAAGAAGATAATTTCTTCATTCATGCTTGATTTCCATCTTTAAAACTTTTGAATGTAAGCTCAAGAAGCCTTTCGTTTCTGATCAGGCAACCAAGATAAGATGAGTGCAACTGACCCCCTTTGATGGCATAAACTTCTTCAGAAATATTGAACTTTTTTCTAGAAAATTGTTGGGAAGGGGGTTGTATATTTGTGGTAGCCAGGAGATTTGGGGTTTTAGGGGGTTCTCTTGATCAGCAATTTTTTTCAGGAAGTCGCTCGGCGAGTCGAACATTCTCTTGTTTCGATTTTCCTCAACAGAAAAAAACGCTAAAAATGACGCCCTTTGCCAAACACACGCGAATTATCAAATATCACATTTAATCGTTCAGCTTACCCTGAGTAAAACAAATGTTTTGAAATTTATGGGTGCCGTACAGGCGCTCATACAACAAACCAACGCCATGTATGGACAGTATGCTTGGCTAGAATTTACCGACACAGATTAACTAAAATTTCACAAAAACTAAATCGGTATTTCTTCTTTATTTCTTTGAAATATGCTGGAAAAATTGTTGAATGAATTCATACTGGAGACAGATAATCCGCACAAGCTTGGGCAAGCATTTTGAGTACTTCTGAAAATCCGTTTGCGCATAAATACGAGCAAAAAGACAAACTATCCGTCCAGAGAAACCATCGACTTAATTCGTTTTGACAGATCAGCTAAGTATAGTTCGTCTGGATGGATATAAATACAAGAAGCAAATGTACTGTACTAAACGAATGCAAAAATTTTCAACATCTCGTTAAATAAGTCTAGTAAATTCGAGACGACCTATGAGAAGAACTATCGATATGTCTCATAGTTCGTCCGTATTAGTACTACACGCATTAACTATCAAACGGATAATTCGTTGGGACGGATTACCCGTCTCTAGCATAACCCCTTAGATCTCATATTTTTCAAAAGAAATTTTAAATTATTCAGTCAATTCAAAATTCTTTTGAAAATCAGATTGAAATCTAGTTTTGAATCTACCTTGTATGTATTAAAGCGTACAGATATGTACAACGGGGAGATATAACGGGGTAAACGGAGCCACTCTTCTTAATTAACAATTATTCGCGAAAGGCGAAGCGAATATGGGGATTATTCAATAATATTCACTAAGCCTGAGGCGAATAATTGTTTTAGTATAATTACGCAGGTGATAATATAAAAGAAAGTAGTGAACTAGTACTTTTAAAATCTCCTTGGTAACATTTACAAAGGTAACCGCCATCTTGCTTCTGAGCCTTCACTGTTATAATCACCTGTAGGAGAATATAGAGACTTACGACGTAATTTTCTGGCCAAGCACCACGCGGGGTTTTCGATAATTACCTGTGTAATTACGCTAATACCGAATAGTGCTTAATTTATTAACGATTCGCCTGGGTGAAACATTTTTGAGCTTCATGCGTAATCCTACATATTATGTAATTGCCTTAATGTACGTTTAAAAATTTCAACTTTTTTTTCGTCTTCCAAGGTTCAAAATTTGGACTATCACATGTTTATTATCCTGTGAGTCATAAAGATACCGTGCATGGGATATTGGTCGTTTTTACGCTGGAGATGTGTTGTCCATTTGGTTGACCAAGGGCAAACATTTTAAGTTTGTTTGGTTATACGTCTATTGCATAAAGTCGGATACAAGACGCATAATGCGTCCAGACGAATTATCCTCTGTAGTACATCGATAATTCGTCAGGCAAAATGCGTCTTAATAGCCCTTACGAAAATTTCACATGCAATTTCACAAGTGAAAATGATATTTCATATGTGAAGTGAAAATTCATTTGTGAAATACATGTTTCAAACGCTAAAATCTCACATTGAAATTTCGAACCAGTTTATTTCTCATGTGAATGGGTATTTTATGTGAAAAGTTCCCATTTCAAATGAGGGATGGAAATTTCAAATGAGAAAATGTTCCAATTCCATGTTTTTCACATGTAAAATAGCAAGTGAAATTTTCGTATAGGCATGTACTCGTCTTTTCACAATCGACGCATAACCTAATTAGACGAACAATAAATGTTTGCCCACGTTTGTAAAGTGTATAAACGAGATGCTGCTGAATTCTCTGAAGTACTATAAGTGACGGTCAAATAGAGAAAAAGAGAGACTTCTTTGGATGTAAAAAAATACCTAAGCTATACTTCAGACAATTTCTAACAATAAGAACATACCGTCCGAAATGTTGTCGGAAACGCAAAAGGTTTGTGCACATGGATAATGCGTATCTAGCATAAAAACGATCATTATCGACCACTATTCCTTTTCTCAAAGACAACATGATCGCAGTTTTTTTCACCTAATCCGAATCATTAAAGCACTGATCACAGTACTAAGAAAGCATGTCAACTCAAATTTTAGCTTCTGCGTACCTCGTTTAAGCGCCAACTTGCGACGACTAGCG